>JANAVB010021599.1:8555559-9123584 GCA_029216955.1 Iris pallida
GTATTTTCGATTGTATATATTTTTGGGATATGATGCACTCTTGGATGTTTGGTTATCTAGACTTTGAATAGGACTTTGGATTATATTGGTTTATGAATTTCTCTAAGATTTTGACCTTGCAATTTCCTCTCTTTATATCATTTATGCATTATCTTCCTATTAGATCGTGTGATTGGGTATTATTGTTATTATATATTATTGTTCTCTTTGGAGATAGATATCTGTTTGAGATGGTTAGTTATAGTGATTGTCTAGACAACTTACTATGCCGATGCTGTGGTGTAGGCTGGCGCGCATCACGCACTCGTACCCCTACATCCGGGTGCGGGTCATGACATGGGAGGATCTAAAGAAGGAGATCAAGTCTTAGATATATCTAGAGAATGTAAAGTTTATGGCAAAATGGAGCTTGCAACGTCTTAAGCACACAAGGACGGTCAAAGAGTACGTTACTGAGTTCACACATTTGATACTCGCAATATCTAATGTAGTGTATTTTCGTCAATAGGGTATGCAAGAAATGAATACTGTCGCTACCGGTTCAGTCGGAATTGATAGATTATGATTAGTTGAATCGGTCGAACAAGAACGATCGAATTAAGATCCTTTTCTCGTTATAGAAAGGCTTCTTCGAAATCAAATCCCATATTCAGCGGGTTGTGTCGAGGATAGACTTTGCGGCTGAGTCGGGAGAGACCTCCCGTTGCTCTGATTTTTATGCCGTACTTGCTCTTTGGCTTTGGTTTTCGTGAATGCATTTTCGTAAAGATTTTTGATGGTTTTCATGGCTTGTATTTTCGAACTTCGCATTCGTATCGAAACTCCTTGAATGACGCATTGCTTGTGCGATTTCAGATGATCGCGTAGGCGACGTCCAAGCGTGGCCAACCAGTACCTCGCCTTAAGTAAAGACTAAGGTGATTAGCTGACCACCTTCCCTTCAACCCTCTGGTTTCAAATCAAATATGAAACACAAAATACATACTCGTATTCATAGTGTAGAATCAATAAATTATGGCATGATTCTTTATGAAACACTTGTTATAGAACTGCTATACATGAAACTGATACATAATTTCTTATGCCATATTTACTTAGTCTTATGCAAAATAAGGATTGAATCGATTAACGATATCGCAACGATAAAGCTAAGTGCATAAAATGGCTAAGTTTCAAAGAAGAATATTATGGTCATTGGACAACTTGTGCATAAGGTGTCATTTTCTTGAACGGTTGCCTAGGCCAAGGAACCGATTTGGCCCGGAAGGAATGCGTATAGTAAGTGCCAGCAGGAATGGTGCGGCTGATTCGGGAACTTTCCCATAGGGCTCGCTACCCACCACGAAAGGGTCACCGTCTAACCCAGCTATAGTCTATAATGGCTTGACATTGCTAGTAACCTTCACACCCTTTACTGCTTGAAGTAATACTCGGGACATGGGATGAATATGGGTAGCTACTTAATGTATAAGATTTTTATATGCTTGCCTCTTAATATGTTAACATGTAAATCGATCAAGATGGTTAGAAAGATCACTAAATAGCTAACATGTTTTATAAAACTGTTTGAACAAATTGAGAGCTTGGGTTTTAAATTAGCCACCTACCAGTACATGTGATTGTACTGACCTTCGTTCTCTATAGGTACTATGAACCAGGAGGAACGTGCCAACTAGCCAAGGCGACGTTCATACTTTGAAGCTTCGACCGTGCGTCAGAGACTCTTGCTGAATAAACTTTTGAAGGCTCTATGCAACAGTCCAAGAAGATGTCTCGACTTCCCACCATTCTAGGTGGATGGTATACTTTTATTGTTAAATTGGGGGATGTAATGTATGGAACAACTATCTCATCGGCTTTCACTTTGTAATCGAGTTATGTTGTGAGCCCGTGCGGCATGATTGTAATAGAGTCGTGTAATATGATGTCTATTATCAAAAAATACAAAAACAATCTATCTCAATGTGTATTGTTCAATTTCTCTGTGCACTCTCTTAGATGTTGTGTTTTGGATAACCTTATGACCATGCCTTGTGCGATCGCAACCCAGGTTTGCACGACATCACTCCCTGGAGACGTCTATCGATTCTTCAGAATCAGGACATGACATAATGGTATCAGAGCACGACTTTACGTCCTTGGCCTCCAGTCTCGAGTCTCTAGCCTCGAACCGTTGACCTCATATCGATGAGATGAGTTGTTCCATACGATGAACCAAGGACATTTTCTGAAACAAACGAGAGTTGTATTTTATTCCAATAGGTGCATAACCTCAAGCAGAGGACTAGGCGAGCGCGTCCAGCAGTTTCAAGTAGTTCCAAAGCCGAGCCTACCATCAACCCGATAGGAAGGATGCCTTTTGAAGCTGGGCCTTCCGGCAATCCTGTGGAGCGGATGCTGCATATGCTTGAAATGTAGCAGAGGCAGGCCGCAGCATTCCAACCAAAAAGTGAGAAGCGGTGCCTGCAGTCCGAAAGGCGACATGTCCAATTTGAAGCCCTTTTCGAATCTTAATTCAAGATGCAACAAGGGCAACTTCATACGCTACATCAGTTAGTACAAACGGTCGTGACCAATGAAGATTTTGCAACCCGTACTATCGAACCTGTGATACGACCCACTGAAGTTGCACCCAGGGAGCCTTCGCCTCAGCTGGCACAGCTAGAGAATAACACCTTCGACATCACCAACTTTAAGAAGGCATTTTGTACTTCTATCCCCGGCACAGACGACCCGTCTCGTACAATCGATTGGCTAGAAGAGATTAAAGATAACTTTGAGCTCCTCGACATCGATGAAGTCAAGAAAGTCGCTTGTGCTCAACTTCAACTTCATTGAACGCACACGACTGGTGGGCTGTACAAAAATAAGTGACCCATCATGATGATTCTATCGCACCGATCTATTGGGCTACATTTTACAAGGCCTTCAAAGTTGAGTATTTGCTAGCGATGATCTATCAGGCGAAAGAGAACGAGTTCATACAGCTGAAGCAAAAAAATATGACAGTAAATCAGTATGCTACAAAGTTTAATAAGTTGGCCCGATTTGCTAGGGTCCATCTACCAATGGTGGTGAATCGAGCAGAGAGATTCGAAGTGGGCCTGAAGCCTTCCATTCCTGCTTATGTGACTGTCTTCGAGTACCAAACAATAGGAGAATTGCTCAATCATGCCCTCCGCCTCGAACCTCAATACCCTCCAGTCGCTACCAGCGCTGTGTATACATATAGTCACAAGCGCCTTGGCAACATAGAAGGTAACAATACACATAAGTGTCCAAACCACGGCAACGGAGGTGACAACAAGAGGAGGAATCGAGTATACTACAATTTTTACCACAAGGAAGGGCATCTGGTTACCGAATGTCGAATGAAAATGGAGCATGCCATAAGTGTGGTCGGGTAGGCCACTTCGCATGTGACTGTCCGGAAGGTGGACCGAACCAATGCCCACCACGACCACAAAACCAACAGAATAGAGGCCAGGCACCTCGAGCTCCTCTAAAAACACAAGAAAATGGCCAAGACCATCATCCTAATGCCCAGGGAAGTCTACACATTGACCAGAGATGAAGCGTTCGCATCTGACATAATCGTGACAGGTATACTGCTTTTTAATAACAAACATGCTCATGTACTGTTTGATCAGGTGTATAGTTTTATATCGGCGGACTTCGCCATTGAGCATAAATTTTCAATGACACCGCTAGGCCTTGATATTAGTGTAAATATTCCGTCGGACACGTCACTACTTGGACACTTAGGCTACAGAGGTGATATTATCTGTATCGGAGGTAAACAAGTGTATTGATGCGATAGTTCTTGACATTAAGGACTATAACATCATACTAGAATGGATTAGCTCGGCATTTGTAATGCCACAATCGACTGTATAGAAAAATGATCATCTTTTGCATACATGGAGTGCCAGAATTCTGCTATTCGTATAGTAAAGCGTTGCCGACCTGCATGATGATCTCGACAATTTCTGCTCGAAGGATGTTGCATCCCTGATGTAAAGGCTATTTAACGTCCGTTCGAGACATATGATAGGATGGTGCAAACGCGGTCAGACCGACATTGTGGTAGAATTCCCAGACATGTTTTCGAATGAGCTGCCTGACATGCAACCCGATCGAGATATCGATTCACCATCTACACATTCTTCGACACCCGTCCAATCTCCAAAGCTCCATACAGAACGACCCCTGCAGAACTTAAGGAACTCAAAGTGTAGTTGCAAGAGATGCTCGACAAGGGATTCATACGGCCTAGCATCTCGTCATGGAGAGCGCCCATATTATTTGTCAAGAAGAAGGATGGCTCAATACGTCTTTGCATCGACTGAACAAAGCTACCGTCCGAAACAAATATCTAGTATCCAACATAGACGACCTGTTCGATCAGGTACCGGTTGCCTCAATATTTTCTAAAATTAATCTTTGTTCGAGCTACCATCAACTCAAGATCAGGCCGAATAATGTGTCGAAGTCAGCCTTCCGTACTCGATACGACCATTACGAGTTCCTGGTAATGTCGTTCGACCTAATGAACGCCCCCGCTGTCTTCATGGATTTAATGAATCGGTGTTTCGACCCTTCCTTGACAAGTTCGTAGTAGTATTTATCGACGATATACTCGTCTACTCAAAGGATAAGAGGCAACACGCTGAGCACCTGCGGACCGTGCCTCAGACCCTTTATAAAATCAGTTGTATGCGAAGCAGAGCAAATGTGAATGTTGGCTGAGCAGTGTATCGTCCCTTAGACACATTATTTTTGCTGAAGGCATTGCAGTCGACCCAAAGAAAGTTGAAGTCGTTGTTGATTAGAAACGGCCTGCATCGCTTGGCGAGATTCGAAGCTTACTTGGCTTGGAAAGATACTACAGATGCTTCATAAAAGATTTTGCGAAGATCGTATTGCATTTGACTCATCTCACTCAGAAAGGATTCGTATTTGAATGGTTAAACGACGGTGAGGCTTCCTTCCAGAAGTTAAAGCGACGGCTCATCTCGGCCCCGAAACTCGTACTTCCAGAAGGGACTAAGGTATTCCAAATTTTTAGCTATGCTTACGATTAGGGTTTGGGGTGTATGCAGATGCAACGGAATAAGGTAATATCTTTTGCTTCTTGACAGCTAAAGCCGCACAAGAAGAACTACCCCACTCATGACTTGGAGTTAGCAGCGATTGTGTTCGTATGAAAACTCTAGTGATACTACTTTTATGGTGTGGCATACAGGATTTACATGGATCAATTGAGCCTCAAGTATCTATTCACTCAGAAGGAGATGAACTTGCGACAAAGGCGTTGGCTTGAACTAATCATATATTATGATTTGACTATTGACTATACGCCAGGAAAGGGAAATGTTGTGGCAGACGCTTTTTGTAGGAAATATATTGTCTCGTTATCCATCGACATCAGATTACTACGGGACCTAGAGGAGATAGGCATCGACCTCCGGGTTCGATTCAGGAGAATGCATTTGGCGCTGTTGCAGCTTGAACTGAGCTTGTGGGAAAATATTAAGACCGCTCAGAAGGATGATTCGTACATGAAGAAAGTATGAGAGCTAATGTCAGCGGGTAGTACGACCGACTTTGCGAAAGCTGAAATTGGCATGCTTCGTTTGAAGGGTAAGCTTTGCATTCCTGATGATTTAGAACTTAGAAAGAAGATATTAACAGAACCACATTATACAAAGTACTCCTTTTATCCAGGAAGCACCAAGATGTACAAGGACCTCTGTATAACCTTTTGGTGGCACAGAATGAATAGAGATGTGGCACTCTTTGGGTCACGATGCTTGGCCTGTCAGGAGGTGAAAGCTGAGCATCAGAGGTCGGGCTTGGAGATGCAGAACCTGACGATTCCGGAATGGAAGTTGCAGCACGTATGCATAGATTTTATTGTTGGTCTGCCGAAAATGCTACGGGAAAATAATGCCATCTAGTTCATCGTCGATCGACTAACCAAGTCAATGCATTTTATTGCCATCAAAGTTATTTGGAACGTCGATCGCCTGGCTCAGAATTATCTTGACTAGATAGTGCGATTGCACGGAGTTCCAGTATCCATCGTCTCTGATTGGGGTGTACGATTTCTTTCACGCTTTTGGAGTAGCCTTCAATCGGCTCTAGGTACCAAGTTGAACTTTTGCTCGGCTTACCATCCACAGATCGAAAGCCAAATGGAGCGTATAAATCAGATTCTCGAAGACATGCTACGGCTCTGTGCAATCGATTTCAAGTCGAGTTGGAATATTTATCTACCTATGGCCGAATTTGTATAAAATAACAGTTATCAATCCAGCATTCAGATGGCGCCGTACGAAGCCTTGTACGGACGGAAGTATATATCACCCATTTGCTGGGGCGAAGTCAGAGGGCGACAGATTCTCGACCCGAAGCTGGTGGAAGAGATCGTACAAAAGTTTGGCTCATTCAAGAAAGATTAAAGACTACACATAGTCGGCAGAAAAGCTATGCCAATATCCATCGTCGATCCCTCGAGTTTCTAGAAGACGATCACATATTTCTTAAGGTGTCGCCCATGCGAGGAGTTATCCAGTTTGGCACAAAGGAAATGCTGAGTCCAAAATTTGTTGGGCCTTTCGAAATACTCAAGCGAGTTGCCCTACCGTCAGCACTAGCAGGTGTGCATAACGTCTTCCATGTCTCTCAGTTGCGAAAGTACATGCATGATCTAAGCCACATGGTAGATTTTGGTCAGCTGGAGCTAAAGGTCGACTTATCATATGTTGAAGTGTCGGTCCAAATCTTAGAGCGCAAAGATAAGCTGCTTCGGAATCGAGTGATCCCTCTCGTCCATGTACTCTGACATAATCATTCGGTCGAAGAATCGACCTGGGAGCTTGAATCGTAGATGAAGGAGAAATTTTCTTTATTATTCTCTTAGAGGTAGGTTCTATTCTTAAGTTTCAAGGACAAAATTTTTTCTTAGTTGGTTATGGTGCAGTGCCCCGTCCCTACATCGTGTCCTATTTCCGTCCACGGGGTACGCAAAAAGGAATACTGTCGCTACCGATTCAGTCAGAACCTATAGATCGAGATCAATTGAATCGGTGAACGAAAATGATTGAATTAAGATCCTTTTCTCGTTATGAAAAGGCTTCTTCGGAATCAAGTCCCATGCTCATCGGGTTGTGCCTCGAGGATAGACTCTACGGCTGAGTCGGGAGAGACCTCCCATTGCTATGCTTTTCATGCCGTACTTACTCTTTGGCTTTGGTTTTCGTAAATGCGTTTTCGGGAATATTTTCGATGGTTTTATTGCTTGCGTTTTCAAACTTCGCATTCGTATCGAAACTCCTTGAATTGCACAGTATTCTAATAGGTTGTTTGTGCGATTTCAGGTGATCGCATAGGCGACGTCTAAGCACGACCAACCAGTCCCTCGCCTCAAGTAAAGACTAAGGTGAGTGACTAACCTTCTTTCCCTCGACCTTCTGGTTTCAAATTAAATATGTAACACAAAATGCATGCTCGTATTCATAGTGTAGAATCAATAAATTGTGACACGATTCTTCACAAAACACTTATTGTAGAACTGCTATATATGAAACTGATGCATGCTTTCTTATGCCACATTTATTTAGTCCTATGCAAAATAAGGATTGAATCGATTAACGAGTATCGCAACGATAAGGCTAAGTGCATAAAATGGCTAAGTTTCAAAGAAAAATATTATGGTCATTGAACAACTTGTGCACAAGGGACAATTTCCTCGAGCAGTTGTCTAGGCCAAGGAACCGATTCAGCCAAAGAGGAACGAGCATAGCAAGTGCCAACAGGACTGGTGCGAGTGATTTGTAAACTTTTGCACAAGGCTCGCTACCCGCCGCGAAAGGGTCGCCTTCTAACCCAGCTATAGTCCATGATGGCTTGACATTGCCAGTAACCTTCATACCCTTTCACTGCTTGAACTAATACTCGTGACACGGGATGAATATGGACAACTACTTAATGTATATAATTTTTCTGTGCTTGCCTCTTAACATGTTAACATGAGAATCGATTAGAATGGTTAGAAAGATCACCAAATAGTTAACATGTTTTACAAAACTGCTTGAACAAATTGAAAGCTTGGATTTTAATTTAGCCACTTGACAGTACATATGATCGTACTGACCCTCGCTCTCTACGTATGCTATGAACCAAGAGGAATACGCCAACTAGCTAAGGCAACATTCGTACTTTGAAGCTTCGATCGCACATCGGAGGCGCTCGCTGAATAAACTTTTGAAGACTCTCTCCAACAGTCCAAGAATATGTCTTAACTCCCCTCTATTCCAGGTGGCTGAAATACTTTTGCTATAAAATTAAGGGATATAATGTATAAAAAAACTATCTCATCGGAGTTCACTTTGTAATCGAGTCATATTGTAAGCCCTTGTAGGATGATTGTAATAGAGTCTTGTAATATGATGTCTATTCTTAATAAAATGTAAAATTTCTCTGTCTCAATGTGTGTTGTTCAATTTCTCTGTGTACCCTCTTAGATGTTGTGTTTCAGATAACCTTATGACTATGTCTTATGCGTTTGCAACCTAGGTTCGCACGACATCACGCCCGGGGACGACTATCGATTCTTCAGAATCGAGGCGTGACATCTAATACGGACGAGGAGGATCGATTATTCTTCTTTCTTGATGGACTTCAACCGTAGGCGGCTCAAGAGTTTCAACGACTAAGGGTGCAAGACTTGAACATCGTCGTGACAGCAACTAAGAGGCTCATCAAGCACATATGGAACAACAATAATTTCAAGGCCAAGCCAAAGACCACCATGGATAATGGTGGGAGAGAGAAGGAGAGCTCTCCTGGAGAGTAGCACAAAAAGGCCTAACCCGAACGAATAATTTTGTGCTTCATGTGAGGAGAAAATGATTATGCTCCGGATTGCTAGAATATGTGCAAATATATCAATGTCATCTGAAGCAAGGAGTAGAGGACAGGGAGTGCGAAGTGGATGCACACATAGGAGCGTTGCGCTTATTCAATGCTGTTAAGACCAAGTATGATGTGTCGATGAATCCGAGAAGGAAGCTCATGTATGTCGATGTGAGGAGCAATGGCATGAGCACACGGGCGTTGGATGATACGGGCACCGTATATAACTTCATTTTGGGCATAAAGGTCCGTCACTTGGGTCTAACATTGGAAAAAGATTCAAGCAAGATGAAGACGATCAATTCGGAGGCACGCCCCGTATAAGGGGTAGCTAATGGAGTTTTCATAGAGGTGATACATTGGTCAGATATTGCCAATTTTACCTCTATATCATTAGATAACTATAAAATAATGCTTGGTATGGACTTCCTAATAATAACGAAGGCGGTTCTGGTGCCACATTTGGGAGTTTTCAGCTTTATTGAGGAGGGATCGTCATGCATGATGAGTGCTGCATGAGGTGAGCCATCAAAGAGGAAGTCCATCTCTGCCATTCAGCTCAAGGATGATAGCAAAAGGGAGATGACCTACTTAGCGGTGTTCGAGTTAAAGAAAAACTTTGAGGAGAAAGTCCTTCTAAGAGAGGCCAAAGGTGTTACAAAGGAGTGTCCCGATGAGTTACTTCCGCGGAGAGAGGTGGATCATGCTACAAAGCTAGGCACGAGTAAGAAGAAGCATGTCGTTGACTGTAAAGAGGCAGAGGCGACAAAAATACGTGTACGAAAGTGGCGTGGCTCATGCAGCAAGTCGTTCGAAGATCGTAGTAGACGTTCGGGTTAACAGAGTTGTAATATGACTCACATGTACAGAAGTGTGGAGAACTAAATGCATCCATGAGATGAGGGGGATCGACAACCTAATAGCCTGCTAAAGCCTCTTTTTTGTGCCGATGATTGTACATGCTATGGTGAAAAATAATGTGGCAAACCACTTTGATTTAGATCTTGAGGAGAAGATGGGCAAGTCTAGAAAGGACGGCATGAGAATGACAAAGAAGGAACGACAAGTGATGATCATATCTACGGGAGTGGAAGTTGTTCGGAGACTTGGTGTACCCATCGATGAGAGCGTCATTGAAAGAGGTAGAGAAGAATGTAATGTAAAAGATTTTTTTGCTCCAACGAAATGTTGTTTCAAGCATATGGGTTTAGTTAGAAGGCTCTAGAATACTTCAAAATATGCTAGAGTGCCCTTGAACTCTCATGAAGCTTCTCTTAGTTTCTAGAAGTTCTAGAATCTTCCAGAATAATCCTTGGAATATGCACCTTCTAAAAGTTTCATGTAAGCCACTACAAAAATAAGACACTCGACGCATAAAAACGTCTAAAGTGTACAAAAATGGCTCTATTCAAGTTTAGTGACATCTTTAGCAACAAAAATCTTTTATTGCATATTTCGTGGCGTTATAACAAAAACGTCGCTATTTGTCGCTATTGCGATGTAAGCACGTCGCGAATATTCTAGTGGATAATGATGTACAGCGACGAGGAGTAGCTATTCAGAGATGTCATATTTTGTTGCTAAATGTTGCCAACTTTTCAGTTGTTAACGACGTCCTTTGCGACGTTTAGCTATGACGTTGCTGATATGGCAAAATTTGTCATAACAGCTACTTAGCGACGTATAGTGACTATTTACGACGTCTACGATAAATGCTAGTAACATTCTGATACATGATTAACGACGTCTTCCTTCGTTGCTAGGCATCGTTGAACGTCGCTAGACGTCGGTAATCTTCAAAAGAAAATAAAAAATATAATTCTGTTTGCTTGTTATCCATCCAAAATCTACCTACAGTTTGAATTATAATTTATAAATAGTAGCCCCAGAGCAACCCTCCATAGAATTACCTGGGTTTACCGACCCCTTCGGTGGAACACTCAACACCGGTAAAAATGTAGAGTTATAATATGTCTTCCACATAGACAGATGATGAAAATGTTCCAATACAAATAAACATAATCAAACGATAAGAAAGCCACAAGATAGGCAGGTGGAGACAAATCCACTACCAAACAGCTATAAAAAGAGTTTATGTCTAATAAAGACCAATGAATGGGTAAATACGACACATACTGTCACTAAATGTATAAAATAAATACATAAAGACCCAAGAATGGGCCAGTAAAGCACAATACAACACATAACAATCCAATGAAGGACTATGATTGGTCAGCAATATGAGGAGGAGAAGTACGACCCTGCATCTGGGACTGCATGAACCTATACTACTCTGGTATAAGTGTCACTGGTGATTGTCACGCCCCGCTCCCGTAGGAGCGATCGTCCTCGCTAAGGCGCGATGCCGCACGACCCTAGATTGCGGTCGTGCAAGGCAGTTCCATAACGGCCGATTTCAGCGGCGGCGACGGGATCGTCGCACAGAAGTCCAAGCAGAAACATTGAAACATGCAGCAAAAATTTAAAGGCAAAACACAAGTTATTCGAAATGAGCTCTTTATTGATATTGAACCATTAGATTACAATAGGCGCAAGGCCATGATTACAAGTCTCTCGTGCTCACTTTTCTCTCAATTTATACAAGTCACTCTGCTCTCTCTCATCTCCTGATACAATGCTTAAGCCAGCGGAAGCTTCGGAAGGCGATGTCCATACATTATGTCCCGTATAAGTCTTTGACTCCACGCGGCCGCAGGCTTCGAATCACCAAGGAATTCCGTGCCTCGACGCGTCCAAGCGAGCTCCGCACCACGAGCTTCTACCTGTGCCTGCACATGGAAACTTTGTGGGTGTCCGTACTCAACTGTACTGGTGGAGTGAGCTCCTCGCCCACCCATACAAAACCGACACGTTTATTTACTTTGTGCAATACAAGTCCCTTTACGATTGTCTTTCTAGTCTTGCCTTAGGATCAGTTTTAAGACTACGACGCCTGACCAACTGATGTGCAACGACATAGTCGTGCTATAATGCCAACGTATATTTCGATCGAGGCAGTGCCTCATCGCTTATGTACTCGACCAAACTTCAACTCGGGATGGCAGGATCGTGCCATACTCTTTTCGCGACATAACATATTCGAGAATGTGCCTTGCCAAGGAGCAACTTATGCAAACTCGGCCGTGCCAAGACCTTTACTTAAACTCAAGTGCCCCTAGACCAATTCTCGTGCCAGCAATGTCAAGGGGAACGACTCATGCAGGTCGTGTCTCTAGACCTTTCTTAGACTTGTTCGTGCTTCAAGATTGAGGCCGCGCCTCACAACTTATCAAGACTTATCATGCTACCGCCTTGCGACCTTCCTGTTCGACTCATTTGCTAACTTAGACAAGACTTGTGAAATATAGTGTTAACTTCATGGACATCCCGACGCCAAGTATCGTGCCAAGCACGGTGCCTATGCTGCAGCCCAATCTTAGGCTCAGACATTGTGTTACCGATTAGACATGCATTCAAGTTCTAGACTCAATCCAAAGGCATATACGCGATTTGCCGCTATTCTGCCGACCCATTTATATGAGTGGTCACTAGCAATGTCAAGCTATCTTAGACTCGGCTCGAGATATCGGCTCGTCCCTCTGTGGGTAGCTAGCCCCGGAAGTGCCAAGTATCTCCCATGCGGTTATCCAGCATCCTACCGTAAGCCGCCTTGCTTCTCCCGGGCCGACATGATTCCAGTGCCCCGACGATCATTCGAGAAGACTACACCTTGTCGACAAGTTGTCCAATGACCATGTAAGACTCAACTTGATCTATCAAGTCCTTCCTTAACATGGCCATGCCTTTTCTCTTTCCTATCGAGACTACCAAGTAGTGGGAGCAATCTCGTGTGCGGGACTTATCGAGACATAGCGAGACTCCCAAGTAGCGGGACCGATCTCGCGTGATTCCTTATCGAGACATAGCGAGACCCCCAAGTAGCGGGACCGATCTCGACGACAACCAGTCGTGTGGACTTCCTTTGTCCGTGGCATACTCTTTACTAAACCGACCATGGCTCGTGCCTTAGACAGGCCTGGTTCTCTAGGCGACGCTATCGCTCAAGTCATATACTTTATACGACGAGCCTTGTTCTCGAGGGACTACGCGACTTGACAACTGCAGATAGAGCGGGATAGTGCTAGAAATGGTTTCGATAGCCCAACACAACTCTGGTCTAACTTATTCGGGCAACGACTCGAGTAGCAACGGCTATGCCGAGCTACAGATCGAGAGGACAGGCCGTGCACGCGTTCGACTTGCACAACCAAGTTTTCGGGTGCCTAGACTTAAGCCAACAAGCCGTGCAATACAACATTAACCCACGGGACGTACAAAGGTTATGCCACGCCTTGGACGACGGGACCGTGCATGCTTTATCAAGCATTCATGCGGACGACGCCTATGACTTAGGCCAATACAAGCGTTAGGGCAAAATGACGGGACAGTGCATGCTTTATCAAGCATTCATGCGGGCAACGCCTATGACTTAGGCCAATACAAGCGTTGGGGCAAAACGATGGGAGAGTGCATGCTTTATCATGCATTCATGTGGGCAACGCCAATGACTTAGGCTAATTCGAGTATCGGGGCAACTTAGCAACTTAGGCCAACTTCCTTTTTCCAAGCCACGGGACGAAGGATCGAGTGTCATTTGATAGCACGCGGAGCCGACTTCTAAGCAGACCGTGGGACCATTTTCCATGTTCTAAGACATTCCGACCTGTCGGGACTATTCCCTTAGCTATGTGCGTTCATAGCTTTTATATTAGCCTACTTGTGCAAGTTGAAATCATGCGAGTTATTAAGTGAAGGCTAAGATGAGGCAAGTTCATCGAAACTACCCCACCTGAACGAGGAGTTGCCTCGATCGAGCGAACCTTCGAGCAGCCGTTGAAAGGCTAAGACCGAACGCCATCGGCATTTCGATTCCTCCGATTGACTTTGCGGGACGGGGCACTACAGTGATAACCCATCAAGAGGAGGAGGAGGTGGCAGTGGAACCGATACAGTCGGTGTCGATGTGGACGCACAAATAGGAAGCATCTGCGCCATGGCTAGAAGTCAAGAATTACATGAATCCATAACAGTTATCAGCCTCAAAAGCTGATCGTCCATGGCTAGCTGCGTATCCTATACTGCCTAAATGGTACGATCCGTCCTCTCGCTCATCTCCCTCATGGTTCTCTGCATCTTCCTGATGGTGCGCTTGAGCATATTAAATCGGGTAGTGAGCGTCGCATCGTCCGTCTGTGGCTGAGACTGGAGCTGCTTTATAATCCTTCACAATATCTCATCATGCAACTCAGCAACCTAGCAACGGAAGCGCACCTCGAGTCGGCCCGACTCCTGTGAGGCTATGGGGAGTGCATACTGCTAAAGGGGGCTCTGGATGACTATGTCACCTCAAAAGCGTCATAGGATCCCGTGTCGTAGTACGTAACCCTCTGATGGCGGTCATCTAGAGCTCATCCACCGACTTAGGCGGAAAGGGCTGCGAGGAAGTACCAACCCCTCCGTCTGTAGGTGCACTAGCACTCGCACGCTCACATAGCCTAAGAAACTCATCCTAGAAAGATACGCATCTCGATAAGCATAATATTTACTATCCAATCATCGTAGTTGCTAATGTCTAAGGTACTTATTAATAACTATATGGAAATTTATTTCATATTTTCTAAGTTATATTAAAGTTAACGAAATATAAAGTAATACTTATATAGCTATGTGTGGCCCTCTCATTGGTGAGCTTTTCGTCCATCCGAAGGGTGGCAAGGAAGACGGTCACCATGTTGGCATCCTTACCTCTTTGTATCTGTTAAAATTAATTTATTTGTTATTAAAATTAAACCACCACACCAGATTCCTGCCCTCTTCCTAGCAACGAAAATGTTTTGCTATGGAAATGTTCTGCCATGGAAATTGAACCACCACATTCTTTCCCTTATCCTAGCTGCCTTTGCCTTCTCCAACCTTTCCTTGTACCTAGGATCGTCGAATCTGGCCCTCATCGTAGTCCACTGCTCGGACGTAATCCAATCGGTCTTCCGGAGCGCTCTCGAGCCTTCTGGTTGTCAATCGCATCATGGATCAACTTGGCGACAACGGCAGAAAATTGCTTCTCGATCATTTCAACCCAATGCGGTGGATAAAAATTATTTTCTATAAGAATTAAAATAGTTAGTTATATAATATGCATAAAAGATGATTGATATTAAAAACAATATACTTTAGTTACCTTGAAGTTGGCAAACCAGAATGCTTTTCTCTCATCTGGGACATCTGAGTAGTTTATCCAAGGGCCACCTTAGTTGGACCTCAGAAATAGCTTAAGTGCCCTCTTAACCGACGGGGACGATATCTATACAATGATAATTATATTCATGAATATATAGATATATTTATAAATTAATGTTAACTAATTAACTTACTTTGTAGGCCCGTCGGACCAAATCTCCATCCTCGTTTCGACCAGAGGCACGCATGGAGGATCGCTCTGATACGGAGATGGAGTATGTTCGACCTCCTTCATCTGCTCCTCTATCTCCAAAGTGCCATCAGCAGAAAGAAATTTGGACGGGGTAGTGGTCTCATGTCTGGAACTGCCCATCCTAGATGTACTGACACGTACCATCGATGCAGTCGGAGATGTGACTGATCGGTACACTTGAGTCCAACATCTAATAACGGAGGAGCACTCTATCCACCGATGGAACCTCTACGTAGATGGGGTGCTCCTCTACCTCGGGACTGACCGAGGTACAATCTTCTTCGTCCTGCCATACCTGATAATAACATATGATGAATAAATAGACATATACAAAAAATATAATACATATTCCAAATCAAATCTGTATGCATTAACAAATCACAGTTTATAAAAAATAGACCCGGAGCAACCTTCCGTTGAATTTCTAGATAATAACCAAATCTAGATAATAACATCCAGAAACATCTAAGTCTAGATAATAACCATAAAACCTAGTCCAGAAATAAAGCAACAAATCTAAGAAATAAGACTACCAGAGACAAATCGAGTATGAAGTCTATACCATAGTCAGAAGTCTAATCCAAAAATAAGTCTACTGGAGACAAATTCGATCAAAAGTCATATCATATAACTCTATGCTCTACGCTAGGGCAGATACCAGTCCCTCAGATACTGCGCATAAGCAGGGTGCAGGTGATCAAGATCTGCTATAGCAGTTGGGTGACTGGAACTTCCAGTACTACTGTCTTCTAGTGCCAATTCCTCCTTAACAACAATCTCGACTTTAGGAATCACTTCTTCCTTAATAGTAGGTACCAATTCCTCCTTAATAATAGGAGGTAGCACTTCCTCCTTAACAACGATCTCGACTTTAGGTATCACCTCCTCAGTAGCAGGAGGTGCCATTTTCTCCTTAGCAGCCATATGTGCCTCTCTCAAGCCACGTGTTTGGGTCATGAGTGCCATCTAGTAAGTTGATAGAAACACAGAGATTATTTAGTGTTTAACAAAACGATAGTATATTTCATAAGTCTAAATAGATATTACATGATATATTTTATATTTTATTTTTAATCATCTTCTGAAATCATCTTCTTCGTTTTCCTCGTCCTCATCTTCGCTTTTATCTACTTTATTTTCCTATTAAGATACTTCTACCTCTTCTATACGATTAGATGTGTAATGAGGAACTTCCATTGTGTCCACGTCAACTATATTTGTTACTAGAGGTAGCCCATCCTTCTGATAAGCTATTTCATCAACATCGTAGGTATTTTTGTCTTTAGTCTTGGATACTGCCTACCAGTCCAACCTCATTGTTTCCTGTCTAGGATAAGTAGTAAAGTAAATGAGCTTAGCCTGACTTGCTCGAACAAATGGTTGTATCCTTGATATCGACGTGGTAGTTAATATTCACAAGATCATGCTTGTCAATTTTTCAACCTTGATCTTGGATCAGATCGAACCAATCACACTTGAATAACACGATCTTAGTTGGCCCTATGACATAGTTATATGTCAACTCCTTTATCTCCCATAAGATGTCGTAGAAATTATTGCCTAGATTGACATCTTTTTAGTTTGTAGATTTGATGCACAAACAACTATTTTTTTGTCGAATCATGATCCGAAAAGCTCTCTCTGATCGGATTATTTGTTGATGAACCTAAATCCATTAACACAATAGCTTAGATAGATTTTGACAACATAAATTGGCCCCTTGGCTAGAGTTATAACAGATTCATTCTCTAGTGTTGCGTCTGAATGATCGACCTAAATACCATAAAAGAAGAAATTAAATTCAACATTCCGTTAATTACTATGTAAAGTGCATATACAAAAAGTATATACCGAGCTCCTTACATATGCACTCAACCATGAAGAAAAATATCGTCTTATTTCCTGTTCTAATTCTTCATCTGCTATGTATTGTCTACTCGACCTTACCTCATCATTAAATGTGCTGAAAACAACAACACATCGGCCAATTAGTGTAACAATAATATTGGATACTCTTATATAGATGACTTAAATGTGGATGTAAATAGAACAAACTATGTTGAGTCAAGAGCATCTTCATTCCTATAAAAAATGGTGGACCCTCGAGCTTCTCCACTTTATACTCATCGCAGTTGAGTAATATATAAAACTGAGTAGTCCTTAGTTCATCGTCATTCAGATATCTCTTCTTCATTTTCCTCGAAGACTTTTCGAAAGCATTGAAGACTTACAATTTTGCATCACTAGATTCACGATATTCATCATCGTTTCTCGGAGCCCTTGTTCTATTAGTACTAACATGTGGCTTGAAATATATCAAGCAAAAGTTTGTAATCTCCTCGAAAATATAGGCTTCACAAATAGAACCCTCGACCCGAGCATTGTTTTTCACCTTTCTCTTTAGGTGGTTCAAATGTCATTCAAAGGGGTACATCCACCGATAACCAACGGGCCCACCAACATCTACCGATAACCAACGGGCCCACCAATACGTGTCTCATAGGTAATATGAATTAACAAATGCTCCATGGAGTCAAAAAATGCAGGAGGGAACACCCTCCCAAGCTTGCACACTGTTACCGCAATGTCCATCTCTTGCTTTTGTCACGACCCGCATCCGCTTTTCGGATGCGAGCTCGTGAGCAAGCCAGCTACGTATCGAGCGGACTCCAGCCCAACCCGAATATGTAAACGTTGTCTGGACTTTGTAATGGGTCTAATCATGGCAAGGCATCACTATTTCTCAATCCATAATAAGAATATGAAACATGAATGAACAATTATGGGTCATGGTCTGTAGCCCATTAGCATATTGTCCGATTAGACTCCAAGAATGATATGAGTATATAAAATAAGCAGAATATATCATGGTATGAAATATAAAGCACGAGAGGATAAGAAAAAATATCATAAGCAAATACATGTATCTCTGTAGGTGTAATCACTACCATCATGAGCCGCTAACTAACTCCATGCAATCAGCTACCTGAAGAGATCATCAGGTCCTCAGGGGACATAGCAAGATACATAAAAACATGCCTATCTAACAGTTTATCATGTAATAAAGAAAGTACATGATATAAATAGAAAAAGATCAATCAACACGAAAACATGACTATACACGACTGGGAGAACCACTACTCATAAACGAACTGCTGGAGGAGAATAAGTGAACACGATGTCACGATGTCAATGGATAACCAATCGAATACTCAAACCTTCGCCCCTAGTGTGGACTCGCAGGTTTGATCAACTACTAACCCTCGCCCCTAGTGTGGACTCGCAGGTTAGCTTCAAGAATCATCCTCGCCCCTAATGTGGACTCGCAGGTGTGGACAGATAACTACTAACCCTCGTCCCTAGTGTGGACTCGTAGGTTAGCTTCAAGAATCACCCTCGCCCCTAGTGTAGACTCGCTGGTGGGAATTCTAAAACAAGGTACAGCAGTTTAGTCATGACTTACACATCCTACGACATGATACGACTTAGTCGAAGTACAAGTGACGACACGATATGACCCAGTCAAGATACATTGGAGAACAGATCCAATATGAACTGCAAAGCTAACTATGAACAAGGACTATATCTATACTAGCATGCATGATGTACAAATCACATGTAAATAATCAACTAGTAAAACTAGATAAAAATAAGAATATGCATATAAATAAACTGTAGAGGGAGGCAAGGTATACTTGCCTGGTGGTAGCACGAAGAACCAACAATGTATCGCCAAACAACAAGTCAGAAAGTCTAAGTCTCACAACTGTCTTCGAAAGCTGAAACAAACATTACCAACGTTTCCAGATTAGTCAAATTAGTTAGGATTGCCTTTCCTTACGTTCAATTCTGGACACAGGGGCAAAACGGTAATTTTGGCCAAAACGATGTCCGCCGTTGGACCCGCTTTGGACCGAAAAGCATGTCAGAGTTAATGATCTCTAAAGACGTCAAACTATATATCTACGGATTTGTTTGATGATACGAACTCAACCATATGTTCAATTTTGGATTCCGGTAGGCCGTGCACAAAATCGCCCGTTGAATCGGATCGTGGGGCCCACAAAACGGTGATCCGATCAACTATTTCAGAATCAGACCAAACTTGAAATACAGGACCAAAAAATGATACAGTCCTATTGGCGCAAGTTTCATCTCGATCTGACGAACGTGCACGAAGTAATTGGGAAATTTGCACAGAGGCCGATACGGTGAATTTCGACGGATACACATCAAATTTATCGCACACACGCAACAAATTTGAATTCCGTCAAAGCTCAAACGTCCACGAAGTAGATACACACCATTTGATGCTTTCGGTTCGTGACCACGTCGCCTGGTTTGTCGGGACGGACCTCGTATCGAGAGAATTTCTAAGTTTTCTAAACTATTTTTCATGGTTTTTCTTCATTTTCAAACTAATTTCTGTCACTGCTTAAAGAACTAAAATTAAAACTAAAAGTAGGGTTTTTATGTCCTACATGTTGTCAATAAATGCCTTCAAATAGATTTGCAAAATCGTGCATGGTTTGGAAACTAGAGTAGTTGGACTGGTTTTTCTCTCATATATATATCTATATATTTATGCAGTCATATCTTTGCACATATATTTCCTTAAAGATAAAAAGCTATGTAAAATAAATTCCATAAATAACATTCCATCTATGAGAATATATATATATAATATATATATATTTATATATATATATATATATATATATATATATATATATAAATTAACCAAAAAAATATATATATATATATAAATTAACCAACATTAATATTAATAGTATTAGTAAATTCTGGGAGAGTACGTATACCAATACACATATGTATTTAACCCATATATTATAACATTTATTTGACAAAAAATAATATAACCAATAATAATAAAATATTATTATATAATAATAACCTCAATAACATTGATAGTAAAATAATAATAATAATAATAATAATAATAATAATAATAATAATAATAATAATAATGAAATTTAATAAGTCAATAATGGTGTATATATACCATTATGTGCAGTTTAAAAATCCTAAAAGGTACAAGGACCTATTTTATACCAATATCATTGAATATCAACTAATAATGATATTTATAATATTTAAATTACGAATACTTAAAAATTTATTAGGTCATTAAAACGGAATACAATACAATCATACCAAAATATATCAATACGAATGTCATTGGACGTCCCGCATGACTACATGGGCTTGGGCTTGTTTCGGGTCCTATCTGGACTAGTTCGGTACTACCGGATTCCCTAAAACTCAATAATATAAATAATAAATAAATAAATCTTCGGTAAGGGTTAAGTCACAACTTGGCCTGGTTTTCCTAGTTAGGACATCACTATGGCTCAGCCTTCCCTACCAGGGCTAATACACTAGTCAAAGCACGCCATTGCATATCCGTGCCACGATTTCTAGTCACCTTGTACTCCAAAACTCCACCATAGCTAAAGTCATCTACCGTAATAATTAACTAAGTAATTATTTATAAAATTTTTAAAAATTATTATTTAATTCAAATAAATAAATAAGAAAATATATTATCAAAATTCCAGGAAGAAGAGTTACAGCTTTTCTAGACGATCGACGAGCAACTTAGTAAAACAAAGATCTCTGAAGAATATGCTCAGTTCTATCAACAGATCCCAACTGACCTGCGATAATAATCACCGAAATATAATCAGAATTAACCTCTACATAAATACATGACAGTCGTGGCTCTTCATACCCATCAGTTTGTTCTTCCTTGGGTTGACACATCTTCTCAAATTTTATACGTACCCATTAGAAAAATTCAGGCTCTAAATCCACCTACAAAGTCTTCCTTTATCCTCCGTTTGCAGTAAGAAAATTTTCGTAGGCTGCTTATACTTCTCATTATCTTCGTCTATCAAATGCAACACAGGACATCTGCATATATCTTCCAATTCTAACCTGGCCTTGGGATTATCTTTCGTTTTTTTTATGTCCATCACAGTATTAATTATGTTATCAAAAACATACTTCTTGATATCATGACATCAAGGTTATTTATGATTAGATTGGTTCTCTAATATGGCAGGTCCCAGAATATACTCCTTTTCATCCAGTTATGAGTGCGACCAAATCCATCACAATTGTACCCCCTTTGTAGGCTCTTCGATAGCACTTGAAAATTTTTTGACCTCCTCCCATATCGTATTTTTGGTCCACCTTAGTGGTGGATTGGCCTCTCCACAATGTCGGAACGAAAATCATTCATATTCCTTCGGAACGGATGATCCTTCGGCAGGAACTATCGATGACAATTGAATAAGCACAATTTTTTTCTGTGTTTCAAATGGAAAGCTTTCGTTCGGTCCATGCAATACGAACATGAGAGACGACCATGAGTGCTCTATCCCGATAACATTCTGTAGGCCAGAAAGTCATTGATGGTCAACATATACGACCCTCACCTGAAAGTTATACTTTCTGGAAACATCATACTGTTGGCACATACTTTCCATAGCTGATTCAACTCATCTATCAATGGCTGTAAGTACACACAGATATTCCTCTTCAGATTGTTCGAACCCAGGATGATAACAATTATAAGGAGTCTTCATATATATCCTTGGCGGTAGGTTGTATGGAGTAACAATCACAGGCCAACACTAAATTAGGAACTCGAAAGGCTGAACGGGGTAAAACTGTCGGAGGAGAGCCCCAATCATACATTACGTGGATCAGAAGCAAAATTTGGATGCTCTCGATTAAAGTGCTTCCATGCTTCTCCATTGGATGGATGATCCAATACTCCATCGATCTGTTCCCGCCTGTGCCAACTCATATTCTCGGCAGTCTCTTTCACCATAAATAACCTCTGCAACCGCGAATATATGAACAACAACCAGAATATCTCCTAGCCATTCTACATGAAGTATGAACTTTTAAGGACAACCTTTAACACATAAGCACTCTCGCTGAAAATGTGATTGGCATAATTTGTCACGACCCACACCCACTTTTGGGATACGAGTACGTATCCAAGTTCAGCCTATATTACGGCATCAGCGGTAGTACATTGTCTATGATAAACATTATCCATTACAAGTACACAGTTCACATACATCATCCACAACTAAGTCATGACAAAGATATTAAACTTAATTTCACAATAAATAATTTAAAGAAAAATCTAGTACAACTCAAGATAGTCTCCGAAACAAACCAGTAAGAAATAAATTTAGGAGCAACTAAAACTAAAGTCCTCCAACCCACTAGCTAAGAATAATATGAAAGAGCATAAGGAAGAGATATGCTACTCCGTATCAGTAGAAGAAACCAGCACATTGGTAACGTCAATGTCACCAAGATATGTACCATCAACCTCGAGACAATCTACATCGTCTAAAGCTGAAAAATAGTTATCCAGTCAGGATTGGAGCAAGTCACCATAACACTATACTATACAGTATAATATACAAGCAAGCAGAACAACAATAAAGAAAAGATGAATACAAAAAGAGCACCACTATATCTGGGAAACAATTTAAGAGTACAACTATGACATAGAATAGTTGAAGGAACAACTAAGACACAAAAATAATATGAGAGCACGACTAATATAAGACCAACCACTAGACAATATGTTAACACGAATCAAGTCAAGTGCACTGTGTATTTAAGAATACAAGTGTTCCGTATGTGGACGGTTAGGACATCTTACAGTCGGTACGTGCGGTGCAACGACTGCTACTAACATTGACAGTGGAAAAACTTGTACATTATGTAGACCACATGCATACTAGTTGTATCCTCCTTCCGACACTCTTCACAATTCAACATGATCACTTTAAAATTAACTTTAAACTTGAACATTGGATAATAGACATTTGAATATTGAACTTGGAGTATTGAACGTTGACAAAAATTATTATGTTACCATGTATGATGATAACATGTATAACTTTCGTGCATCAAAATAGAAAAGGTAAACTAACAATGTCAAGAAATATAACACGTGCAACATAGAATAAGGTAATATAGGCTATAGTGTGTAAGCCTACTTCCCGAATTTTAAATTTTTTTTTATTTGATTATAATTAATTTTATGATCATTGGAAGTCATGCCGAAGCTTGTAGGTGAGCTATGACCATATTAAGGTCATATGACCTCTAGATAGCTTATATATGTATTATTTAGCTATTTTATATTTTTCTATAATTTGTGGATATTTTTAGGTATTTAATATTTAAGACTTTATTACTTTTAAGGACTTTTAGGATACAGTAAGGTCATTCGGGGGTATTTTGGGACCAAATTTTTTTTATTTGGGTTCTAGATGACTAGAAATATTTTCTAGAATATTCTAAGATTTTTCTAGATTTTTTTTAGAAATTTTGGAAATTTTTAGATAATTAAAACCTACAAAATTTATTTTCCACAGGCTTTTGGAATTTACTGTGGGGTCATACGATAATATTTGAGTTTTTAGTTAGGTTCTAAACACTTATAAATGTTTTCTGGACTTTTCTAGGAATTTTCTAGATTTTTCTGTAATTTATTTGGAGTTAAAATAATTTTTAAATGATTTTCTAAATTTAAATCAGTATTTACACAGTTAGCAATCCAGTCAGCCACACCCGGGCCCACATGTCGATGCCAAACCGCCTCTCTCCAATATTACTTCCTTCACCGTGGCATACACCTTCTCCTATTTAAGATGCCCGCTGGTGTACGGCAGAACTAATGCGGGCCTTTATGATGATTTAGTGGGTAAAATCAAAAAAAGAGATTGAGAGATAACACAACGCTATATTATCGCCGGGTGGTAAGATGATTTTGATCCAACACGTGCTCGCTTCCATCCCGATTTACACCCTGGCCGCCTACTCCCCCCTAAGAAAGTGATTAACAATATAGAAAACCTTTTCGCCAACTTTTTTTGGGGTCACTGTGACGGTAAGGATAAGCATCATTGTGCTAGCTGGGACTGTATGGCCAGACCTACATCGAAGGGAGGCCTAGGGTTTAGCAGATTGGCACACGTTGTTGACACTTGCTCGATGAAGATGTGGTGGAAGCTCCATGTGAACCACTCCATCTGGGCACGTTTCATGAAGGCTAGATACTTCAAACATTCTCACCCTACAGTCCCCACTTGCAATAGCAGATCCTCGGTTCATGGTGTCGCATTCTGATTGGCCGGCGGACGCGAGCCTTTGATTCGTCTTCGGCTGGGCTCGGGCGAATCATCCTTTTTTTTTCTTCTGAAAACGGGCCGGAGACGACCTACTTCCACCCTTCCAGGGTTCCCCCCTCCCCCTGCCAGCATGATTAGAGACCTGTGGGCCAACGTCGGAGACTGGAACTGGGAGAGGGGGAGGGCATGACTCGGCAAGGAGGTTGCCGATGCTTTAGCTGCATCCGGATTGGTGGTTGGGACGGACCTTGACTCTCTCCGATGGTCCCTGATCGCCACCGGCTCCTTCTCCCTGGCATCGTGCAGCGAGCAGCCCGCGGTATCGATACGCCATCTCCCATCATCGTACCTTTCTGGCAGTCTTCCATCCCAAAGAAGTGGTCTTTTTTTGCTTTGGAAAGCGTCTCGTAAGAAACTCCCTACCGACGACGCTCTCACCATGTAGGCTACAACTTAGCCTCTACGTGCTATTGTTGTACGGAGCGTCAGCCCGAAACAGTGGAGCATATTCTATCAGCGGGCGTCCTAGCTTCTGAGGTATGGAACTAGTTCACTACTTCATGCCTCCCGGACTTGGAAGATGGGGGCTTAAACGATCTTCTAGCCAACTGGGGTAAAGCTTCTCACGGCCACCAGATCGTCGCAACTGCTATTGCGTGGGTCATTTGGAAGAATCACAACAAACACGGATATGAAGGGCACCGATTCAACTCTACTCAACTGATTTGTGAGATCTACAGACAGATTCACAAGGTTTGCAGACATTGCAAGCACGTTAATGACAGCTTCTGGATCACCTTGCATAGTCGAGTTTGAGGTTTTGATCGAGGTGTTCCACCTTCGACCAGGTGTTGCTCCTCTTCTTTCCTTGACCTTACTTGTGAAGGTTGGGGCATTTTGTGCCTTTTATATAAATAGATGACATGGTTGTGTTATATATATATATATATATATATATATATATATATATATATATATATATATATATATATATATATATATTTTTTATATATATATAAAATATATATATATATATATATTATATATATATATATATATATATATATATATATATATATATATTTATATTCAATAAACCCTGGTTTATTATTCCGGTCCCCTTTCTGGTTTGGTCTTGAAGATCCTCCAACTTCACAGGGCGATTGTGATCAACCCCGATGTCCATTTCGAGTGCCCTTTTTTTAGAAGCGTATTAAGGTTAGCTTTCCAAAAATATAGTTTATTTTCTGTAATTATTTTCGTGAATTTCTGAAGATTTATTTGAGTGTCGGTTGCCAAAAATTGACGCGTCGTACTATTTTCGAGATTCCGGGAGATTCCGAACTCCGTTTTATGATCCGTTTGAAGTTTTGTGAAGATGACATGAAGATCTACAACATATAATGTTTCCAAAATTTCAGAAATTCGATTAGGATTTATTTATTCCGGGATTTATTTATTTATGTTTTATTGGGTATCCTATTGAGACATGATTGTGACACGATAGGCTTGATTGCATCATTGCTCGTTTATTGATTATTTAGTAAGTCAGGAGGGAAAATGCTAAGTAGGTATGTGAACAAACCCCAATAAATATTAATGTGGATAGCTAAGTCATACACCTCATGTATGGCTTAGCTGTATCAAAAATATGGATAGCCATCTATGATGTGTCGTATTAACCTAGCTCTTGACATCTCGAATGGTATTTTAAAAAGCACTGTTTGGTTAAGTTTACTTGTTCATGTTCATTTTCTAGTTGTCTTGTTCATACATGTTCCTGCTAGTAGTTTCTTATACATGTTATCGTTTCCAGTTTATATACATGTTCCTTTACTGTTACATTACATCTTTATTGTCAAGCTTTAGTTTGTATTAAGTTACATAAATACAATAGGGTTGTACTTTGCTCCTTTTCTGACTGGATCGTTCTAGGTGACTTGGCATACTTCCTATCTTTGCGCTATAGATCATACGGGGGAGATAGAGATCTCGGTGGTTGACTTAGATTTAAGATAGATTAGTTAGTTTCTTTTATTTAGATGTTTAGCAAATTTTTTCCAAAAAAATCATTTTTGTTATATTATTTAATTTGTAAATAAAATAATTATTATGAATGAGCAATTAGATATAATTTTGTTGATCGACATTGAAACCTAGACAGCGTATTACCGTTGATGCTGCGAGGTAGGCTGGACTTGGCTACATACTCGTTTATCGAAAAGCGGATGCGTATCGTGACAAGTTTTTTTGGTGGCCTATGCAGGTCTGTTTTAGCAAAAGATTATGAAATCGTGGTAGTACTTAAGTTAGTTGTACCACTGCAAGCCTGCGACTAGAAAATGCTCATTCATAATTAGGATTTATTCGATTTTTAGGAGAATGGCTAGCTAGGACTAGGTATACCATAGGAAAGCCCTTATTCAATTTGACTGTGGGTAGTTAAGGTTGCTACATAGGCCATGTGAATTAGATAGAGATTTATTGAATTCTAAACCCTATTAGGTAACTTGAGGAATTTTCATAGAGGGATATACCATTGTGGTTTGATATGTTGGTATTATCAAAGGTAGTTAGACTATTCGCTTGGTAAATTAGGACTTCCTAGGATGTAATTTCCAACCTTAATAATTTGTTCAAATTAACTTTTCTGCCTAGGCCGTATTACTTATTTATTCCCCATTGGCCATAGGTAATTATTTTTCTAAGAGTCAATATTCAATTTCCATCTATTGAATTTTGAGCTTGACATGAATCAATTATCCATATATTAATTCCAAGTCGTCTTTGTTCATTTTGTGGTCATTATATTTTCAAAATTGATACCTAATCGATCGTTTGATTTTTAAATTTTGATATTTTCAAGGACAAATACTTACAGTTTTCCTATCAAGATCGACTTGTTTGAATTTCTAGAAGCTTCTTTGAAATTTTATGGTTATGGTTGGAATAATTTTCGATGACTTACAATGACAAGACAGATGCACACTGTCGATATTTATTTAAATTATGACGAATGTGGGTTCACTGTAGCCAGCAGCGCACTGGCAAGGCATGAACCCTAAGTTGAAGTAATTTCAAGTAAGTGTAGGTTATCGAATATTATTAAAACTATGAGTCACGACCCACACCCGCTTTTCGGACGCGAGCTCTTGAGCAAGCCAGTTATGTATCGAATGGACTCCAGCCCGACTCGAATACGTAAACGCTGTCAAGGCTATGGTATACTGCCAGACCATAGCAAAGGTAAATCTATATCTCAATCCACAATAAATGTACGAAACATGAATGAACACTATAGGTCGTGGTCTGCAGCCCACTAGCATATATGTCCGATAAGACTCTAAGAAAATAACAAGAGTCTAAAACTGAATCAGAAAAACAGAATATCTCATGATAAGATATGAGAGCACGAGCGGATAATAAACGTAATAATGATACCTGAATCCCATAAGAATCGCAAATCCTCCGCCATCCAGAACTACTAGCTAACTCCATGCAATCGTTAAACCTGAAGAGATCATCAGGTCCTCAGAGGACATAGCAAGATACATAACATACATGTATATCTAACAGTTTTATCATGCGCAAGAGGATAAACAAGAAAACAGGAACACGACAAATGACCACGAACATGAACACGAACACGAACATGAACACTAGAACAACTACGCATAACTGAACTGCCGGATGAACGATGAACACGAGATCAATGGAAGATCCAAACCCTCATCCCGAGTGTGGACTCACGAGTTTGACTAAGCACTAATCCTCGTCCTGAGTGTGGACTCTCTGGTTAGTTCACGGCAATGCACCCTCGTCCCAAGTGTGGACTCTCTGGTGCAAGTATAACATCCTCGTCCCGAGTGTGGACTCTCTGATGTAAACAACCTCGTCCCGAGTGTTGACTCTCTGGTGCAAGTCAAGTCAACCCTCGTCCCGAGTGTGGACTCTCTGGTGCAAATAATCGACATCCTCGTCCCGAATGTGGACTCATGGATGCAAACAGATCAAGAAAAATACCCTCATCCCGAGTGTGGACTCTCTGGTGCCAAGGAAACAATATCAAGGATTTAGCAGTTCAATTACACGTACTTGTTCTATGACACGACTCAAGCAAGGTACTGACGAAAAACTCCAAGTGTGAACCATAAGACCAAATATGAACACGGCTATATGCAATGAAAACAACTCAAAAGAATATAATACGAAAAGCACATGTCCATAAACAATCAAAACTAAAAAATGAAATACAATGCATGTAAATAAAACTGCAGAGGAAGGCAAGGTATACTTGCCTGGTGGTAGCACGAAGAACCAATAAGATACCGTCAACGGTACGCCATAAAGTCCAAAATCCACAAATGTCTCCAAAAGCTAAAACAGACATTGCTAACATTCTCAGAATAGTCAAATTATCTAGAATTGCATGTCCTTAAGTCCAATTCTGGACACAAAGGCAAAACGGTAATTTCGGGCAAAAACGATGTCCGCCGTTGGACCCGCTTTGTACAGAAAATCGTGCCGGAGTCAATGGTCTCTAAAGTCATCAAACTATATGTTAACAGGTCTGATTTTCTAATACGAACCCAACCGTATGTCCAAAGTTGGATTCCGGCGGGCCGTGCACAAAATTGCCCGTTGAGTCGGACCGTGGGGCCCGTAAAACGGCGGTCCGATCAACTATCCCAGAATTGGACCAAACTTGGCATGCAGGACCAGAAAAATGATACGGTCCTACTGGCATAAGTTTCATCTCGATCTGACGAGCGTGCACAAAGTAATTGGAGTTTGTGCAAAGGGGTCGATACGGTGAATTTTGACGGATACGCATCAAATTCGTCGCGCACACGCGACCAATTTGAATTCCGTCAAAGCCCACACGTCCACGAAGCCGTTACGCACCTTTCGATGCTTTCAATTTGCGACCACGTCGCCCGGATTGGCGGAACGCTCGTCGTATTGAAGGTTTTCATGATTTTTTTACCATTTTCAAAACAGATTTTTTGTTACTTCGGGAAGTCGATTTCTCGGTGTATAGCCATCGAAATTGACTTCCGTTGTCTAGGACTGCCTTAAATTATTTTTCAAAAATTCCTAGCATGCAGATCCTAAAATGCCTTCCAAGTTGGGTCTTTGGGACCGTTCATTCGTTCTGTTTTAACAGATTTTTCGTGATGTTTGTGCTGATTTCCCGTCGAGTACAAATAAGTTCAATAAGAACTAATTCACAGGGATCCGAGAGGATTATATAGGCCTTCAAAACCAATTTACGGTTCGTGAAACGATGGAGTATCGGGATCGGGATCTTACCGTGAAGTTGGTTGCTGCAACTGCCATTCCTGCTGTCGCTCGCGCCTGTGCGCGCGTGCGGCGTCCTTGGCCGCCGTCCGGCGGTCCTCCTGCGGCGCTCCGGCGTCGGGGTGACCGCCTAGGAGACTTGGAGGCACAACGTGTCGAGTTTTTAGGGTTTTGATGAGCTCTGTTCTCTCGAGTATGAACATTTATACTCTGTTTCGTTCGGTTATGAATATGGGGATCGGCCTTCTACTAGCTGTTGTTGCTCTCGGTTGGATTGGGATTACTTGTTGTGGGCCTGTCTTTGGTTTGGCTGGGTTGGAGAAATGTTGGGCTTTCTTTTCTATTTATTATTCTAGAGTTTAGAATATATATACATATATACGTATATATATACGCACGTATATATACGTATACATACATGCATATATACATTTATATATATATAAACGTACACACCTATATATATATATATATATATATATATATATATATATATATATATATATATATATATATATATATATATATATATATATATATATATATATATATATATCTACAAATACACACATATGTAATATATTTATATATACATTTTTTTTAATATAAAAAATATATATATCTACAAATACATATGTAATATATAAAAAATATATATATCTACAAATACACACATATGTAATATATTTATATATACATTTTTTTATATAATATATATTTATATATACATGCACACATTTATATATCTTATATAAGTATATATATATTCTTAATATAATAAGCACGTATATATAAAATTAGTATATATAAAGGTGAAAATGAATTATAAATGTGTACACATATATTTATCCAAAATGCGTCAATATAATAATATAAAATTATTTATCCAATTTCTAAAAATAGAATATTGATTCAGTAACAATAAAATATATTTATTTAATCGCCACAAAATAATAAAATAATAATTAAATAATTAAATGGTTGTTTGGTGAATCCACACTACTCACCTTTATTCGGGTCCAGAAAATTGTACAAATATTGTAAAACAATATTTAATATTAAAGTACCAATTTTTGTACGAATATTCAAATAATTAAAATGTACATCAGTACCTAAAATAATTTAGGAAACATTTGTACACACATAAAATATGCCTACATGGTCGTCTTGGTCTCACTACAAAATTACATGGGCTCGATTTCGGTTCGGGTCTAGTCCGGACTAGTTCGGTACAACCGGGTCTTCTACAATTCAATAAATCTAAACAATTAAATAATTAAAACGTCTTTATAGGTTAGGTCGCAACTTGGCCTGATTTTCCTAGTTAGGACACTACTATGGCTTGGTATTTCCCTACCATGGCTAAGCACTAGTCAAAGCACGCTACTGCACTATCCGTGCCATGATTCCTAGTCGTCTTGTACTTCAAAACTCAACCATGTCTAAAGTCACCTACCGTAATAATTATCTAAATAATTATTTATAGAATTCTGAAATCACCATTTAAATCAAATAAAAAAATAAAAAAATATTTCAAAAATTTTCGGGAAGGGGAGCTACAAATCTACCCACCTTAATAATAATTTCGTCCTCGAAATTCTAATTCATGACTATCCCTTAAAATTCAAGGTCAACTACTACCTTAATCTCCTCAAATTTAATTTCTCCAAAATATTTTTATGACTTTCTCTAGTCATTTTATAACTCTGAATACTTGAGGACTTCTACCCACCTTTGGTCGCACTACTCCTCAAAACACAGGTCACTAAAACTTTATATCCTTCCAACTAGTTGTTAAACTATCCTTCCAACAGACATCTAGGGCATATGGCATCTATAATCTCTCATATCTATAAACAACCAAATATTCAATAATCAGGCAATATTATATTATAACTTAAGAATTCCTGATGAATTCTATACAGCACGATTATTCGTCACCCCGGAATAGGAAGGGACGAGAATCAATGGTACAAGAAGGCAAGGGAGAATAATCGAGAACGAATACGAAGTTTCAAAGACGGTAGAGAAATTTCTAGGAGAATTTTCAAGGCAGAGTGGATTGAGATTTCTAAGGGTTTAGTCAATTTCGCAGGTCGTGACCTAAATGGGCCACCAAAAAAAACTAGTCACGACCCGCATCAGCTTTTCGGGTGTGAGCTCGTGAGCAAGCCAGTTACGTATCGAGCGGACTCCAGCCCGACTCGAATAGGTAAACGCTGTCAAGGCTATGGTATACTGCCAGACCATAGCAAAGGTAAATCTATATCTCAATCCACAATAAATGTACGAAAGGTGAATGAACACTATGGGTCGTGGTCTGCAGCCCGCTAGCATATATGTCCGATAAGACTCTAAGAAAATAACAAGAGTCTAAAACTGAATCAGAAAAACAGAATATCTCATGATAAGGTATGAGAGCACGAGCGGATAATAAACGTAATAATGATACCTGAATCCCACAAGAATCGCAAATCCTCCGCCATCCAGAACTACTAGCTAACTCCATGCAATCGCTAAACCTGAAGAGATCATCAGGTCCTCAGAGGACATAGCAAGATACATAATATACATGCCTATCTAACAGTTTTATCATGCGCAAGAGGATAAACAAGAAAATAGGAACACGACAAATGACCACGAACATGAACACGAACACGAACACTAGAACAACTACGCATAACTGAACTGCCGGATGAACAATGAACACGAGATCAATGGAAGAACCAAACCCTTATCCCGAGTGTGGACTCACGAGTTTGAACTAAGCACTAACCCTCGTCCCGAGTGTGGACTCTCTGGTTAGTTCACAGCAAGGCACCCTCGTCCGGAGTGTGGACTCTCTGGTACAAGTATAACATCCTCGTCCCGAGTATGGACTCTCTGATGTAAACACCCTCGTCCCGAGTGTGGACTCTCTGGTGCAAGTCAAGTCAATACCCTCGTCCCGAGTGTGGACTCTCTGGTGCAAATAATCGACATCCTCGTCCCGAGTGTGGACTCACGGATGCAAACAGATCAAGAAAAATACCCTCATCCCGAGTGTGGACTCTCTGTTGCCAAGGAAATAATATCAAGGATTTAGCAGTTTAATTACACGTACTCGTTATATGACACGACTCAAGCAAGGTACTGACGAGAAACTCCAAGCGTGAACCACAAGACCAAACATGAACACGGCTATATGCAATGAAAACAACTCAAAAGAATATAATACTAAAAGCACATGTCCATAAACGATCAAAACTCGAAAATGAAATACAATGCATGTAAATAAAACTGTAGAGGAAGACAAGATATACTTGCCTGGTGGTAGCACGAAGAACCAATAAGATACAGTCAACTGGTACGCCATAAAGTCCAAAATCCACAAATATTTCTAAAAGCTGAAACAGACATTGCCAACATTCTCAGAATAGTCAAATTAGCTAGAATTATCTGTCCTTAAGTCCAATTCTGGACACAGGGGCAAAACGATAATTTTAGGCAAAAACGATGTCCGCCGTTGGACCCGCTTTGCACCAAAAATCGTGCCAGAATCAATGGTCTCTAAAGTCGTCAAACTATATGTCAACAGGTCCGGTTTTCCGATACGAAATCAATCGTATGTCTAGAGTTGGATTCCGGTGGGCCGTGCACAAAATTGCCTGTTGAGTCGAACCGTGGGGCCCGTAAAACGGCAGTCCGATCAACTGTCTCAGAATCGGACCAAACATGGCATGCAGGACCAAAAAAATGATACGGTCCTATTGGCGTAAGTTTCGTCTCGATCTGACGAGCGTGCACAAAGTAATTAGAGTTTGTGCAAGGGGTCGATACGGTGAATTTCGACGGATACGCATCAAATTCGTCGCGCACACGCGACCAATTTGAATTCCGTCAAAGCCCACACGTCCATGAAGCTGTTACGCACCTGTCGAGGCTTTCGGTTCGCGACCACGTCGCTCGGATTGGCGGGACGCACGTTGTATCGAAGGTTTTCATAATTTTCTACCATTTTCAAAACAGATTTTTCGTTACTTTGGGAAGTCGATTTCTCGATGTATAGACATCAAAATTGACTTCTGTAAATTAGGTTCTGTAGCCCTAGGTATTGTCTAGGACTACCTTTAATTATTTTTTGAAAACTCCTGGCAAGCAGATCCTAAAATGCCTTCCAAGTTGGGTCTTTGGGACCATTCATTCGTTCTGTTTTAACAGATTTTTCGCGATGTTTGCACTGATTTCCAATCGAGTACAAATAATTTCAATAAGAACTAATTCACAGGGATCCGAGAGGGTTATATAGGACTTCAAAACGAATTTATGGTTCACAAAATGATGGAGTATCGGGAACGGGATCTTACCGTGAAGTTGGTTGCTGTAACTGCTATTCCTGCTGTCGCTCGCACCTGTGCGTGCGCGCGACGTCCTTGGCCGCTGTCCGGCGGTCCTCCTGCGGTGCTCCGGCGTCGGGGTAACCGCCCAAGAGACTGGGAGGTGCGGTGTGTCGAGTTTTTATGGTTTTGATGAGCTCTGTTCTCTCGAATATGAACATTTATACTCGGTTTAGTTCGGTTATGAACAGGGGGGTCGGCCTTCTACTAGCTGTTGTTGCTCTCGGTTGGGTTGGGATTACTTGCTGTGGGCCTGGCTTTGGTTTGGCTGGGTTGGAGAAATGTTAGGCTTTCTTTTCTATTTATTATTCTAGAGTTTAGAATATATATACATATATACATATATATATACACGCACGTATATATACGTATACATACATGCCTATATACATTTATATATATATATAAACATACACACCTATATATTATACATTTATATATATAAATATATATATATATATATATATAATAAAAAAAAAAAATATATATATATATATATATATATATATATATATATACACAAATACACACATATGTAATATATTTATATATACATACAAATACACACATATATAATATATATTTATATATACATAACACATTTATATATCTTATATAAGTATATATATATTCTTAAATATAATAAGCACATATATATAAAATTAGTATATATAAAGGTGAAAATGAATTATAAATGTGTACACATATATTTATCCAAAATACGTCAATATAATAATATAAAATTATTTATCCAATTTCTAAAATATAGAATATTGATTCAGTAACAATAAAATATATTTATTTAATCACCACAAAATAATAAAATAATAAATAAATAATTAAATGGTGGTTTGGTGAATCCACACTACTCACCTTTATCCGGGTCCAAAAAATTGTACAAATATTGTAAAACAATATTTAATATTAAAGTACCAATTTTTGTACGAATATTCAAATAATTAAATGTACATCAATACCTAAAATAATTTAGGAAATATTTGTACACACATAAAATATGCATGCATGGTCGTCTTGGTCTCACTACAAAATTACATGGGCTCGATTTCGGTTCGGATCTAGTCCGGACTAGTTCGGTACAATCGGGTCTTCTACAAGTCAATAAATCTAAACAATTAAATAATTAAAATGTCTTTATAGGTTAGGTCGTAACTTGGCTTGGTTTTCTAGTTAGGACACTACTATGGCTTAGCATTTCCCTGCCATGGCCAAGCACTAGTTAAAGCACGCTACTGCACTATCCGTGCCATGATTCCTAGTCGTCTTGTACTTCAAAAATCAACCATGGCTAAAGTCACCTACCGTAATAATCAGCTAAATAATTATTTATAGAATTCTGAAATCACCATTTAAATCAAATAAATAAATAAAAAAAATATTTCAAAAATTTTCGGGAAGGGGAGCTACACTATGTCCTAGTTGTCTTATTTTGATCCTGGAGTTGTTATGTCAATATTGGATAGAGTCAATAGAATATTTGATACCATATCATATTTGAGTCATGAAACTAAGGGTTTACTACAGCTAGATGTACACTGGCGAGGCATGGATTCTCGGTAAAACGACTACATATATGCATACGTTTTTCGAATACCACAGAAGTTATATCTTTTATTGGCACATGACTATTATTATTTTTCATGATCCGAAAAACTTGCCCTCTCACTCCAAATTGATTTCGTATCCTATTTCTTATTATGGTATTCTCAATAAACTAGTAGTTCTTTCTTTCCTATCTTGCCTATTCAAAACTCATCACTTAGTTCCTCCTAGTAATCATTTAGAACCAATTACTATATTTGATTAACCCAATTACAATTCTTGATTCTATTACATTATATTCACAATCACATCTGGGTTTTGTTTCTATAATCATGCTAGATGATATAATTTTGGCTAAATAGTTAATCGTATTGAAATGATTTTGATTTGATCAACCTTAAATGATTTTTGATCGCGGCCAGACTACTTTGATTATATTTCGATCGAGCCAATTCACATCTTTTCCTAGATTTTGATTCTATAATCGTGCCTGAATAATTTGGTTAATAGTTAATCATGCCTAATGACTTTTCTTGTTGAGAAAATTCTATTTCGATTTTATTCCTAGACAAGCCTAGATTTTGAATAACCCTTTTGACTATATTTTGATCGTGTCAAATTGTATCTTTTTTTGAGCTTTCGATTTAACCCATGATTATGCCTGACCTATTTTGATCGTTAATTGTATAACTTCTTGATTATATTCTTAGTCGTGCCAGGTTGTATCCTCTGAAATTTCAAGAACAAATTTTTTTAAGGTGGATAGATTTGTAAGTCCACTTCCCGAATTTTAAAATTTTATTTTATTTTATTTTATTTTATTATAATTAATTTTATGATCATTGGGGGTCATGCCGAAGCTTGTAGGTAAGCTATTTTTATTGACTTTTAGGATTTACTGTAAGGTCATTCGAGGATATTTTATGACCAAATATTTTTATTTGGGTTCTAGATGACTAGAAACATTTTCTAGAATATTCTAGAATTTTTCTGGATTTTTTAAATATTTAGGAATTTTTAGATAATTAAAACCTACATAATTTATTTTTTATAAGCTTTTAAAATTTACTGTGGGATCACACGATGATATTTCGAGTTGAACTATTTTTATTTAGGTTCTAAACACTTAGAGTTTCCTTGAATTTTCTAGGAATTTACTGTATTTTTCCGTAATTTATTTGGAGTTAAAATGATTTTTAAATAATTTTCTGAATTTAAATTAGTATTTACATAATCAGCAGGCCAGTCAGCCACATTTGGGCCCACATGTCAGCGCCAAACCCCCTCTCTCTTCCTCTCCCTCTCTCTCTCTCTCTCTCTCTCTCTCTATATATATATATATATATATATATAAACCCTAGTTTATTATTCCAACCAACTTTTTGGTTTTATCTTGAAGATCCTCCAATTCACTTTACGAGATGATTGCGACCAATTTCGAGTGCCATTTTTTCGTTAGAAGCGTATCGAGGTTAGTTTTCAAAAAAAAAAAAATTTTAATGATTTTCGTGAATTTTTGGATATTTATTTGAGTGTCGGTTGTCCAAAAATTGACGCATCGCACTGTTTTCGAGATTCCGAGATGTCCCGAACTCCATTTAGCAATCCGTTTAAGGTTTTGGAAATTTGACACGAAGATCTACAACAGGTAATTTTGTTAGAAATCTAGAAACTAGTTTAGTATTTTATTTATTTTTATTTATTACATTGAACTCAGATTTGACTAATAATTCACTGATTTGGTCACGGTTAGCCATAACGGCGATAACTTTTGACCAAATCGTGATTTTGCGGCATGGCCAAGTCCGGTGCACTTGTGGCACTTAAATCTTCCAATATGCACCCTCAAATTATCAAATTCATAACATTTGACTAGTTAGTCAACGGTATGTCTCGATTTGTGTGCCATAAATTTCAAAATTGGAACCGTGACTTTCTATGGCCAAAATTACTTATGTGAATATTATTTCAAAGTATAATTAGATAAAATGAAGATTTTAGATGATTTATTTCATAATTAATAGAATTAATTAGGTTAACATGTTAGTCACTTTTTATGACTTTTAAAATGGGATTTTAGATCTAACTTGTGGTTATTCGTGCACAGATTCGTAGTACGATGGTATGGTATGGTTTGATAGCTTCTAGGCTAGAGTTCATCTTGTCATCATCCTGTGAAACCACTTTGTTCAAGAATTTAGGCAAATACACTATTTCTTTATGTGCTTATTAAATTATAATACTATCTTTTATTGTGTTTTGTTGAGTATCTTGTTGAGACACGATTGTGACCCGATAGACTTGATTGCATTATTGCTCGTTTATTGATTATTTAGTGAGTCGAAAGGGGAAATGCTAAGTAGATATGTGAACAAACCCCAATAAATGTTAATGTGGATAGCTAAGTCATACACCTCACGTGTGGGTTAGCCGTATCAAAAATGTGGATAGCCATCTATGATATGCCGCATTAGCCCAGCCATTCACATGTCGGAAGGTATTTTAAAAGCACTGTTTGGTTAAGTTTACTTGTTCATGTTCATTTTCCAATTGTCTTGTTCATACATGTTCTTGCTAGTAGTTTCTTGTACATGTTATCATTTTCAGTTCATATACATGTTCCTTTACTGTTACATTGCATCTCTTTTGTCTAGCTTTATTTTGTATTAAGTTCCATAAATGTAATAGAGTTGTACTTTGCTCCTTCCGAACTGGATCATTGTAGGTGACTTGACATGCTTCCTACCTCTGCTCTATGGACCATACGAGGGAGATAGAGATCTCAGAGGTCGACTTAGATTCCAGATAGATTAGTTAGTTTCTTTAATTTAGATGTTTAGCGGATTTGTTCCAAAAAAATTATTTTTGTTGTATTATTGGATTTATAATAAAGTAGTTATTATGAATGAGTAATTAGATATGATTTTGTTTTATTTGAGATTGACATTAAAACCTAGACAGTATACTACTGTGATGCTGCAGCGTAGGCTGGACTTGGCTACGTACTTATTTTTCGAAAAGTGGGTATGCGTTGTGACATAGTGAATTTGCCTTGCTCTGGAAAAGGATGAAGTCGCGACTCAAGACGTTGTCCGATCTACCCCGACTCATAAACAACCACAAGTTAGATCTAAATTTCCACTCTAAAAATCCTAAAAAGTGTCTAACGGTTTAACATAATTAATTCCATTTATTTTTGTAATAAATTATCCAAAATCCTAATTTAATCTAATATAATTCTGAAATAAAATTAAACACAAGTTTTTAGCTAGGGAAAGTTGCGGCTTCCAATTTGGGAACCGTGGCACCAAATCAAGGCATACCATTGACTAACTAGTCAAATGATACGAACTAAATGACTTGAGTATGCAACCAAGTAGATTTCAGTGCCACAAGTTCAATGGAATTGACGGTGCCACAAAATCATAATTTGGTTAAAAGTTATCGCCATTATGGCTAATCATGACCAAATCGATGAATCATCGGCCAAAACTAAATTCTACGAATTAAATAAAATATTAGATAATTATTGAATTTCAAAAAAATATGTTGTAGATCTTTGTGTCACATTTCCAAAACAACAAACGCATCGCAAAACGGACTCAGGATCACAGGAAATCTTGAAAATCGTGTGACGTGTCAATTTTTGGACAACCAACACTCAAATAATTCTCCTAAAGTTCATACATAAAACTCCACAAAATAAATTACATAATCGAAAAACTAACCTCGATACAGTTCTTAAAAAAACTGGTGGTCAAACGGAGTCCGAAGCTAGGAGTTATGGCCCTTCGAAGTTGATACCGCCTTTGAAAAAAAAACTGAATTTATGACGAATTTTGGGCTATTTTGGACAAAAAAAGAAAAAAATTTGGCAAAGAAAATATGAGAGATGATTTTATTTCATAAGTGTTCAATAGGTATATAATGAGTACAAATTACCTAATTTAGATATGATTAGAATTTAATTAATATGGATAGGATTATGATTACCTAATTTGGATATGAATATGATTAATTCAAATAAGAAATGGTTTAAATTATTATAGATATGATGCCACTAGGATTACATGTATTTAAATGAAGTTATAAGATAATGATTGGTTTGGAGGAATTCTATCAGGATTTGAATTAAAAAAATCCAGATTAGTATAAATACTAATTTAAATCACAGAAACTCAATAAAAATTCAATTTAACACCAAATATATTCAAATAAATCCCAAATTTCCTAAAAATTCCTATAAAATTCTAGAAGATAGTTTTAGGGTTCTAGAGTCCAAATAAAATATTTGGCCTCAAAGATAACCCTGTGTGTCCTCACATTAAATCTTAGAACTCTGTAAAAGTAATAATACTATAGATTAAAATTATCTAAAAATTATGAAAAATTGTAGAAAATTCTAAAAATATTTGGGACTATCTATGGACCCTAATGACCATATATGACCAAATTTTATCATACTTCGGCTTAGGTATGAACCCTTGTGATCTAAAAATCAAAACATAATTAATAATGATTCTAACCATCACCTATTAATAAAAAATATTCTGTAAATTTAAAAATAGATTCTAGGAAACTAAATGCTACAAACTACCCCCCTAAAAGATTTTTGTCCTAAAAAATCAAACATCTATAATCACATAATATAAATACATAACTTCTACAAGCAATCTAACAATAAAGCTAAATCACGGAGAGATAATGACTAGCAACATAAAGGAACTAATTAATAATATTTAATCAACCATGAATATTACCACCTATTTAAGCATGCACCTTATCTAAAAACTATAACTATGGTAGGCTCTACAAACTCAACATCCTCGGACGTGGGACTCTTAGGCTCTGTGGTATATGGGTCAGGTACCCACTTTAACCTTGCAGATCATACTATGCCTTATATCAACCATTGCGAACTAAAAGGAAGGAAAAGACATTGTTAGAACGATAGATGCAAACATATCAAAGAAATCACGGATGAAATCAAGCAGGATGCAAATAAGAGACAAAAGAATTCTAAGATAAAACAGACTCGTAGGGCTGAAAATCTTATTTATGGATGATATGAATATTTCTAGAATTATTCTAATATCCAACTTCAACTCTATCAGCAGGCTTGCAGTAGTATGACTAACCTAAGTACTACCACGAGTTCGTAATCTTTTGCAAAATTGAACCTGCATGGGCCACCATAAAAACTTGTCACGACCTGTACCCACTTTTGGCATACGAGTACGTGTCCAAGTCCAGCCTACGTCACAACATCGATATTAGTACGCTGTCTATGATAAGCATTATCCATAACAAGTATACAGTTCACATACATCATCCACAACTAAGTCATGACAAAGAGATTAAGCTTAAAGTCTAAATAAATAATTTTAAAAACTTCACTACAACTCAAGATAGTCTCGGGAACAAATCCGCTAGAAATATATTTAAGAGCAACTAGAACTGAAGTCCTCTAAGCCCACTAGTACGAAAGAGCATAAGTGTAGTGCCACGCTACCCGCGGTCCACTATGTAATACCCACGGCTTGCTAGCTCAGTCTTGAACTGAGTATTCGGGAAAACCTTTGCCGGTATTGATTGATTACGGATGAAATGCAATGAACCTTTCCAATTAATGGATTGGCTTCTATTAAAATAAATTCAAGAATTTTGTTAGATGTTTTCTTTCACTGCTTGGTTTTGATGAATACGTTTTCGTATTGGTTTTCAATGATTGGTTTTCATTGTTTGCTTTCATCGCATTGCACATTCATTCCAAATCTTGAAAGAAAGAGACCGAAGTATGCTAATCAAATATTGGTGCCAATGTAGGATGCGTAAACGGTACGCGAACAACGCGTGAAGTCCTTCTTTCTCTCGAACAAGTTTCTATTTTGGTGAGTTGCTTTAACCAGGCTAGCATTTATCTCCACGCCCTAAGAAAATGATCTCTAGTCCACTCTGTTGCCTCGTCCCTCTGATCAACGATACCACAATAACAAAAGATAAGAGAAGATAAATGAATTGAATCGAATGCTTGATCATGTGCTACTAAACATCTATTTTAAGTGAATGATCATATGCTCTATTGCTAGTATTTTAAAAATATAGACATGGACAGACAACATGTACATGGTGAGATGAATAATAAGCAGGCACAAAATGAACGTGTCACATATATGTTAAGACGTAAAATGAATGCGTCATGACCCATATACAAATCTATTACATCTGATAGAAAGGATAGAGAATGCATTGGTCTCGAACAACTTGTGCATAAGGTATTGTCTCTCAAGTGGATTCTTGGGACGCCTCGTACCACTCGGCCTAGGAAAGATTAAGGCACCCAGAGGTAAATGAGACCTCGAGATTAGGGGGGTGTTGAGTCCTTAGCGACGAGCTGAACCAAAAGTCACAACGGCTAATCACGAGAAATGACCCGTGGACCATCATGTAGATAGGCCACGTGCATGATCCAAATTATGAACTTCAATATCTACAAGAATGAAACATAAGTTATTCGTTATGCAAATTGCGCTAACATATCTCGTGCAGGAATGGCAATCGACGATGAGTAAAATTATTGTGCAAATAATTTATATTATTTATGCTTCTTATAATTTGTTAAAAAGAACCTAGAAAAGTAGAAAGATCACATAATAATTGTATGCTATAGCTTTACATATTGACTTAGTGCAAATTTTTGTGAGTTCGACCAAAAGTCGCTCACCAGTACAAGATGTATACTGACCCACGTTGTGGACATCCTTTTTCAGCTAGCAAGGAGACAGAGGGATTTTAAGTGAGGCATTAAAGCTCGTCCAGTCCAATAGAGCTTGTCGGTTGCCTCGAAGCATTTTCATTTTCAAGTCAAGTTTACAAGTTTCATTTGAAGGTGTCTTTTCATTTTTGACTATGTAATAAAAGGGTATGATGTATGGGCTGAAATTACGTACAGGCAACTCTAGAGGGGGGTGAATAGCATTTGTGTCAATAATAACCAATAAAAAATACAACTCTAAATCAAGTCCAGAAATCAACTACCAAGTGGGTAAGTAATCAAAGAGTAATGCGGAAATAAATAGAAATCAAAAGAGCATACGCAAACACAGCGATTTAACCTGGTTTCCCTCGTGGAGGACTAGTCCAGGCCTAAGAACTCTCGCTCAGGATTGAAATCCACTATTTATGAAATAGGTTACAACCACGTGCCTTTACTCAGAAGAGCACGCCAACTTCTTACAACTTCGCAGAGGCAAAACTTAGAATTGTCCAAGTGACTTTTCTTTCACTCTTGCGCACAACTTCTAGCTGATATCGCACTGAGCACCTTGGGTTAAGGAGAGTTGTGGCTTTAGAGATATAGAAGAGTGGGGATTGGGGTAGTAGAGCTTAGAAAGCTTGAATATTTGAAGGTGAGAGATAATTTGAAATGAGAGAATTCAAGCTCTATTTATACTAGTCTGAGGAGGCAGAATTCGGCCATAATTCTGTCCCAAGAATTCAAAATTTTGAACTTTGGACAACTAGTATCAAGCAGGCCCTAAAAGTTAGCATCCTAAAAATTAGGAGCAGAGTTCGGTCCGAATTCGATTTCTATGGGACCAGAACATACAACAGGCTATGAGAGGATTGGTTTGGTTTGGTGATTGTCTTGTTTTGTATGGTGGAGCTTGGAGAGTGAAGTCTAGGTTTGAGATAGCTTAGTATGACTCAACATACATGTTCCTAGACTCAATAAAATAAAAAGTACAGACTCAGTACAAGTACAATTGCAATGATCAACTTGTTGATGACGTCTGTCTTGAGCTTGATATGTTGTAGAAGATGTTCTTGACTTTTAGCTCAACGTGTCGTATTGGATCATGTCAAATATTTTTTTGTTAATTCTCTAAATTTGGTAGACTGTGATCTAGTTTGGGTCAACAATCTCCCCCATTTTGATAATTAACAAAAATGATATTTGCATGACGCAACATTCATACCTAGATACATGTTGAAGAGAGTAGTTTGTATTGAGTAGCTCCCCCATAAATAGATATGTTGGCTCCCCTGTAATTAACTATTTCGGTTATGTCCTGATACACAAATCTTTTTCTAAGCACAACATAATATCCAAGATCATATAATATCCAACAACATATAAGATCATATCAACTAAATATCTATGCTTCTCCCCCTTTGTCATTTAGCAAAATGAATCATAGCTCCCCCGTAAAAAGAGATAAATGTGACAAAGTGAGGATAACAAACACACAATTCATAACCATAACCAATTATCATAAGAGACAGCTAAGCAATTTTGATAACCCAAAGGAAATAAACTAGAAGTTCATATATGATAAATTGAGCTCTAAAAAACATAGTACAAAGAGTGCTAAGACATAAAAATGATAAAAATATAACTAAAGTGAACATCAGTAGCAGCAGGTAGATGACCACAACCATCACGGGGCATGGGAATGGGATAGACCGGCTGACTCAGATGGCTCGCTAGCAGAGCGACGAGGATCAACAAACGCCGCATCAGGATCCAAATACCGCAAGGCCCATGGGTCGTCAATTCGGTAGCTTTCGCGAGAAGGGTCCCGACCCGTAGGAAATAGCACAGTAGGATGTCGGGCCATGTTGTACTGGATATCATACAGGGTATCACTGATGGCGCTCATCTGCAGAGTGGTCCGGTAGTCAAGCTGGGTTTAGCGATCATCTTCCAAACGGAAGCGGACGTACACTATATCGCGAATGGAGTCAATAGTGGTAGGAGGATCAGGCTGAGGTGCATCTGAGTCAAAAGATTCCTTCTCAACTGAAGTAGGAGCAAGGGCAATCCTACATGCCTTGGACAGAAAGGCAGGAGCAGGTAAAAACTGACACTCATCCAAAGGGATGTTGAAAGCACGAAAGGTCATCGGAAGATACATCGCATAGACAAGTGATTTTGGCTTCTTTCTTGCACGAGTCATCCAATCCATCATCGTGCGAGGAAAGTTAAATGGAATGGTAAAGTGAAGGAAATAAAGGGAAGTAATCTCAAGGTAGGTAACATCATCGGTAGATCCAGCTTTGGGCAGGATGGAAGAGAAAATAATTCGGTGAAATTCGTAAAAATAATTGTTGATAAACTTAGCTCAAAGTTTTTGAGGACGGGAATTGGGTGCACACATCATGTCTTTGAACCCTTCAAGAGTGATATCTCCAACGAATTGGAAATCATGAGCATCAACAATTTTCTCCCAAGAGTTGGGATCGGGAAGTTCAAGATATTCAACAAGATCACAATCATCAAACATGATATCAATGCCGGTGACCCGAGGTAAATTTAGTTGTCATTGTGAGTCATATTGCAATAAAACATTTGTCTTACATTGAGGTATATGATTGATTGTGTGGATACAAGTTCATCGAGGCAAAGATCCTTGAAGTTCGGATCAAAGTCGAAAAATATGGTGAAATTAATCGGGTGTCCCGGCACAACACTTCTTGAGCAAAAATCCGAGTATCACTCATTAGATGCTTCTAATAAAACAAAATTTTGCTCATTATAAGTGTTGGCATTGGAAGGTGGAGGAGGATTGAACAATGGGTGAATGGGTTGGACATTTGTAGGAGGAGAAGGAGGGTTTGATGAAGAGACACCTTCGGTTCTAACCCTCTTTCCCCGATTAAAAAGTCTACGAGCCATATGATAAGTAAAGACAAAGATATGAAGAATAGTAATGAAAGAGTAGATAGAGAACAAGAGTTCATACCTCAAAATAATAAAGTAGAATTGAAGATAATCTCCAAAAACCTTAAAATCTCAAGTTTTGAAGAAGGGAGAGCACCAACAATGGAGTTTCTAGGGTTAGGGTTTGGAGAAATAGGCTTTAAAGAGAGGTTGAAGGTGGTAGCAATGAGGAGAGAGAGTCCAAATTTGTGCCTATAAAGAGTAGGGCCGACTGCACTAGTTAAATCGTGGTCCTTGGATCAAATTGGATGAATGGCCAGAAATGGCTGAAGGTTCTGGTACCTAGAACACAGAGTTCGGCCCGAACTCTGCCATAGGCAGAATTTGGTCCGAGTTCTGTGGGGTTTGTTCCAGAACTCCAAAAGGCTGAAAAAATTGATAAAAGACATAAAGGATGGTCTTGAGTTAACAATTATGAATTATATAAGCCATAAAAATAAATTAAACCTTGCGACAAACTTTGTTAAACAATGATTAGTATAGATGAATCGCCCCAGGTTAGCTGTAGGGGCCGAATTCCAGCTAGCGGTAGTCCGAAGACTAGTAAACCGTGTCGCTTAGGCTTTTACGCCTTATTGTCAGAAGGGCCCTTTCGGCTTGTACCCAAAACAATTTTACTATGTACGATTATGTTTTAACAGTTATTTGTGCATGTACAACTTATATTACGACATTTTCATCCAAAATTCCTAATTCTCGACGAAGAAAATTGAAAAGCTCTTCGGCTAGTGATTTTGTGAAAAAGTCTGCTAGCTGATGATCAATGTCAATAAATTCTAAGTTAATAATGCCATGCATTTGACGATCACGTAGAAAATGATGTCTAATTTCTATGTGCTTAGTGCGTGAGTGACATACTAGATTTTTGGTCAGGTTAATTATACTAGTGTTATCACAGAATATTGGTATGTGCTTAAACAGTAAATTATAGTCTTCAATGGTTTGCTTCATCCACAGAATCTGAGCACAACAACGTCCAGTTGCGATGTATTTAGCTTCCATTGTGGATAGTGCTACAGAATTCTACTTTTTGCTAAACTAAGAGACTAAAACCTTACCTAATAAATGACACGTGCCGTTGGTACTCTTTCGGTCGACTTTGCATCCCGCAAAATTGGCATCGGAATATCCGATTAAGTTAAAGAAAGTAGTTTTGGGATACCACAAGCCCACTAAAACAGTTCCTTTAAGATATCGAAAGATACACTTAACAGCGGTCATGTGTGATTCCTTAGGGTTAGCTTGATATCGAGCACACAAGCAAACACTAAACATGATATCGGGATGACTAGCAGTTAAATAAAGTAGACTACCAATCATACCTCGATACTTACGTTGATCAACTGGTTTGTCGCTTTCATCAGGTTCTAGTTTTGTTGTATTAGCCATTGGAGTACTGATTGGTTTGATGTTGTCAAGATCAAACTTCTTCAACATATCCTTTGTATACTTTGATTGGCTGATGAAGACGCCTTGTGAGTATTGTTTGACTTGTAGTCCAAGGAAGTAGTTGAGCTCCCCCATCATGCTCATCTCAAACTCATTCTGTATACACTTGGCAAACTCTTGGCACAAGACCTCATTAGTAGACCCAAATATGATGTCATCCACATAAATTTGCACTAAGAGAATGGTGTCATCAAGAGATTTTATAAACAGTATCGTGTCAATTTTTCCTTTTGAAAAACCATTGTCAAGTAAGAAAGTGCCAAGGCATTCATACCAAGCTCGAGGGGCTAGTTTGAGGCCATAAAGAGCTTTCTTAAGTTTAAAAACATGATCGAGAAATTTATGATTTTCAAAACCAGGAGGTTGTTTTACAAACACTTTATCTTTAATAAAGCCATTAAGAAAAGCACTTTTGACATCTATTTGAAAATGTTTGAAATTTTGAAAATTTGCAAATGCACAAAGCATGCAGATTGATTCAAGTCGTGCAACAAGAGCGTATGTCGCATCGTAGTCGATACCTTCCTCTTGGTTGTATCCTTGAGCTACGAGACGGGCTTTGTTACGTGTGACTGAACCGTCCTCATTGACTTTGTTACAAAAAACCCATTTAGTACCGATGATCGAGTGATCAACAAGTTTAGGAACAAGTTACCAAACTTGATTTCTTTCGAACTGGTTGAGTTCTTCTTGCATTATCGATATCCAAAATTCATCAGAGAAAGCTTCTAAAAAATTTCGGGTTCTATTTGAGAAATGAATGCAGTGCTAGCTTTAGTGTCTCTAACAGATGATCGAGCACTTACTCCTTTTGATACCTCACCTATTACCAAGTTTTTCGGATGCGATGGTGTAAAATGAAACTTCTTTGGTAACCTTCCAGAGAACTGGTTATAGGTGTTGTATCTACGGGTGTAGAAGTTGATGGTCTGATATGTATGTCATTGTCGTCATCGGGAAGAGCAGATGTACTATTATTCTCATCAAAGGTTACATTAGCAGATTCTTCAACAATCATAGAGCATTTGCTGAACACTCTGTATCCTTTACTCTTGGCAGCATAACCAAGAAAAATACCTTCATCAGCTTTTGAATCAAATTTGCCTAAGTTGTCTTTGGTATTAAGGATAAAGTAGCGACAACCAAACACTCAAAAATATGAAATAGTTGGTGTTCTACCAAATCAAAGTACATAGGGAGTTTTCTTTGAAATAGATCGAATCAACACCATATTCGAAACATGGCATGCTCTACTGACCGCTTCAGCCCAAAAGTATTTCGGAAGAGAAAATTGATTCAACATGACTCTAGCCATATCGCCAAGAGTCCTATTCTTCTGCTCTACAACACCAATTTGTTAGGGAGTTCTAGGATACAAAAATTCATGATTAAAACCATTTGAGTCACAAAACTTTTTGAAATCATAGTTTTTAAATTCGTCGCCATGATCACTTCGGATTCGAGTAATCATGAAGCCTTTTTCGTTTTGAGCCTTTTTAGCAAAAACTTCGAAAACAGAAATAGTATCACTTTTATTTGTAAGAAAGAAAACCCAAGTAAATCTAGAAAAATCATCAACAATTATAAAAGCGTAGAGTTTTCCACCAAGACTGGCTACTCTACTAGGACCAAATAAATCCATATGAAGTAATTGCAAAGGTCTAGTAGTACTTACAGAGTTGATGGATTTAAAAGAGGATTTGGTAGCTTTGTGTCACGACCCGCACCCGTTTTTCGGATACGAAGCGTGTCCAAGCCCAGCCTACGCCGCAGTGTCGACGGTAGTACGCTGTCTATACACAAGTCACGACAAACTAGAATCTCATGGTAAACTATATCTCATCCACAGAATAATCATGTCACAATCAAGATCAATAAAGAAGACATGAACTGAATAATAATGAATATAACTGAATATCAAGGGTCACGTCCGGTGGACACAAATCCACTACCAATAGACGGAAGAATAGAGAAATACATGAAGTAACTAACTGGATAAAAACAGCTAATATAAACCACCTCAACTGCAAGCACTGCGACCTGATGCTGGCTCAACCCTCTGGTCTGCTTCTGACTCAAACTCGACTAACCTGAAGAGATCATCAGGTCCTCAGAGTACTAGCAAGATATATAAAAATGAGCCTTTCTAACAGTTTATTATGCATGGAGAAAAGAATACAGAATAAATAAGTAAAACTGAGCAGTGAATAAAGCACGAATCTATACACTGTCTACACGTAAATGAACTACTGAACAAGGACTAGAAGACTCATGTCAAGATGTCAACGGATAAACGAAACAAATACTCAAACTCTCGTCCCTAGTGTGGACTCGCAGGTTTGAACAACTACTAGCCCTCGTCCCTAGTATGGACTTGCAGGCTAGCATCACCCTCGTCCCTAGTGTGGACTCGCAGGTGTGAACCATATACTACCAACCCTTGTCCCTAGTGTGGACTCGCAGGTTAGCATCACCCTCGCCCCTAGTGTGGACTCGCAGGTGTGGACCAATAACTACTAACCCTCGTCCCTAAGGTGGACTCGCAGGTTAGCATAAGACACAATAACTACTAACCCTTGCCCCTAGTATGGACTCGCAGGTTAGCTTCAAGGTTTCAAGACACGAAGGAATAAGGAGTTCGGTTCACGACTCACGACACGACTCGATCAAGGCTCAATGAATACGTCCAATAAGATACGAAGCTAACTGTGAACACTGTCTATATAGTAATGATACAAGTATAAAAACAGGATATGAAAGATACATGGCAACAATATGATGAAAACTAGATAATAATAAAAGACAGTGCATGTAAATAAAGCTGTGTAGAAAGGCAAGGTATACTTGCCTGTGGTCCTGAGCTGCTGCACGGATTATAATCCGTATTGGTGTCCACGTAGCCTGTTTATGATTTACATGCAATATACAACTGGAATCAATTTTATAACCTACTAAAAATTAGTCTTCTTGGTCCATTACCTAACCCCATGGTTTATATTCTATAGACTATAGTTTGGTTCACGGCCCCTTCTAGCATAGTCCTCAGCCCTTACTCATACCCAATCCTGCCTATTGTCAATAGCCCATCCTTCTTCCATATAAATATGTATTTACTGTCAAAGAATAAAATAAAACTAATATCACTGCTATCTAAATATCTATTGAATTCCCCACATGGTGAACTCTATACTGGTGAGCTTGCCTATAGCTAACAGCTTTGTCTTGTTTGGTGCTTTTAAACCATTCATGAGTTGGTCTGATATATCCTGGAAGTACCCAATATGCAGGTCAGTATGTGGCAGGGAAATATATAGGCATTAAGTGGAAATGCAGTGTTATCCTATAAATGCAGGTCATTAATGATGGCAGAAACATGGATGTCTGATACACCACTCTAGGCTCTATATGCAGGGTACTACTGTCTACTGACCTGGTGACCTATCTAACTGATGAGATGGGACTAAAATCAAGTAAGGGGAGACAAATCCATTAAAGTATTGATTGTTCCCAGGGAACTGATATCATGGGTTGGAAATGATCCTTTCTTTCTCCTCATAACTGCTACTAGGATCAGTTGAGAACCGAACTCAACTGGGACAGAGTAAAACAGATGCTCAAGATCTTGAGCATAGATGTCCAGAACCTTAACAAGGTCAATGGCTGCAACTTGTTACATCCAGAAGTGGACTAGGCATTCAAGGTAAAGTGGAACACCTGATCTTATCTAAACATAACAGGGATTCCTCTTGATATAGGTTAACATACTAAATGAACCTGGCTACCTGGACTGGTCTAAGGAGGGTCGGAATCACCAAGTAAGAAACTGCCACTGGTGAAGGAACCATCAAATGCATCACTAACATCAAAATCTTTACAAATCATGTGAAGAACTTTTCTCAAACTAATATCTGAGATCTCTTGCCTTAACCAAGTGGAAACTATCAAGCATGTCTTTGCTTCCAGAGCTGCACCAATTTCAGAAGCACAAATATTTGGAGACAGAACAGAAGGACATACCAAGGACCAGGGACAAGTAGGGTCTCCTCCATACCTGATACTCATAGGATGAACCTATATGGAACTGATCCTAGGTGTCCTATGGACAAACATTTTAAGATACCAGGGGAAAAACATAACTGGACTTAACATTCTATACTAACATGGAGAAATTAATAATATGGACTGATACTCAAAGAGTATCAGTCGAATGATATATATATAAAGTAATACCTGATTCTTTTCATTAGGACTGAACACTAAAGGAACATGGATGCAACCTTGACCGTGCATACATCCAGGCAAGATGCAGGACAGATTTGAAGTGATGCAGTGAATTAGTTTTTACTGCAAACTATGGACATGGGCAGGTCCAACAAATAGGGATCTTGCCATATTTGTTTGGGTCTGAACAGTAGATATAGACAGGTAGGATGAGTGAAGGATAACACAATAAAGGAAGCCATGTAATGTGACTGCAATTGACATAATGAGTGTTAAAGGAGTGTTGCCTAACGACTGAACATGTGATCTCTGAAGCATGAACATACAATGGTGCAGGCGATGAATGGAGAGGAATGCATATATGGTCTCAGATTCAGCCATCAATGTGAGTTATGCTGGGGGTTTGACAGGGGCTCTAGAACAATACTGAATCGATTTAATAACCTTTATAGGCTGATACATTGCCCTCTTAAACATTGTTACAAACACCTATACCATAGTTGACTAGATTTAAGAAAATAATGGACATGGTAGATGAAGAGAATGGGTTTACCTGCTTTGACAATTCCCTTGTTCTGTTCTTGAGTCCTCGGTCAGGCTTCACGAATTGAGGAGCTTAGGGTTTGGGGAAGGCAGGAGTCGGCTAACTCCCTTTAATATATAGCAGGTTTTGGATTGAATCAAAAGGGAAAAGTAGATAGAGGAGAAGGAGAATTTGATCATATCCAAATCGGAGTAAAGTGATCATAGATTCAATTTGAATTCAACAGCAGGTGTCGGGGAGATTTGAATTAAGCCAATTTCATATAGGTCCCTGCCCTTTATGTTATTTCCCTTTGGGTCCTCTCATTGCATATAAAATTTAATAAATCTATAAATTATATCAATTTATATATGTAAGACAATTACAAAAATATGAGACAAATAAAAATGAATTTCAATTTCATAAATTCGAAAAATTTGGTCAAGGGGTTGACAACTCTACCCCCCTTAAACAAATTTTGTCCTCGAAATTTAAATAAGCTGGTCTACTAGAAAGAATAATTCAACAGTTTGCCATAGAATTATTGTGAATCTTTGAAAGTCAAAACCAAACATAATACTCCTCAATAATGCTACTACTATAATCTACTAAAAATTTCCGCCATTCGTTCCATGTGGTGTCGCCGCAGCTTCCGTGATCATGGCAATGGCTCGTCCTCCTCCTGCGGTTGGTAGTAGTGGGGCACTTGCGTTCTTCTTCGGACAATTGCGAGACAAGTGTTGGTTGGATCCACAAGTCCAACACAATCCTAATCTGTTGCGATAATTTTCTTGAGTGTGGCCTTTCTTCGAGCAATGCTGACAGATAGGAATGTCTTGGACTTGGCGTAGGGCTGCTTGTGGTTGCTGCTGATGCTGCTGTGCTAGTGTCTTCCCTGAAATGTTGGAACGTTTTGCCGGTACTGCTTGGTCGCTGCCTCCTCCGAGTGCATCTCGATTCCTCTTCGATTTGTGACACAGTTCTTCTTCTACAGCTTGGGCGACTTCTAGAATCTCCTCGTAAGTGGTGGCTCGACTGGTGGCGATGGCTAGACGAATCTCGTGAGACGGTCCTTTCCTGAACCGTCGTGCCTTGTCTTCAGGGGTGCTGACTAAGTTCTTTGCGAAGCGGCTGAGGCGAGAAAACTCCTATTGTACTCATCGACGGTGTGGTTGCCCTGTTCTAGGTGCTCGAACTGACTCACTAATGCCTCCCGTGCTACGTATGGATAGAATTTCCTCTTGAACAGTCACTTAAATTCCTCCCAAGTCACGTCTGGAGCAGAAAATTGGGGTTCGCCTTGGTACCATGTCCGCGCGATGTCGAAGAGCTGTCCACTAACTGACTCGATCTTCAGATCTTCTGGAACTCGGACCATCTTCAGATACCTCTCCACGTTCTCCAGCCATTCATCAGCGTAGACGATCCCCTCTGTCCCATGGAATGGCATGGGCCAAAAGTCCAAGAAGTGCTTGGGATTCCCCGGTCGCTGTCGCGGAGCATCTCAAATCTGAAGAACCTCTCTAAAAGTGTCGCGAAACATGTTGGCCTGCTGCTGGATGATCCCGAGGAGCGTGACATTGTCCAGTGCTGGTGGCGGACGCATAACATGTGCTGGATACATCGTCGAGGCTGGATACATCGTCGGTGGTGGGTGCATAGGAAAAGCTGGATACATTACTGGTATGGGGTGCATGGCTGGTACTGTATGTAGAACACGTGCTGGATGCGGGGCTTGTGCTGGTGGTGGAACATATACTGGTAGCAGACCGGGTGCTGGTAGTGGAGTCTGCGAAGGAAACTGTGGAGGTGGTGGAATATTGCCTCTGCGGAATCTCGAGAGTTGCGGTTGATTACTCATATGAGTGAGCTGGCCATCTTGTGTCGGTGGAGTCATGTACGTGAAAAAGCTGTTGGCACATTTTATTTTGATTATTAACAGCATCTTCGTAGTTTAGTTTTCTGTGTCTTCAGATTCAAATATTCTCAGAAGCTCTACTACATAAAGTCCTTCCGTTCAAGTGCAACCATCCTTTACATCGAAGACTGAAGCAGTTACCGGCGCTCCTTGCATAAGACAGCATCCTCCTGCTTAGAGTCATCGTGTCTGTACAAAGTCTAGGTATATCTGTAAATACCTAAGGACGAATGACAAGTAAAAGAACAAGTCAAAAATCAATTACTTACAGAGCGGCATACCGGCGGCATGCTTCGACATACCGACGGTATACCGTTTTTATAGTCCAGAAAGTTGCTGTGATAAATTGTCGGCATATCGACGGCATGCTCCGGCATACCGGCGGTATACCATTTTTAGCGACCCAAAAGTTGCTGTGACAAATTGTCGGCATACCGACGGCATGCTCCGGCATACCGACGGTATACCGTTTTTAGCGACCCAAAAGTTGCTGTGACAAATTGTCGGCATACCGACGACATGCTCTGGCATACCGGCGGTATACCATTTTTAGCAACCTAAAACTTGGACGGTATACCGCGGCATACCGACGGTATACCGTGTTTCATAAATTTGATTTTTAAATTGCTCTGACTAGCATTAATGGCCGTATTTAATGCTCTCAAACGGTCATTAATATGACCGTTACTATTTGACCGGTATACCGACGGTATGCCGTTGCATACCGACGGCATACCGGTCTGGCTGTATCCAGAGCATTAAATGCCACCCACTCTTGGTTTCTCTATAAAAGAAAGCTCTCTCTCTCGCTTTTGAGCTCTCTACCAACTATTGCCATAAATTTTCTAACAACCAAGAGCTCCACCATTAATACGCTTCCAAGCTTTTAATTGTCATCCTCTCCCAAAGTGATAGAGTATTTAAGAGTTGTAATTTTCGATCTTCACGTGTTAGAAGATCAACAAAGTTCTCTTCTCATTTGTTTGAAGTTGGCGAGCCTTCGTAAGAAAACTCGTGTGTTGAAGTTGGCGAGTCTTCGGATCCAAACTCGTGTTAAAGTTGGCGAGTTCTTCGGATCCAAACTCGTGTGTACTATTTGATTAAATAGTGGATTTAAGTCGGAAAGAGTTCCGGGACTGGATTGCCTCAAACGAGGATACCAGGATACATCTTGTGTTTGATCTTCTCACTCTTTACTTTTATTTGTCATATATTGCTTCTGTTGCACTAGTTATTTTTATTTCCCTATTCACCCCACCTCTAGGGTTCTACAATTGGTATCAGAGCTTTGTTATCTAGATTTGGATTTACACCCTTTGAGTGATCCATGGCCTCTAACCCTAGTATCAATACCTTCTACAATGAAGGACACTCCACAAATAGGCCTCCCCTATTTGATAGAACCAACTATAACTACTGGAAGATTAGGATGAGCATTTATCTGAAGTCCATAGATTTCGATTTATGGGATTGTGTGATAAATGGTCTTCCTACTCCTTCCAGAGTTATTGAGGATATTGCTTCTGACACCCTTCGGCACACACTTACTAAAAATACCAAGAAGCTTGCGAGTCGAGATGCCAAGGCAATGAACGCTCTTTATTGTGCTCTCGACAGTAGTAAATTCAACCGAATCTCTACTTGCAAGACTTCCAATGAGATTTAGAAGTTACTTGAAGTCACACACGAGGTACTTCACAAGTGAAGGAATCTAAGATTAGTAGACTCACGCAAGAATATGAGTCCTTTAAAATGGAGCATGATAAATCTATAACTTGCATGTTTACTCATTTTGGTGATATTATTAATCCTCTCTCTTCTCTTGGTAAGGAATATCCTGCTCATGAAAAGATCAAAAAAATTCTTAGAGGATTGACAAAAGTTTGGAGTCCTAAAGCTACCGCAATCATTGAGGGGAACGACCTAACAGTCATGAACCTTGAGACCCTCATGGGTAAGCTAATGACTCATGAACTCGATATGAAGGATCAAGAGGAATCCTCCATACAAGAGAAGGAGAAGGAGAAGACCAAAGAGAAGGAGAAGTCTCTCGCTCTCAAAGTTACAAAGTCCTACTCCAAGGATAGCTCCGACAACAATGAGTCGGACGATGATGAAGAAATAGCTCTCACAGCTAAGCACTTCCGAAAGTTCCTCAAATTCAACAAAGCCAACCGCTTCAGACAGGACAATGAGGAAGATCTGGCGTGCTATCAATGCAGAAGAACCGGACACATCAAGAGGGACTGTCCGATGGTAAGAAGAGACTCAAGCAAGTACGAGAAGCCTAGCAAAGGAAGCTCGTCCTCCAAGAAATTTGCCAACACAAGCATTTGGTGTGAGAGTGACGCAAGTGACTCCGACAACGACAAGGAGTGCAAACACAATGCCAACGTCTGTCTCATGGCAACAGATGAGGTACTTGATGATCTCTCCTTAAATACTCTTACTTATGATGATTTGGAGAAAGCTATTCTTAAATTGCATGAAGAGCACAAAGGTGTTAGGAATAAATATAAGAAATCTCTTAAAGAGGTTAATGCTCTTCAACTTGAAGTAGAAAGACTCTCAAGCATCATTATTGATGTAAAGGGAAAATCTCCTGCTTCTGACACGGATGAAATAGAGTCTTTGCGACTCAAGCTTCAAGAATCTCTTGACACCATCAAGAAAAAGGATGATGAGATTCAATCCATGAGAAGTTCTTATGAATTTGCTATGCACAAAGTTCAAGATGCTAATAGGAGAGAATATGACACTTCTATTAAGTATAATGATCTTCTTATACAGAGTAAGAAATTTGGTAATAAGGACACTACTCACATGCATGCTCCTAGACATCTCCACACTCATCACAATGCTAGGCATACTTCTTACATGAACACTACACACAAATTCTTTTCTAACACAAGGAAAGGACCATTTGTTAAGAAAAACACTTTGCATCATGCTTTTTATTATCATCATCATAATACTAATGCTAGAGCTCCTCGCACTAGAGATTCACATATACATGATTCTCACATATCTTCTTCTAAATCCTCTATGATTTACAATTACTGTGGCTTGTATGGACATACGACCAATTATTGTCATACAAGGAAACTTGTTGACAAAAAAGTTTTTATGTGGGTTCCTAAGACTAACACTCAAGGACCCATAAGATCATGGGTACCAAAATATTTATCTTCAACTTATGTTGTAGGTGAAGAGTCATTCTCATGCTAGAAGTAAGTGGATTCTCGATAGCGGTTGTTCACGGCACATGACCGGGGATGCTTCATTATTTACAACGCTATCGATGAAGAAGGAAGGACACGTCTCTTTTGGTAACAATCTCAAAGGTCACATTATAGGGAATGGTAATATAGGTTCCCCTCCTTATCCTTGTATTAAGAATGTGTGTCTTGTTACTAATCTTAAACACAATCTTCTTAGTATTAGTCATCTTACCGATAATGGTTATGATATCAAGTTTGTTAAGCTCAAATGCTTCATTACCGATAGCTCTAATGGATCTATTGTTTATGAAGGGATTAGAGAAAACAATATCTATGTTTTATATCTTGTTGAAGACACTAACAATGACAGGTGCTTAGTTGCTAAAAATGATAAAAGTTGGCTTTGGCACATGAGGCTTGGACACGCCAACATGGATACCATCTCTCGTCTTGCTACCAAGAAGCTCGTAAGAGGACTCCCAAGTATCCCGTTCAAAAAGGATATGGTGTGTGAAGAATGCGAGAAGAGTAAATTAACAAAGTCATCCTTCAAATCAATCAACTATGTGAGTACTTCTAGACCCCTTCAACTTATCCATATGGATTTTTTTGGTCCTAGTAGAGTTGCTAGCCTTGGAGGCAAGCTTTATGCTTTTGTTTTAGTTGATGATTTTTCGAGATTCACTTGGGTTATTTTTCTTGCTTGCAAAAGTGATACTTTTCGTGAATTTGTTGCCTTTTGTAAACGTGTTCAAAATGAGAAAAGTTTTTCTATTAACAAAATTAGAAGTGATCATGGAGGAGAATTTGATAATGTCGATTTCAAAAGATTTTGTGAAAAGAATGGTTTTGGATATGATTTTGCTTGTCCACGATCTCCTCAACAAAATGGTGTTGTGGAGAGAAAGAATAGAATCCTTGGCGATATGGCCCGGGTTATGTTAAACCAATATAAGCTCCCCCAATATTTTTGGGCGGAAGCCGTTAATACGGCATGTCATGTTATAAATAGGATCTTGATTAGACCTATTTCTAAGAAGACTCCTTATGAGCTTTGGTTTGACAAAATTCCCTCTATTGAATATTTCAAAGTTTTTGGTTGTAGTTGTTTTATTTTGAATACCAAGGATAACCTAGGCAAGTTTGAAGAAAAAGCCTATGAAGGAATATTCCTTGGATACTCTACTCATAGTAAAGGTTTTCGTATTTTTAATAAAAGAAGTCTTGTTGTCGAAGAGTCAATCAATGTCTCTTTTAATGAACTCAACTCTTCTACATTCTCCTCTTTCGAGGATATTGATGACATCTCGTTTGGATTGGAGAACTCCTCTATTGAAGATCGTCCTTCTTCATCTAACAATGAAGTTGTGACTCCATCAAAAGAGTCTCCTCCTCTCGAGCCTCCTCAAAAGGATCTCCCAAAAGAATGGAGATTTGTCACCAATCATCCAAAGGAGCTTATCATTGGGGATCCTTCCTCCAGTGTTAGCACTAGATCTGCCACTCGTGATCTTTGTGCAAACGTGGCTTTTATCTCTCAAATAGAGCCTAAAAATGTTAATGATGCTTTTCTTGATGAATTTTGGATGATAGCTATGCAAGAGGAGCTAAATCAATTTGAGCGAAGCAAGGTTTGGGAACTTGTCCCAAAACCTAGTAATCATCCCATTATTGGAACAAAATGGGTGTTTCGTAACAAACTTAATGAAGATGGGTTAGTAACTCGTAACAAGGCCCGATTGGTTGCTCAAGGCTATAACCAAGAGGAAGGCATTGACTACGACGAAACCTATGCTCTAGTTGCACGTCTTGAATCCTTTCGTATGCTTCGTGCTTTTGCTTGTTTTAATGACTTTAAGCTCTTTCAAATGGATGTTAAGAGTGCTTTTCTGAATGGTATTATTAAAGAGGAAGTTTATGTTAAACAACCTCCCGGCTTTGAAGATTTTCAATTTCCTAATCACGTGTTCAAACTCCACAAAGCCCTTTATGGCCTCAAACAAGCTCCCCGTGCTTGGTATGAGCGCCTTAGCTCCTTTCTTGTTTCCCATAATTTTTCAAAGGGGAAAGTTGACACAACACTTTTTATTAAATCTCATAATGGCACTCTCTTATTGGTTCAAATTTATGTCGATGACATTATTTTTGGTTCTACTAACAACACACTTTGTGTAGAATTTGCTAAAGTTATGCAGGAAGAATTTGAAATGAGTATGATGGGTGAACTTTCCTTCTTTTTGGGGTTACAAATCAAACAAGGACCCAAAGGAACCTTCATCAATCAAGCGAAATATACAAAGGACCTCATCAAGCATTTCGACCTCGACTCATCCAAATCAATGAGGACTCCTATGGCCACAACGACAAAGCTTGACAATGATGAAGATGGCACATCGGTCGACATTCGTAAGTATAGAGGTATGATCGGTAGTTTACTTTATTTAACTGCTAGCCGTCCTGATATCATGTTTAGTGTTTGCTTGAGTGCACGATATCAAATCCAAAGGAATCACACTTGTGTGCCGTTAAGCGTATTTTTTGTTATCTCAAAGGCACCATTAACATGGGCCTTTGGTATCCGAAATCTTCATCCTTCGAGCTTCATGGCTTTTCGGATACGGATTTTGCCGGATGCAAGATTGACCGAAAAAGCACTAGTGGCACATGTCAATTCCTTGAGAAATCTTTGGTATCGTGGTTTAGTAAGAAACAAAATTCTGTTGCTCTTTCAACCACTGAGGCCGAGTATATTGCGGCTGGTTGCTGTTGTGCACAAATTTTTTGGATGTCACAAACACTTTTAGATTATGGCATTTCTCATTCTTGCACCCCTATTAAATGTGATAACACTAGCTCAATCAATCTCACGAAAAACCCGATTTATCACTCACGCACGAAGCACATTGAAATTAGACACCATTTTCTTCGTGACCATCAACAAAAGGGAGACATTCGTCTTGAATTTATTGATACTACTTATCAGTTAGCCGATATTTTCACCAAACCGCTCCCGGAAGATCGCTTCACCTTCCTTTGCCGAGAATTAGGCATTTTATCCTTTGACCCGTAATTCTTCTTGGCCGGCACACCGACGGTATACGGCGGTATACCGGCGGCATGCCGTTTTTCGATTCAGAATTAGGTTCTGTCTCGAAACTCGGCATACCTGTCCGCCGCGATCCGGCATACCTTTGGTATGCTGACGTATACCGGCGGCATGCCGTTTTTCGATTCAGAATTAGGTTCTGTCTCGAAACTCGGCATACCGTCGGTATACGTCGGCATACCGAAGGTATGCCGGATCGCGGCGGACAGGATTTCAAATCCAGATCCGGGCCCACCTTCCTTATTTTCTCTCCTTATTCTTCTCAAACCCTCATTTAATTCTTTCTCATCCATCACGTCCCTATTAATTACCCTATCATCTTTCTCATTTATAACTTTCCATCTCATTTATTACCCATCTCTTCACATCCCCCATTACTCATCTTTTTACTCCCCTTTCATCATTTCCAACCCACTAACTCTTCATATCCCCCATTACTTCCCTCTACAACCGTTTCCAACCCACCCTTCCATTTCAAACTCCATTTTTTCATCTCCCTCCGTCTCTATTAAAACCCTACTTCTTTTATCTCTTCTCCCTACTCTTCTCTCATCCTCACCTAAACCCTAACTTTCCTCCATGGCCAATCCGAAGCGTCCCCGCTCCTCTTCCACCTTCTTCAACCCTTTCATCCTGGTGGCTCTCCCTTATGGGTATGACCAGCGGGTCTTTACCTCATCCTTGGCGGCGGAGACATGGTTCCAACACTTCGTTCATCATAATGTCTTCAAGGGCCGAGCAATCAATTGGAATCTCTTTCCCGGCCATGTCTCTCTTTTTGACGAGACCGGACTCTCTTGCCTCCTTCGACGTCAGATTCCCATCTACCCCGCCGCCGTCCGTATCTTCTACTGCAACTTGGTCCCGGACAACGAGCACGGCGCCATTCAGTCAATGGTCAACGATCGCTATTTTCGTCTCACGTCTCGGCACATCGGCAACATCTTCGGTATCCCAGACAGAGGGGAAACTTTGCCGTCCTTGGCTGCTCTTCACTCCTCGGCGGCGTCCCCTTCGACGAGTTCTATCGCATCATCTGCAAGGGCCCCAACCCTCCTGCTATCTCGGCCCTTTGCGCACAGCTGGAGCCGTTTTACTATGAGCTCCATAGGATTGTGTGTCATACACTCTTTCCTAAAGGCGGGAACTACGATGCCATTACCGGCGATGCCCTGGTGTGCATGTATTACTTTATGTAAGGAAGTCCTTCTCCTTCCCGAAGACTCTCCTTCTTCTCTTCAGGCGTGTCATGCCAGCGGGAAAGCAGAACCTTTACTATGGCTCCCTCATCACTCTCCTTCTGGAAGCCAAGCAAGTTGATCTCTCCCTTTGCTTCTCGGATGGCGTCCCTTCCTATCTCGTTGTTTCCCGCTCCGCTAGTGGTGCCTCCACTTCGCGTGCTTCCTCTTCCCAAGAGCCACCAGCTTCCACTTCTGCTGCTCCCGTATCTACTCCTCCTGCCTCCGGCCGATACATGTCGCTGACTCAGCAGCACTTCGACATGCGTATGGCACAGGCAGAGAAACAGATGAGGGCTCATACTCGTGGTCTTGGCAATCTGATTCAAGCCCGCTTTCATGATCAAGCATATTTTATCCAGCGCACCATTAAGGACCGGGACATGTTTCTGGATCTGAATCTCCAAGATCCAATGTACCAGGCTCCACGCTTTTCCGATCCCAATGCCTATGGGTTCATGTATCCGGGCGGCATTGATCCTTACGGCGCCTTTCATCAAGCTCAGGACGATGGGGATGATCCGGGGGACGATTAGGGGTGGCTGCCTTTTGGATGATGGTCTCGAATACTGCGTGTTTTAGTTATGTGTGTTTGTTTTTATGTTCTGTCTTTTGCGGTCCTTCGGGGACCTATGTGGTTGCTTCTAGTACTTTGCAGTCCTGCGGGGACTTGGTTTGTGTTTATCTCTTGTTACCAAACTCTCTTCAGGGAGAGTCTTTTAAAAGTGTCTTTTGTAGTCTGACTATCTTGCATGTATTCAGCTTTCACTTTCATATATAAATACATACTTTTTTTTATTCTATGCTCTTGTCCTTAGAATTGCTATTTTTTTATTTCTGCTTTTTTTTCCATCTTTGACTAAGTGACAAAGGAAGAGAAAACGTATTGAGGGGGAGTTGTCTACCTACGGGGGAGTTACTCCCTAAAGATGCTATCTCTCTATTTTATCAATTATCAAAATGGGAGAGATTGTTGAAACATTTTATTTTGATTATTAACAGCATCTTCGTAGTTTAGTTTTCTGTGTCTTCAGATTCAAATATTCTCAGAAGCTCTACTACATAAAGTCCTTCCGTTCAAGTGCAACCATCCTTTACATCGAAGACTGAAGCAGTTACCGGCGCTCCTTGCATAAGACGGCATCCTCCTGCTTAGAGTCTTCGTGTCTGTACAAAGTCTAGGTATATCTTTAAACACCTAAGGACGGATGACAAGTAAAAGAACAAGTCAAAAATCAATTACTTACAGAGCGGCATACCGACGGCATGCTTCGGCATACCGGCAGTATACCGTTTTTATAGTCCAGAAAGTTGCTGTGACAAATTGTCGGCATACCGACGGCATGCTCCGGCATATCGGCGGTATACCGTTTTTAGTGACCCAAAAGTTGCTGTGACAAATTGTCGGCATATCGACGGCATGCTCCGGCATACCGACGGTATACCGTTTTTAGCGACCCAAAAGTTGCTGTGACAAATTGTCGGCATACCGACGGCATGCTCCGGCATACCGGCAGTATACCGTTTTTAGCAACCCAAAACTTGCTGTGACAAAACGTCGGTATACCGACGGTATGCTGCGGCATACCGACGGTATACCGTGTTTCATAAATTTGATTTTTGAATTACTCAGACTAGCATTAATGGCCGCATTTAATGCTCTCAAACGGTCATTAATATGACCGTTACTATTTGACCGGTATACCGACGGTATGCCGCTGCATACCGACGGCATGCCGGTCTGGCTGTATCCAGAGCATTAAATGCCACCCACTCTTGGTTTCTCTATAAAAGAAAGCTCTCTCTCTTGAGCTCTCTACCAACTATTGCCATAAATTTTCTAACAACCAAGGGCTCCACCATTAATACTCTTCCAAGCTTTTAATTGTCATCCTCTCCCAAAGTGATAGAGTATTTAAGAGTTGTAATTTTCGATCTTCACGTGATAGAAGATCAACAAAGTTCTCTTCTCATTTATTTGAAGTTGGCGAGCCTTCGTAAGAAAACTCGTGTGTTGAAGTTGGCGAGTATTCAGATCCAAACTCGTGTTGAAGTTGGCGAGTTCTTCGGATCCAAACTCGTGTGTACTATTTGATTAAATAGTGGATTTAAGTCGGAGAGAGTTCCGGGACTGGATTGCCTCAAGCGAGGATACCAGGATACATCTTGTATTTGATCTTCTCACTCTTTACTTTTATTTGTCATATATTGCTTCTGTTGCACTAGTTATTTTTATTTCCCTATTTACCCCCCTCTAGGGTTCTACAAAAGCCTCCTGTAGCCGGTGGAGTGTTTAGTGCAGCATTGTTCCTGTCTTGAGAGTCCATCTTAACTGCTAATCAAAGAAAACATTTTAGCCGTTGAAGAGATTTTCAAGCAAGATGCAAATCAAGGATTCAATGAAATCAAGTATTAGAGAACAGTAATGAGTCAAGACATGTGGATGAGATCCTAAGCATCTAATCCTATTCGTAGGCTCACGATGGTACAGTAACGTAACCGAAGTGATTAACGTAGACCTGCATGGGCCACCAAAAAAACTTGTCACGACCCGCACCCGCTTTTCGGATATGAAGCGTGTCCAAGCCCAGTCTACGCCGCAGTGTCGGCGGTAGTACGCTGTCTATACACAAGTCACGCCAAACTAGAATCTCATGGTAAACTATATCTCATCTACAGAATAATCATGTCACAATCAAGATCAATAAAGAAGACATGAACTGAATAATAATGAATATAACTGAATATCAAGGGTCACGTCCGGTGGACACAAATCCACTACCAATAGATGGAAGAATAGAGAAATACATGAAGTAACTAACTGGATAAAAACAGCTAATCTAAACCACCTCAACTGCAAGCACTATGACCTGATGCTGGCTCAACCCTCTGGTCTGCTCCTGACTCAAACTCGGCTAACCTGAAGAGATCATCAGGTCCTTAGAGGACTAGTAAGATACATAAAAATGAGCCTTTCTAACAGTTTATTATGCATGAAGAAAAGAATACAGAATAAACAAGTAAAACTGAGCAGTGAATAAAGCACGAATCTATATACTGTCTACACGTAAATGAACTGCTGAACAAGGACTAGAGGACTCATGTCAAGATGTCAACGGATAACCAAAACGAATACTCAAACCCTCGTCCCTAGTGTGGACTCGCAGGTTTGAACAACTACTAGCCCTCGTCCCTAGTGTGGACTCGTAGGCCAGCATCACCCTCGTCCCTAGTGTGGACTCGCAGGTGTGAACCATATACTACTAACCCTCATCCCTAGTGTGGACTCGCAGGTTAGCATCACCCTCGCCCCTAGTGTGGACTCGCAGGTGTGGACCAATAACTACTAACCCTCGTCCCTAAGGTGGACTCGCAGGTTAGCATATGACACAATAACTACTAACCCTTGCCCCTAGTGTGGACTCGCAGGTTAGCTTCAAGGTTTCAAGACACGGAGGAATAAGAAGTTTGGTTCACGACTCACGACGCGACTCGATCAAGGCTCAATGAATACGTCCAATAAGATACGAAGCTAACTGTGAACACTGTCTATATAGTAATGATACAAGTATAAAAGCAGGATATGAAAGATACATGGCAAAAATATGATGAAAACTGGATAATAATAAAAGACAGTGCATGTAAATAAAGCTGTGTGGAAAGGCAAGGTATACTTGCCTGTGGTCCTGAGCTGCTGTACGAATTACAATCCGTATTGGTGTCCACGTAGCCTGTTTATGATTTACATGTCAATATACAACTGGAATCAATTTTATAATCTACTAAAAATTAGTCTTCTTGGTCCATTACCTAACCCCATGGTTTAGATTCTATAGACTATAGTTTGGTTCACGGCCCCTTCTAGCATAGTCCTCAGCCCTTACTCATACCCAATCCTGCCTATTGTCAATAGCCCATCCTTCTCCTATATAAATATGCATTTACTGTCAAAGAACAAAATAAAACTAATTTCACTCCATCTAAATATCTATTGAATTCCCCACATGGTGAACTCTATACTGGTGAGCTTGCCTATAGCTAACAGCTTTGTCTTGTTTGGTGCTTTTAAATCATTCATGAGTTGGTCTGATATATCCTGGAAGTACCCAATATGCAGGTCAGTGTGTGGTAGGGAAATATATAGGCATTAAGTGGAAATGCAGTGTTATCCTATAAATACAGGTCATTAATGATGGCAGAAACATGGATGTCTGATACACCACTCTAGGCTCTATATGCAGGGTACTACTGTCTACTGACCTGGTGACCTATCTAACTGATGAGATGGGACTAAAATCAAGTAAGGGGAGACAAATCCATTAAAGTATTAATTGTTCCCAGGGAACTGATATCATGGGTTAGGACTGATCCTTCCCTTCTCCTTATAACTGCTACTAGGATCAGTTGAGAACCGAACTCAACTGGGATAGAGCAAAACAGATGCTCAAGATCTTGAGCATAGATGTCCAGAACCGTAACAAGGTCAATGGCTACAACTTGTTACATCCAGAAGTGGACTAGGCATTCAAGGTAAAGTGGAACACCTGATCTTATCTAAACATAATAGGGATTCTTCTTGATATAGGTTAACATACTAAATGAACCTGGCTACCTAGACTGGTCTAAGGAGGGTCGGAATCACCAAGTAAGAAACTGCCACTGGTGAAGGAACCATCAAATGCATCACTAATAGCAAAATCTTTACAAATCATGTAAAAAACTTTTCTCAAACTAATATCTGAGATCTCTTGCCTCAACCAAGTGGAAACTATCAAGCATGCCTTAGCTTCCAGAGCTGCACCAATTTCAGAAGCACAAATATTTGGAGACAGAACATAAGGACATACCAAGGACCAGGGACAAGTAGGGTCTCCTCCATGCCTGATACTCATAGGATGAACCTATATGGAACTGATCCTAGGTGTCCTATGGACAAACATTTTAAGATACCAGGGGAAAAACATAACTGGACTTAATATTCTATACTAACATGGAGAAATTAATAATATGGACTGATACTCAAAGAGTATCAGTCGAATGATATATATATATATATATAAAGTAATACCTGATTCTTTTCATTAGGACTGAACACTAAAGGAACATGGATGCAACCTTGACCGTGCGTACATCCAGGCAAGATGCAGGACAGATTTGAAGTGATGTAGTAAATTAGTTTTTACTGCAAACTATGAACATGGGCAGGTCCAACAAATAGGGATCTTGCCACATTGCTTTGGGTTTGTACAGTAGATATAGACAGGTAGGATGAGTGAAGGATAACACAATAAAAGAAGCCATGTAATGTGACTGCAATTGACATAATGAGTGTTAAAGGAGTGTTGCCTAACGACTGAACATGTCATCTCTGAAGCATGAACATACAATGGTGTAGGTGATGAATGGAGAGGACTGCATATATGGTCTCAGATTCATCCATCAATGTGAGTTATGCTGGGGGTTCAACAGGGGCTCTAGAACAATACTTAATCGATTTAATAACCATTATAGGCTGATACATTGCCCTCTTAAACATTGTTGCAAACACCTATACCATAGTTGACTAGATTTAAGAAAATAATGGACATGGTAGATGAAGAGAATGGGTTTACCTGCTTTGACAATTCCCTTGTTCTGTTCTTGAGTCCTCGGTCAGGCTTCACGAATTGAGGAGCTTAGGGTTTGGGGAAGGCAGGAGTCGGCTAACTCCCTTTAATATATAGCAGGTTTTGGATTGAATCAAAAGGGAAGAGTAGATAGAGGAGAAGGAGAATTTGATCATATCCAAATCGGAGTAAAGTGATCATAGATTCAATTTGAATTCAACAGCAGGGGTCGGGGAGATTTGAATTAAGCTAATTTCATATAGGTCCCTGCCCTTTATGTTATTTCCCTTTGGGTCCTCTCATTGCATATAAAATGTAATAAATCTATAAATCATATCAATTTATATATGTAAGACAATGACAAAAATATGAGACAAATAAAAATGAATTTCAATTTCACAAATTCAAAAAATTTGGTCAAGGGGTTGACACTTTGTTTTTCTCACATTCGGCACATACCGTGTCATTTTTGAAGGTAATGTCAGTTAGTCCTCTTACTAGCTTTTTGTTTGACAGTCTTGATATGGTATCCATATATGCATGACCAAGACACATATGCCAAAGAAGTCTTTCATCGTTGTGAGCGTAGAGGCATCATCCTGCATTGTTAGTATCTTTAGAAAGATAGAATACATATATATTATCTTCTCTTATGCCTTCAAAAATGATGTCTCCAGATGATCTATCATATATAGAGCATTTAGTTTTGCCAAATTAATATCATATCCATGATCAGCAAGATGACTAATGATGAGCAAGTTATGCTTTAACTCGGTCACTAAACAAACATCCTTAATTACAGGAGAATGAGGATTACCAATAGTACCGTTACCTATGATATAAACTTTCAAGTTATTTTCGAAGGATATATCCTTCCCTTTTCATCGATAGTATTGCGAATAGATTTGCATTTCCAGTCATGTGTCGCAAGCACCCACTATTGAGAATCCACTTGCTTCTAGAGGATGAAGGAAGGCCACCTTTTTCGGACGTTGCCATTAGGCAGACGTTTGTTGTATCTTGGGGAGAGTCCTCTTCTTCCTCTAAGTCACTGGCTTCGCTCTCGTGCCAAATACTTGTGTTGGCATACTTCCGAGAGGTTGGCCTCTTGTACGATCTTTCATATCGGCTTCCTTTCTTTGCAGTAGGGCAATCTATCTTGACGTGTTCCGTCTTCTTACAGTCGAAACGAATGGGCTCTTCATCGTTTTCTTTGTGTTGTTCCTTCTTTCTTTGGTTGAAGCGAAGAAACTTCTTGAAGTTGTGGACCATCAGTGCTTGATCATCACCTTCGGAATCATCGTCTTTGGTATCTTCTGGAGCAGTCTTTCGGCGATGAGCTCTTAGTAAAATTTCCTTTTCCTTCGGAGCTGCTTCTTCAAAGTCTTTGAGATGGAGCTCATACATCATCAGCTTGCCCACCAAAGTTTCTAGAGACATGGTGGTGAGATCATTACCTTCTATGATCATCGTGGCTTTGGGGTTCCAGTTCTTCGTTAGTTCCCTTAGAACCTTGCGTATCTTCTCATGGTTGGAGTAGTCCTTACCAAGAGAAGATAGAGGTTGACGATGTCGAGGAATCTAGTGATCATATATTTGATCATCTTATTGGGCTTCATCTTGAAAGCTTCGTACTTCTGTATCAGACGACTAATTTTTGATTCTTTTACCTGTGTGGTTCCTTCATGGGTCACCTCCAGAAGCTTCCATACTTCGTGTGAGGTGGAGCATGTAGAGACCCTGTTGAATTCAGTCATGCCTATAGCAAATAAGAGAGCATTAATAGCCCTAGCATCTAGACTAGCCTATTTTTTTTCTTGGTCAGTATATTTGCGTGGGATTTATCTATGAGATTCCCCTCGACAACAGTTCTAGCAGGCTTCTTGTAACCATCAGTGACTATGGTCCATAAATCAAAGTCTAGAGACTTTAGGTAGAAACTCATTCTAGTCTTCTAATAGGTGTAGTTGGTTTCATCAAATAGGGGTGGCCTATTTGTGGACTGTCACTTACAATAGTTGGTAAAGATAGGTTGTGTGGTTTCCATGGATCAGCTCTTAGGATGTTAATCTGTTATTAAGAGAACAAACCTCTGATACCAATTGAAGTTACGTGTAGGCAACTCTAGAGGGGGGTGAATAGAGTTTGTGTCGATAATAACCAATTAAAAATGCAACTCTATATCAAGTCCAGAAATCAACTACCAAGTGAGTAAGTAATCAGAGAGTAATACGGGAATAAATAGAGATCAGAAGAGCATACACAAACACAGAGATTTAACCTGGTTTTCCTCATGGAGGACTAGTCCAAGCCTGAGAACTCTCGCTCAGGATTGAAATCCACTAATTGTGAAATAGGGTACAACCACGTGTCTTTACTCAGAAGAGCACGCCAACTTCTTACAACTTCGTAGAGTCAAAACTTGGAATTGTCCAAGTGGCTTTTCTTTCACTCTTGCACACAACTTCTAGCTGAAATCGCACTGAGCACCTTAGGCTAAGGAGAGTTGTGGCTTAGAAGATATGGAAGAGTGGGGCTTGGAGTAGTAGAGCTTAGAAAGCTTGAATATTTGAAGGTGAGAGATGATTTGAAATGAGAGAATTCAAGCTCTATTATACTAGTCTGAGGAGGCAGAATTCGGCCAAAATTATGTCCCAAGAATTCAAAATTTCAAACGTTGGACGGCTATTGTCAAGCAGGCCCTAAAAATTAAGAGGCAGAGTTCGGCCCGAATTCGATTTCTATGGGGCCAGAACATACAATGGGCTATGAGAGGATTGGTTTGGTTTGGTGATTGTCTTGTTTTGTATGGTGGAGCTTAGAGAGTGAAGTCTAGGCTCGAGATAGCTAAGTACGACTCAACGTACATGTTCCTAGACTCAATAAAATAAAAAGTACAGACTTAGTACAAGTACAATTGCAATGATCAACTTGTTGATGATGTCTGTCTTGAGCTTGATATGTTGTATAAGATGTTCTTGACTTTGAGCTCAATGTGTCGTATTGGATCATGTCAAATATTGTTTTGTTAATTCTCTAAATTTGGTTGACTGTGATCCAGTTTGGGTCAACATGGGCATTGTAGCTATTTTAAAAAAGAGTTTCAAAGAGATATATGTAAGCAAAATATGGCATTTTGAGTCGCAAGCTTTGTACTTTGTAATCCTATCAAGTTATGAATAGTATAAGTATTTCCTGTTCAAAATCTCTGTGTCCAATATTTAGTTTTCTGCAATAAAATGTGATGCGTACGTGTGTTTGCCTTGTCGAGTTGTATTGTGCAGGTGCTGGCCTTATAGAAGAACAACTTAGGCTTGCATAGCATCACGCCTTAGCGAGGACGAACGACCCTAGTGGGATCGAGGTGTGACAATAAGAAAGAGATATGTTACTCCGCATCAAGAGAAGCAACTGGCACATTGGTAACATCAGTGTCACCAAGATACACACCATAAACCTCGGGACAAACCACGTCATCTAAAGCTGAAAAATATTTATCCAGTCATGATTGGAGCAAGTCAACATAACACTACCCCATAAAGTATAATATAAAAGTACGCAGAATAACTGTAAAAAAGATGAATATAACATGATACAAAAAAGTACCACTATATCTGGAAAAAAAGTTTGAGAGTACAACTATGACATGGAACAGTTGAAGGTACAACTAAGACAAAAAAAACAATATGAGAGCACGACTAATATAAGACCAACCACTAGACAATATGTCTACACAAATCAAGTCATGTGTACTGTGTATTTTAAAATACTAGTGTTCCACATGTGGACGGATTAGAACATCTGGCAGTCGGTACGTGCAGTACAACGACTTCTACTAGCATTGACATTGGGAAAAACTTGTGCATTGCGTAGGCCACATGTATACTAGTTGTATTCTCCCTCCCGACCCCTTCACAAGTAAACATGATCACTTTAACATTAAATTTAAACTTGAATATTGAATAATAAACATCTGAACATTAAACTTGGAGCATTGAACATTGACAAAAATTATTAGGTGATCATATATGCTGATAACAGATATAACTCTCGTGCATCAAAATAGAAAAAATAAACAAACAATGTCAAGAAACAGAACACATACAGCATAGAATAAGGTAATATAGGCTATAGTGATACTTGTCTTACTCCGGAAAAGGATGAAGTTACGACTCAAAACGTTGTTCGATCCACCCTGACACATAAACAACCACAACTTAGATCTAAATTCCCACTCTAAAAACCTTAGAAAGTGACTAACGGTTTAACGTAATTAATTCTATTTAATTCTAGAAAAGATTATCTAAAATCCTAAATTAATCTAATATAATTCTGAAATAAAATTAAACACAAATTTTTAGCCAGGAAAAGTTACGGCTTCTAATTCGAAAATCGTGTCACACAAATCGAGGCATACCATTGACTAACTAGTCAAACGATATGAACTCAATGACTTGAGTGCACAACTAAGTAGATTTTAGTGCCACAAGTGCACTGGACGGTGCCACAAAATATTTGGTCAAAAGTTATCGCCATTATTGCTAATCTTGACCAAATCGATGAATCATCGGCCAAAACTGAATTCTACAAATTAAATAAAATACTAGATGATTATTTTAATTTTTGGAAAAATTATATGCTATAGATCTTTGTGTCACCTTTCTAAAACTTTAAACGTCACAAAACAGAGTTCGGGATCACCCGGAATCTCGAAAACCGTACGATGCATCAATTTTTGGACAATCGACACTCAAATAATTCTCCTAAAGTTCATACATAAAATTCCAAAAAGTAAATTACATAATCGGAAAACTAACCTCGATGTGGTTCTAAAAAAACTAGAGATCAAATGGAGGGAGTTATGGCCCTTCGAAGTTGATACAGACTTTGAAAAAGAAGGCTAAATTTATGACAAATTTGGGGCTATTTTGGACGAAAAAAGAGAAATTTGGGGAAAGAAATATGAGAGATAATTTTATTTCATAAGTGTTAATATATATATATATATATATATATATATATATATATATATATATATATATATATATATATATATATATATATATATACATATATATATATGTAATGAGTAAAGATTACCTAATTTAAATATGATTAGAATTTAATCAATGTGGATAGGATTATGATTTCCTAATTTGGATATAATTAGGATTAGTTCAAATAAGAAATGGTTTAAATTATTATAGATATGATGCCACTAGGATTATATGTATTTAAATGAAGTTATACGATAATGATTGGTTTGGAGGAATTCTATCAGGATTTGAATTAAAAGAAATCTCGATTAGTATAAATACTAATTTAAGTCACAGAAACTCAATAAAAAAAATTCAATTCAACACCAACAAATCCAAATAAATCCCAAAAATTCCTCAAAATTCCTAGAAAAATGAAGAAAATAGTTTTAGGGTTTTAGAGTCCAAATAAAATGTTTGGCCTTAAAGATAACCCTATTTGTCCTCACAGTAGATCCTAGAAGTCTTTAAAAATAATAATACTATAAATTAAAATTATCTAAAAATTATAAAAAATTCTAGAAAATTCTAAAATAATAACATATTTGGGACTATCTAGGGACCCTAGTGACTATATATGACCAAATTTTATCATACTTCACCTATAAGCTTAGGTACGAACCCTTGTGATCTCAAAATTAAATCATAATTAATAATGATTCTAACCATTACCTATTAATAAAAAAATATTCTCCAAATTAAAAAATAAATTCTAGCAAACTAAATGCTACATAATTTTCGCTTGGGAACCAAGTTCCTCGAACGTCAGTGTCCGACTGGAACTATAGGGTCATCTCACTCGTCTCTCCAATGGAGCTTATAGGTTACAAAAAGGAAATGTGCATAGTGGCCCATACGCCTAATAACTGTCATTCCAACCTCATTCTCTATCCATGTCATACCACAACATCATCCTTCTAATAACTGCTAAGTCTTCTATTGTGTATTTCCATGAGCAGTTATAACCTATCCATCGTACGTCCCACACGTATCGATGTCCAGTCGAATAAGCAAGTCCATGTCCTACATGAAACTCATAATTCGTGGAACATATGTGTTATGGAAAAAGGAGATATAAGGATACCTCACATAATCATATGGTATGTAAACCCCCTAAAATTTTTACGATGATTTTTTTTCTAGTAGTTGTACGTCGAGTGCGAATACATATACGAGGTATATTTTTTTATATATAAAAAAGTTTTCTTATAAACTTTCTCCATTTAATTTAAATAAATATTTTTTCCAAAAATAATATAAAGTAAATAATTTATGTTAGTTATAAAATATATCACGATTGCAAAAACATTTTTAAAAAAAAGCTATTTTGTTATAGAAGTATAGATGATAATTTAGGAAATAAATAGAACATCATGTTTACATGCGAGGTGCGTGGAATATTATTCATAGATATTCTTTCATTTTTGAAATTAAATTTTAATATATTTTATTTACCTATAAAAAGATATTTAAATTATATTTATTGTGATTTAATTTGCGATTTGATTTTATTGGATAATTTTTAATAGCTTTAATTAAAGATAAGGATTTTCTATTTTATTTTCGAGAGATTTTATCTAATTGATTTTTAGCGATTTAAATTTAAAAGATGGAATTATCCATCGGGGGTTTAAACAATTCTAATCTTTATCAAACTAGGAGTCCACCTCCTATATAAGGAGAGACTCCTTGCACCTCTTCCACTAATTCCACAAGCCAAAAATTTGCCACAACAACATCGTGCATCATGTCCGTGTCCCCGTCCCGTCCCATCAACTATATGTATTTCTAGTACATATACATATTTTCGATCTCGTGTCCGACAACCCCGGACAGCCATCCAGGTCGTGTCGGACATTCTCCGACACGATGATACAAACCGACGGCATTCCATTACCGACACCACCATCACCTCCTCCTTCTCCCTGTCCCGACACCCGACCACTACCACAGTTCAACCATGCCCGCTGCCAGAATCACCCCACGCCACCATCACCATCATCGTCACCACCATCATCATTTTGACCACCGCCAGCAACATCCACGACCCCCATAACCACCATCATCGCCCACATCCACCACCTCTGCTCCCCTGATCTCCGTCACTCGCATAAAATCCCAGCCAAAAAAACAATAGAAAACCCTCACCTCACCGAGCCGCCGCGGATCCGCCGCTGAGTTCTGAGCCGCTGGCGTGCCCCTCCGCGCGCTGGGAGCCGACGCCCCTTACTCAGGTGGCCGTGCCAGGCCGACTTGCATCTCTGGTCGACCGACCACCTCCCCATGGCCGCGCTCCGCCTATATCAGCCGCCAGCGATCGTCCGCCATGGCCTCCTCCTTGCTCGCACAACCGCGCCTACTAGGTTTGACCGTCGCGGTCTTCTCCACCACCGGCGAGTGAACCTAGCGCCTTACCACGCCCCTCGGTTCCCGAACGGCGGTCCCACCGTCGGCCTCCTCTTCAACTCTCGCCGCGTCCAGGCGTTCCCCGTAGCCGCATCCCCGCGCCACCACGGGGCTTCCCCACCGCTGACGACGGGCAGGCCCCCGCACCCCTTCCTCCTTGCTCGCACCGCCGCGCTCGGCTCCAATCCTGTGCCACCGCCGGAGCCGCCGCCTTACACCACCGCCTTCCGCTCGCACCAGCCTGGCGCAGCCTTCGTCATCCGAACCGCCGCGACGAGCCATGATCGACGACCATCCTCCGCTGCCAGCATGAAACCCGAGTGAGTCCTTTCACTCCTTCCCTCTCTCTCCCTCTATTTCTCTGGTTCCACTCCCTCTCTCTCCCTCTATTTCTATATTCATTTATTTTTATTTTGGCTTTTATTTATTTAATTAATTCTTTCTTAAACACATATGCAATAAATAGTATATTAGTATATAAGAATTTAGTTGTAATATAGATTTGGCTTAGACTAAAATATATTATTTTTGCTTTTACTTGAAAAGGTTATTTCCAAGTTAAATTTAGTTTTCTATAATATATATATATATATATATATATATATATATATATATATATATATATATATATATATATATATAAAAGTAAGAAAAAAAAATATATATATATATATATATATATATATATATATATATATATATATATATATATATATATATATATATATATATATATATATAATATATAATATATATATATATATATATATATATATATATATATATATATATATATATATATATAAATTTATTCTCGAATATGTTATTATATCTTTACTATAAAGTAGTACAAAGTGATGGTTTTTCTAGTATTTGGAAAATATTTTCCTAAGTATTGTGGACTAATAAAAGCTAGTTTTCAAAAAGTTATAAATAATTTTTAAACCTAGTATATGTATTCCTCCCCTACAAAATTTCCACGATTATCACCATTAATCACGACTGATCCCACATTCCTATTTTCTTGTGAATTTCGGACCCCTATACATCGACCATGGCTATTGGACTGTTGGAACATGACAGAACATCGCACCACCCGGCGACACACCAAGCAAGACACCTTGCCTTTACTGTTTAATTTCTTGCTCAATATTATGCATGTTTTATTTCTTTTCAAGTTGTTTCTTTCTAAATTATATGTAGATACAAATTACTATATTTTATGCAATTGGCTTAGAGTTAAGGGACTACCATATGTTTAGAGCATCTCATAAACCGTCACGATGTGCCCCGACTTGTGTGTGAGTTGTGAGTGCCATGTAGTGGTCACTTGCGTGTTGGCTGATCACCCGTGCGCATGCGTCGGAATAACTGTCAAAAGATGCATGTTAGAAGACTTGACAGTTATCTATTATAAAACAGTGTGGTGGAAACGACACGTATTTGTGTGTCGTAGTTACGACACATGTATAGTATCATTGGGGGGAGGGGACAGCTACTAGCGTAGGGGCTACATTTATTTTTACATACATTGGGAGATAGTGTCTCAGATGAGCGCTACGTGTTACCCGACCGATAGTATCTCGGATGAGCGCTACTTGTTGGCCACTCTTTATTACTTGCTTGCATGAATCTGTTACATCTCCTGCGTAGAACGTTGTCCTCTAAAGTGCATTCCATATAGAATGGTTAGGAACCTTTACTCATGCATACTTTTTCTGTTGAGCTTTTATTATTCAGTTTATTGACATGATATTATGTGTCTTGTTACTTCCCTCTGAGGACCTGGTGATCTTTCCATGTGTGTGTTTCATGATTTTTGTAGGTGCTCTAGCTAAGGCCATGTCTTCCTTCCTCCGTGATAATTGCTCTTGGACTCGTCATTTGCTTCGCTCGACCAAATCATTTATTTGTACATTTTTTTTATTTAAATTTGTTGGTAGCGGATATGTCTCCATCCAACGTTTGTACAAATGACTATTTGATCATATCATTATGGATGAGATTTATTTAGTTTGTCATGGCTTTCTACATTTCACAGCTTATGTATACATACGAACATCTCTTATACTCGTATGTATACAGCTGGCATGATTACGTTCTAGTCCTTCTATTTTTGGGACTGGGGCGTTACAGGGTGGTCTCGTAAATCTATATCAATGCATAGCAAAATTAGAAGATATGTTGACGACGAATTCCGTCATTGCACCCATGTCTTTCTTGGAAGCACAGTTTAATATAACATAGACAAATAAAGAAACAAATAACATAAATATAATATACTAAAATAAAATAAAATAAATAAATAGTATTCATGGCAAGGAGCTTCTCCGGGCATTGCGCTAGAACTCCATGAGCACCGGATCTGGACAAGGGCTCTACTAGGTGGTCGACACAGGTGGAGGCAGTGGATCTAACTGCGGACCCGGAGGCGCACCGGTCAAATCAGGCGGCGTACGACTAACGAGACACAGCTGGATCTCGATCGATGGCGGGATACATATGGTGGCAGTGGTGGTTACGATGGTGATAGCAGCGGTGGTGGTGGCAGTTGTGGTGGTGAAGTTGATGGTGGTGGTGGAACAGAGAGAGATGGCGGTGTGGGTTGTAGTGGTGCCAGTGGTGTTGTTGGGATTGAGTGGTGACAGGTCATAGTGTTGTAGCGATGGTGTAGGGAAATGGTCCAGGTGGTGGTGGTGAGTCGAGGAGAAGGTGGCCGGAGGATGGGTACAAGGAGGAGATGGATAGCCGGACAGGGAAGGGGTAGTCGAAATCAGATGGTTACAGGAGTGGGTGGTGGTGATCGTTACCGGAGCAGGGAAGGAGTTATGGAACTGTATGATGCCCAAAATAATTTATATAGTTAAATTTTATATTTAATGGACCTAAGTCCATACATAAAAAGTTTAAATTAATTTTTGTTTATTAGGCTATTTAAGCCCAAAACTAATTGAAGCCCAAAAGAAATCATATGTTCATTAAAAGCCTCATTCTTATCTACTAATATAGGAAGCCCAAAATAAACATGTAAGGCCAAAACTTAAATAAAATATATTTTGAATAATTAATTAAAGAAGATTTAAAATTTCATGATTTAAATATTTGAGAAAAATTCTAGAAAGAATATAATGAAAGAATTTGTAAATTTGTAAAATATTAGAATTTGGTTTGAAGGAGGTACACCCCTATCACTTCGTCTTCCTAAAACCATCCCCAGCACCCTCTCCGAAGCTTCATCCGCACAACCGCCTTATGCCGCTGCCATCCGCTCTCCTCACTATGACCAGCCACGGAAGAGGAATCGCCATGATGGCTCTTCTTTCTCCTCTGGTCCTTCCTCCACCAACTTAGTTGCATCCATGGCTACAACCCCATAATTTTTAAATCGGCTCAGCATTCCCATGATTGGTTCGACACTTTCAATAAGCTTCTCATCTGTTCGAAAAAACCTGTCTCATTTTTAACCTCTCCAAACCATTAGAAACTCTTTTGAGTTGGCTGGTATCACTGATCTTCTGGAATGCCAAGTTGATATTTATCCTCTTGTCATCTAAATGGTCTACTGCAATCTGTTCCCAGCTACGACGGTCCCTAGTTTGAAACAAAAGTCGGAGGCATCAAAATCACGATAACCGCTTCCTCCTTGGCCAGTATTCTTGGCATATCCAAACGTGCTTCCTATCATGCCATCCCACCCTCCATCGAAACCATAAAAATCTTCTTGAATCTCTCATGTGAAGAATTTCTCTTTGTCATCTGCGATCGTCTGGGGATCCTCAAACCAGACGATAAGGACTTGAACCCCTTCTATCATGATCTCCATCGTATCTTGTGCCATTACTATCACTCCCAAACAAGGTAATATGGACAAACTCACCACCAAAGAGTTAGTGACTATGTATTATCTCATTTTCAAGCAACCTTTCTCCCTGGCCACGACTATTATTTTCACCATGATCCGGATTCGGGATCCACACATTGCCCTCTTCTGTTTGGGATGTATATATTACTATGATCCTTGAGGCAAATAGAGTTGACCTAATGTAAGTCCCCTAATTTTTGGATATTGTTTTTAATTATTTTTATTTATTTAATATGGATATTTAATATTAAACTATATTTTATAATCAATATTGACAATAGAGGTACTTTAACGTAGCTTTGATTTTTAAAGCACAATAACTATCAATTTTTCAAATCTAGTTCCATATTCGTAATCTTGATGAGTCCACCTCCATTTTGATATATCATGCCCACTAAAACATGTTACCTTGCACTACATAATTTATTTATAACTTTAGGGTCAAAATAGTCATTTTATCCCTCATCGTAAAATTTAATGTATTTTTCAATACCTATTTGAGGCCCAAATCCGATCCAAACATTTCGACCCAATATATAGTTTTGATCTATTTTGAGTCTACTACACACATGCTAATGGTGTCCCACTCAGTTGAGTTCCTATCTGTTATTTATTTTCAAATGGCACACAAGACCCATAAAATAGATTTTTGGAGTCAATTTTGATACCGTAAACCCTATAGGCCTAGAACTAATCCAATTAGCCTTGGTTAAGCCTACAATATGTTGTTACAATTAATTAGGATGATTTTATATTAATTTTTAAGGGTTTTGTACAGGCATAAAGGGTTTTGAGCCAACTCACGATTGACTTTCCAAATATGAAAACTCAATATTAACCCATAGATTCATCAATGCAAAAGTGGACGACTAGTTGTCAAACTCTAGTCCAACCAACTTATTAGAGCCCATCCTTTGGTTGCCAAAACCTAATATACCTATTTTTGATTTATTTTTATCAAGTAAATGATAGCCATGTATGTATAGACTCCATGTATATTGACCCAATCTATTCTACTCAAAATAGGAAACCTAGAGATACACCTTCTCATATTTATTGATTGGAGACCCAAAACTAAAATAAATCAATCCAAACCAAATCCCACACAACCTTAATATATAAAACTCCTAGTTTTATATTTTTTCCATCCATAATTAGCCACCACCATAGCCCCATCCCTCAAAATCCAAAATCTCTCCCATCCCCTTTAGCCGACAGCACCTTGTGGCGTAACGATAGTTTTAACCCCTTCCCAACCTCCCGTGATTCTCCACAAATATTCATTGTGACGATAACTCGACTCTCTACCATCCTATCAACTCTCCACACGTTTACAACTCCTTATAGTACCTCCAAAATAGTCCAACAAATTAGCCAATTCTAGTAACACAATTATGTACGAACCAGCAGGTTGGTCATCTTCCTTGATGTGTTTCATATACTTTCTGATGTTCATTTCTCGCGAAACTAAAACTAATAGAAATAAATATGTGTCTATTTTTATGTTCAATTGGCCATCATACATTTCCAAACTGTTTGTCCGGACGTTCGTTTTACTATAGAGTGTCCAGACTGAACCAAATCTTTCGTGTGTGAGTTCTCGACCACTTCCTGACCACTTTGACACTTCCTATATTTTTTGGTAAGAATCTAGACATCCTAAGAGTTCTATTTAATATAATTTTGCAGTATTTTACTAAGGTTTATTATTTTTATAAAATTTGGACTTGTCACCATAATGTCGGAACACCGAAAACTCATAGATTCTCTGTGTCCATATGTTTCAGAACTTCATGGGACTTGTCCAAAAATAATCGTTTTGCATATTTTGATAATAAAGACATATTTTACATATTTTATACTATTTTTCTAGAATTAATATTTATAGAAAATTTGTCGTTTCGAGAGCCAAGATGTGGAACAAGTCTAAATATATTGATGTAGAATCAATACAAGACTTGTATACATATTTTTTTATGAATAAAATACATTAAGTATTATTATAGAATATTTATAGTTATTTTTCCATGATTAAATAAGATATTTTTATGTTATTAAAATATTACTTTTATAGGTAGATTCAATATTATATATGTTATATTAAGTAGGATAGTTAATTGACTAGTTTGCTTTATACAAATTATTATAGTCTATGTAAGGTAAGTCCATTTATGGTAAGTTACTAGTGACATATTAATAGATAGTATATTTATTATAGGTGTATGTATATTTATTATTGGTGTACGTGATGGAGGTAGCGAGGACATTGGAACGGACTGTCGTTTTCTCAGCTAGAAGTTACAAGCAAGTGTACCTTGCCAAGTTTTCAGTACATGTTCCTTTCTTTGCTTGGTTCTCTTGTTTCTATAGTACTCGTATATATAATAACGTAGGAATAGTTGGTACTTAGCGTCCGAATAATATTCTGGTGCCGATGTCTATTTATAGATATTGAGTATCGACACTAAGCATGACGATAAGTTAAATTCGATCGTGTCCTTTGATACTATAAACCATAGGACACGGACACGATGGATGATGATATGATACAGAGTCTGACATGAGTTATTCGTGGCTATGGACTCTGTTATAGCATGTAGTACTAGCTCGCTTGACTTGTTACTTGTACATGATTCGTACTTGACTTGACTGGATAGTTCTAGAGGATGGGGTGGAGAGGACTGCAGCAGTACCCGACCATCATGACTCGTGAACATGTGGAGATTTGTTATGTCATGACCCGCACCAGCTTTTCGGGTTGCGAGTACGTGGGCAGGTCCAGCCTACGTCGCAGCATCGACGGTAGTACGCTATCTAGGTCTTGATATTCAATCTCAAATATAGCAAAATCACATCTATTGCTCATTCACAATAATTATCCAAATTACAATCCATTAATACATAAAATTATATTTGGAAACAAATTTGCTAAAAATTAAATACAGGAACTTTCTAATCTAACTAGAATCTATGTCTGGCCTCTAAGATATCTCTAACTCCACCCAAAGGAACCTAACGCAAGATAGCAAGTCATCAAGAATTTGTCAACTGAAAAACTATATCCGGTCAGGATTGGAACAAGTTCACCGCAACGCCACACTACATAATATAATATACATGCGTGAAAGAAACAATAATAAGAAAATTGAACTATATGCATGTTATGAAAGAGTATAATTATAACATAAGGACAACATGACAGTCGACTCGATGGAAAGGAAAACGAATGAATAATATAGCAACAAAAGATCACGTGTACTTTGTGTTTTTAGAATACCTGCGTTCAACATATGGTTGGGTTAGGAATCGGACAATCAACACGTGAGGTGTGTTGACTAAACAAACAGTGTAAGATAGTCCCCTGACCAAATAAACGTTGAGCTACACTAGGGTGCCACATGTCTACTAGTCGTATTCTTCCATCCGACTAACTCATAAGTACATGTCCAACACGATAAACGGTAATCACGATAAACTAGAAGTTAGGCATGAACATTTACATTACTATAACAACTCTAACTCTCGTCTACAAGCAGTAATAATGATCAATCGAGAACAATGACGACATGAAATATAAATATGTAACAGCAAAAAGAAGATATGAAGATACATGCAGTACAAAATAAATGTAATATAATGCTATAGTAGAACTTGCCTTGAGTTAATTTGCAGTTGACTTATGATTTGATCGTGTTGGCATAGAAAATCGTAGATGTCATAAGTACTCAAGATGATCTCAATTGATGGAACGGACCGTGCCATTGAGTCCAGAACATTCAATTGAGCTAGGGGTGATATAGGGAGGTCCGAGATTGCAAGGGAATATGGGATATGACTAGCCACGAATAAGAAGAAGTTTTGTATATATAATTATTTATATTAACTCTAGAAAATATATATATGAACAACCTTACTTAGTTAAAATATTTAATAACTATTTGGACAATAATTACAATAGTTGGAAACTATAATTTTTATCATTCCAAATATTTTTAAATAAACATTTTGGAAACATAGAAAATCATTTTAGGGTTAAACCCTTAATTGGTCAAACTATAATTTTAGGTCAAAATTCATACTAAAAATACCATAAAAATCATATAATAATATATTTAGACTTCGAAATCCAGTTTTTGAAAATAAAGATAGGGCCAATCCTTGTACAATATTTTGTTACAACATAAACTGAAAAATAGTAATATACTTATTTTAATAAGAACAATAATACTTAAAAATAAAAGTAACACTAAAAATATTATTATTATTAATAATATTAATAAAATTCACCATTGTATTATACTACATGTATGTATACTCAATAATTACATACTAATAAATCCCTGCTCCCCCTGATTCCTTATTAAATGAGAGCATGTGCATGCTTCCTTATTAAGAAAGAGCATGTGATGGACAGCTGGAGAGAGAAAACTATGGGAAAAAGGATTTTGAGAAGCTTAGAGAGTGAACCATTGGGAGAGACGAGAGTTTATATCGAGAGGAAAAAAGAAGGGCCAGAACGAGCAAGAGGGAATGAAAGCCGGGAGAGAAGGGTGAGGTCGCGGAGAGCGCTCACTGCGAGGGGTTCCACATTGTCTCCTTCCCCAAATCCAAGAGCGGTCTCCAGACTCGGCGGAACGCGGGGAGGAGCTTGCCAGACGCACGCGACGCTCGTCGATCGGGCAGACGCACGCAGCGCTGGGTCTCACGGAGGGCTCGATAGCACTCGTCGCTGACATGGAGGACGCGCCGACAAGGGGGATGTGGCACAGCTTCACTGGAGCCAGATATGGTTGGGGATTTAGGGTTTCGGCCAAGAGTGGTGATGATGGGGGTGGTCGTGAGGGCGGTGAAGGTGGATCTGGCCATCGGTGCAGGTGAGTATTGTGGGTGTGCGATGGCGGCTGGCCATGGTGTTGATGGAGGCGGTGGTCTAGTTCTAGAGGTAGGGACCCAGTTAAACAGGTGATCAGTGGTCGGGGTTCGGGTGGCAGAAAGGGCCTGGTTTGGTGGTTAGCATTTGGCAGCGGGAGGAGGTCGAGGTGGTTGATCTGGTGGGGTGGCCAACAGAGAGGGGTCAGCCAGTGGTCGGAGATGGCAGCCAGGAATTGGGGTTAGGGTTAGGTTTAATATTTGGGTATTAGGTTAGAGATTTGGGGATTAGGATTTTGTCGGGGTTGTTGACAAGGCAAGACGAATTGTAGCTGTAAATAAAAATAATGGAAATAAATTACATGGACACTGTGCACATAATGAATTGAGAAATTTGTGGTTGTAGGAAAAATAGAGAAAGACTCCTCTATATATAGGTGTTTTGGCATTCCCTAATTAGATAATAATTAGGATCTAATGATTCAATCCTTCTCTAATTCAAATCAAATAACTAATTAATGCTAGATTTGACAAAAATCTAAATCAATAATAAATTACAATAAGGATCTAAACTGATACTAGTATATATCAAAAATACTATATAATTATAAGATCAAATAATATTTAAAACTAAGATTTATTAATTCTAAATAGAGTATTTAATAACAAAGATAATTTATCAATGAAAATAATTAATATCACTAAAACAGTTTTAAATAGTATTATTCCAAAACTAATTTGAAAACAAAATTGACAAATCCTTTTGTATATCAAAAATCGTCATGATTTCTTTGTAGAAATTCAAATACAAAATTATTCTCTAAATCAAAATATTTATAATAAATAAAATAATTTTTTTGAAAATTGGGAACAGGGATTACAAATCTACCCACCTTTGAAACAAATTCATCTCGAATTTTAAAATATCTAGCATATACATGAAAAGTATCCGTAAAATATCAAAGAAAGAAAATATAAATCATTAGATGAAAAATATCAAAAATTCTTTTAAAAATAGGAAGGTTGATCTATCATTGGTCAAAAGAATGATGGTTAGGGCAGGAGCAAAGTAAACGGGAACCTAGGTTATGGTCTTGAATTCTAAAAAATTTACAAAATTTAGGATAGGAGCAGACAATATAAGAAAACGATCGAATTTAGATAGCTAGAAAAGACTACGATAGAGTTAGAGGAGTCTGACCTAGATAACCTTCCATCTGTATCCTAACATATTCTCTTGGTCAGCCTATAAATAAATCGTATAAAAATTATTTCAAATATTCTCATCTCCAATTACTTAATTTAAATCGATAATTAAATATCAAAAGTTTCAAACTCATACCATAATATTCAAAAATTTAAATCCATAAAATCTAAATTCTTCAAAACATTTTAACCCATTTTTTCCATAATCTCTTCCATATTTTATATTTAATGAATTCTCCAATTACTTGTCCCCAAACTTTATCAATAAAAATAATTTACTTTCAAAATTTCAACCTTACCTTAGCAAGAAATTCATATTCATCAATCACAAAATTTAAAATTCTAATCATCAATAATTTATTATCCTCGAAAAAGTAACTTACTAGTTGAGACTTGAGAGTCTACCTACCTTTAATTGTAACATCATATAAAAACATAAGATTCAATCCCTATACAATTTCTCTCAAGTATGAAAATTTCCAAATTTATCTATCCCAAAATCACATATATCCTTATCTTAACCACATATTTATGTAGCAGCCTTAACTACCCAAGCAGTCAGACTTAGTCAGGTCTTTCCTATCATACCTAGTCCTAGGCATTCTCCTAAAATCAAATCAATTCTAATTGTGAATGAGCAATTTCCTAGTAGCAGGCTCTTAATAGTACAACTAATATGGTACTACCATGAGTTCACACAATTTGCAAAAACGGACCTGCATGGGCCACCAAAATATTTGTCACGACCCGCACCCGCTTTTCGAGATACGAGTGTATGGGAAAATCTAGCCTACGCTGCAACATCGGCGGTAGTACGCTATATTGGTCTTAATATTGAATGTCAAATATAACAAAATCACATCTATTTCTCATTCACAACAATTATCCAAATTACAATCCAATAATACATCAAATGATATTTGGAAGCAATTTTGCTAAAATTAAAATAGGAACTTTCTAATTGTGAATGAGAACTTCCTAGTAGTATACCTACTCCTAGTCAATCCTAACTGTGAATGAGCACTTCCTAGTCGCAGGCTCGCAATAGTACGACTAACTTAAGTACTATCACGACTTTACACAATTTGCGAAAATGACCTGCATGGGCTAGCAAAAAAATTTGTCACGATCCGCACCTGCTTTTCGGATATGAGTGCGTGTCCAAGTCCAGCCTATGCCGCGGTATAGGCCGTAGTACGCTGTCTAGACCACAATGCTCAAAGTCACAATAATTGCTCATTCACAAAATAAAATTAATTTACAATATTCCAAGGTTACATTTGAATATAAATACAATGTCTTGCAAATATTGAAATACGACAATTTAAACTATCTAACTAGTCTTCTAGGGTTGATCTCAGCATATACCTATGTCTCCTCCAATGCTACGAGTAGTCACAACTAACCTAAAAATTGGTTTCCAGTCAGGAATGGACCGAGTACATTCTAACAGTAGTTCCAATAATTGACAAAATCTATAAAATAGTAAATAATACAAAAATATATGATGGGTCGATAAACAGATAATCATGGTATGAAACATGTGAGTAAAGCAGGAGAGCATGGTAATAAAGACAAGAAAGTAACAGTAATACACGACTGAAAGAGAAACAGTAATATAGCAAGACTGCATCTAATTAGTGAGTTAAAATACACTTTCGACATCTAAATCGCTAAGGATAAATTCGGCACCCCGCATGTGAAGTGTGTGACAGATATCAGACACAATCTGACAAATAAGATATTTCTGGGTATATTTACATGTCTACTAGTTATTTCCCCGTCCGACTAGTACTAATGGATCAAAACAGGTCATGAACACGAACATTAGTCACTAACATAGTAATCACAAAATATAACACGAAAGGAATCCATACATACTACATCATGTAACCATCATGTCGAGAATCAACAGAAGATTAATGTAAGACAATACTAAATACACGAATCATAGAAGTTATCAAACATAAAAACTATTAGAAAATGTACTCACCTCAGGTCCTTTGTTGGTGAAACCGATAATACCATCGCATTCAGAATAGTCTAGTTGGCTAGGGGTAGCCCGCAAAACCAATAACATCCAACCACTCAATGATCTACAAGAGCCAACTCCCGCATTTGTCTTCGGATGCTGAAATAAATATCATGAATTTTTTTGGTATAAATGATATGTCTAAAAATGCCAACCCAAAAGTCTAATTCTGGACACAGGGGCAAAATTATAATTTCGGGTCAAAATAATGTCTACCGTTGGACCCACTTTGCACCGAAAAGTGTGCCAGTATCTACGGTTTCTAAAGTTATCAAACTATATGTCTACGGGTCCAATTTGATGATACGAATCCAACCGTATGTCCAAAGTTGGATTCCGGTGGACCGTGCACAAATTTGTCCGTTGGGTCGGATCGTAGGCCCGCCAATATAGTGTTCCGGTCGACCTTCTCAGAATCGGACCAAACTTTGCACACAGGACCAGAAAAATAACACGGTATTATTGGCGTAAGTTTTCTTTCAAGATGAAAAACATGCACGAAGTAATTAAATTTTTTACAAAGGGGCCGATAAAGTAATTTTTAACGGATATGCATCGAATTTATCGTGCACACGTAACCAATTTGAGTTCCGTCAAAGTCCACACGTCTGCAACATTCGTACGCACCTTTCGATGCTCATTGGTTGCGACAAAGTCGTTCGGTTTGTAGGGAAGGACCCCATATCGAAAAAAATTCTAATTTTAAAAACAGATTTTTGGTCAACTTCAAACTAAATTTAAGCAGAATATAATAAGTAATAAAATAAACTAATTAATATGTTTTGATCTCGGTCAAGTTGTGTAAAATATTGTTCAAGCGGTTTCCTAAAATTTGTGATATCTGGGTCGCAAATTGACCGCAAACAGGGGACGTTGGGACAGTTTCTAACGTCCAAAAATTAAGTTTTTTTCTCAATTTTGGAACTCGATTTTTGTCACGTACATCGCGAATTAAAGTATTCATTTTGAAGGGAGTTGAAGAAGGTTAGATGAACCGAGGAAATTGCAATAGCATCTCAAAGTCGATGCTGCTCATGCTGTTACTGCTACTGTTGTCGGTCTTTTTATTATCGTGTGCGGCCTTGCCGACGGCTAGGCGGTGCTTCGGTACGATGGTCGGCGGCGTGCGAACGTCTGGAGGTCGTGCGGGAGGTGGGTCACGCGGTCATGGAAGGAGATCATGGTTTCTCGATATTTTTCTCTTTCTCTCTCTCTATATATATATAGCTGGGTTCGTTCGGTTTTTTATTAGTACTGTTCCGCGAAGAATAGTACCCCTTACGTACTTATATATATATGTATATATTCTAAATATCTTTTAGTTTAAGTACTAACAATGGAATATATAATTAATTCGAATTATTTGTACATAATACCAGAAAAAAATTCTTTTTATAATATTTCTAAATATATGTACATAATCTATATATTTGTGCATGTATATTTTAGGACCCATATGAACTTTATTTAAAAATAAGAAAACTTTATAGGTAAAAATTTTATATTTAAAATTCTATCTATATGACCTCATATACATATTCCTGTAAAAATAAATAAATAAATAATAGAATGATATAAAATACTAAAAGTTTGGAAGATTATAGTATATACTAGTACACATCTTTATATTTAATGCATATATTCATTTATTATCGAATAACATATAACAACTATTAAAAATAATTATTAGGCATTTAAATGAATTACAAAATATATATACATATGCATAAAATATATCTACATGGACGTCTTTGGATGTACTATACGATTACATGGGTTTGGGCTTGATTCGGGTCCAGTCCGGACTAGTTTGGTACAACCGGGTCTCCTAAGAGTCAATAATCTTAATAATAAATACTTAAATCATTTATAGGGGATAAGTTGCAACTTTGATTGGTTTTTTTAGTTGGGAGACACTTATGGCTCGGTCTTTCCTACCATGGGTAAAACACTAGTCAAAGCACACGACTACACTCTCCATTCCATAATTCTTGGTCATCTTGTACTTCAAATCTTAACCATAACTAAAGCCTTCTATCGTAATAACTATTTAATTATAATATTTACAAAATTCCAAAAATCACTATTTAAGTCAAATAAATATTAAAAATATATTTCAAAATTTTGGGAAGAGGGATTACAAATCTACCCCACCATAGAAGTAAGTTAGTCCTCGAATTTAAATAGAATAGACAAGAAAATAATAGAAACATTAAACAAAGTAGAATTAAAATTATTAGTTTCTATCAAAATAATTTAAAGCATATTATTATAGCTCAAATCTTATTTTAAGTAATTAGTCATCCTAGTAATTTGAATATAACGATATCATCAAGATAATTTCAAATGTATATATACTCTTTTTTAGTCAAAATCTTATTTAAACATATAACTATTTTAGAAACCAAATATTGAACATCATATTTTATAATTCCAAATAAAATTCGAGAACATATATTTTTAGAAAATTAACTAGCATTTTCAAACTATAAATTTTAATTAGTTTTTGAAATACAAAAATAGTAGCAAAATAATCTTTAATCGTTTCAAGAGAAAGTATTTCTAATCATGATGTTCAAATAAAAATAAATAGTTAGGAAAATAAGGATTTGCAAATTGAAAAGTGGACTTACAAATCTACCCACCTTAGAAATAAATTTGTCCTCGAATTTCAAAAGGCACGATTAGGTACGACTAAGAATATAATCAAGAAACAAAATTTTCATCGATATGAATACGAATTATAATTGATATAATCAAGAGAATGATATGATTCATGATCAAATTAGTCACGCATAATCGTGGATAAAATCAAAATAATAAACAAAAGAAAATGCGATTTATCACGTTCAAATATATTATAATTGAGTCACGATCAAATTTTGTTTAAGGATGATCAAAAAATTGGTTTAACACGAACAATTGCTTAGGCATGATCAAAATATGACCAAATTTTATGGTCAATGGATCTAGTCAAGATAAGATCTAAGCATGCTTAAGGATAGAAGTGAAATAGGATTAACTAAAAAGTTATTAGGCATGATTAACCACTAGCTGATATTACATAAGCATGATCAACGGTCAAAAGTTAGACAAGTCTAACAGGATTACATTACTTTGATACGAGTAAAATGTAGTTACGATCAAGGCTAACCATACAATTCATCCAAGCATGTTTAAAATTTGGCACGAACATGGTTAAGGCTAGAATAAAATTCTAAACATTAACAATAATAGAGTTGAAGTATAGGCACGACTATGACTATAGTCAAAATAGTTTAGTCGCGATCAAAGTCGTTTAAGAACGATCAAAATTTAAATTTGTTTAGCACGATTAACTACTTAAGCAAAATTATTTAGACACGACTACAGAATCAAAATCTAGAAAAGTATGCGAGTTGACATGATCGAAACATAATCAAAATAGTCTAGTGGTGATCAGAAAGTCGTTAAGGATGAACCAAACCAAAATTGTTTTAGCATGATCAATATTGTAGGCATGATCATAGAATCATAATTTAGGTATAATTATGAATCTAGTGAAAGGGATTCAAAAATAGGTTTAAGAGATTACTAGAAAACCAAATAGCGTTTCGAAAATAGAAGGGTTCAAGAAATAAAGGAAAAGAATAAGAACTAAATCAATAGTCGAATGAGAAAAGGATGTAGTTTCTATAACATTCGAAAACCATATGTATACGTGAAGTAACTTTACCGAGAATTTATACCTTGCCAGTATACATCTGGCTGTAGTAATCTGTGGTATCATGACTCAAATAATGGTATGGCATCGAATACTCTATCGACTATATCCAATATTGACATAATAATTCAAAGATTAAATATAACAACCAAGACATAGTTTTAATAATATTCGACAACCCACGCATACCTGAAATTACATCAACTTAGGGGTCATGCCTCGCCAGTGCGTGGCTGGTTGCAGTGAACCTACAGTCTCCATAAGCAAAGTAAATGGTGATCCACTACAACAAAATAGGTTTATAACGACACTTTTTTTACGGCACTTTGTAAATAAGTGTCGTTAATTTGATGTACTGAGGACACTTTATTAAAAGGTGTCGTTGTAATTAAGTATTTATCACAGTCTACGACACCTTTTAAAAACTGTCGTAAATATAAATTAAACGACATATTTTAGGACACTTAATAATGTCGTAAATAATTATATATTAACTACAACACTTTTAAAAATGTTGTATATAATTATTTAAAAAATACATCATTTTTAAAGTGTTGTCTAAACTTTTGTTTCCTAAAAAAAAATAACTTTGGCGCAGTAGCCAAAATATTGGCGCTGTAGCCAAAATTTTGGCGGTATAGCCAAAATATTGGCGCTAGAAAGCCTACTAATATTTTGGCCATCTAAAATTTTCTTTCAGAATTCCTTTTAGAGCTCTTTCCACTATTAACTTAGGTCGGAAGAACTCTTCGATAGCTCTCCATCGAAGAGGTCGGACGCCTCTCCATCGAAGAGGTCGGACGCCTCTCCATCGAAGCTCTCCATCGAAGAGGTCGGACGCCTCTCCATCGAAGCTCCTCTTCATCAAAGGGCTCGGAACTCCTCTGCGAACTCCTCTACATCGAAGAGGTCAGAACTCCTCTCCATCGAAGAGGTCAGCCTCCTTCCCTTCTCTTTTTTCCTTTGTTGTCTTCGATTCCTATGCTGTAACTGTTGCTTTTTCCTTTACTGACTTCGATCCAGAACTCCTCTCCCGTCACCACCGTCATCTAGGTCACGCCGTCACCACCGTCGACGCCGTCGTCTAGGTATGATCCTTCATCTCTGCCGTTTATTTTTTATGAGTTTTATTTTTTTGATTTATGATAAAACAGTATGGATCATTATCAAAATAGAATGGATCATTATCTAGATTTTTCTTTCATCGCGATACTGGATTATTAGGGGTTTAGTGGAAGAAATTAGGGTTTGACGGAAGATTAAGGGTTTAATAATTAGGATTTTTGTAATTTGTAATAATTTGTCTCTATTCCCACATTTGTAATAATTTTCTCTTAATCAAGCTTTAGTGGAAGAAATCAACATCTAGGGTTTCTCTTTTTGGAACAGTTTATATTCATGTTTTGGTGCTTTTTATACAATTTGAACTTGATTACGTTTTTTTTCCAATGTCTAGAAGTCCGATTAGTGTTTATACACAATGATTTATTCTAAAATAGATGAAGATGAAGGATTGGACTCTTTCTAAAATAGATGAAGATGAAGGATTGGACTCTTTTTCCAATGTCTATATTTATGTATTTTATTTTTGTTCCTTGTAAAACATTTAATCAAATTACTTATCCTTGATTTTACTTGTAAATGTAGCAAAATATGTTATTGAGGATTGTTACAAGAAGTTCATCCTGCGTTTGATGGGGAAGTCGTGGCGAAATTGGAAATCCTCTCTATCTAGAAGCATAAGAACAGTTGTAGATGCTGGTGTGGATGTATCTCGGCGTATTACCATCCTCAAACCGGAGGAACCTACAGACCGTGAGTGGGATGAATTTGTAAAGATTCGCACCTCAGATAAATTTAAGGTAAATTTCAAAGCTAAGTGCATTTGAATCATATGTATTGTATTGAATTTGTAATACAACTTATTTTGTGTAGGAAATAAGTAAAACGAAGCAGGTTGCAAGGACAAAACAGATGATACCTTACACTCTGAGCCGTAAAGGTTATGCAAGATATGAGCATGATTGGGTACTTGTTTTTAATTTTGATATCTTTAAAATTCTCTTGCATGCAATAAACTTGCTATATTTTAATTAATGTTTCAATTTAATTTTTCTTAGAAAATTGAGAATACGGGCAAATCTATATCGAGGGTAGACTTATGGATCGAAGGACATAAGAAAAGGAAGGGAGATAAGAGGGGAGAACCAATCAACGATGCTGCAGAGAAGGCAATTGTATGTAATTAAAACTTATTTGTCTCAAATTTGTTATTATATTGTATTTTTAATATTTTCTTAGTATGCTAATACCCTTTACTTTTTAGTTTGAAATGCAAAAATATAAAGAGCTTCAAGACAGCGAAAATTTGACCTCCATAAATGAGGATCCAGTGAGCAAGTATTTTGGTCCAGAACGCTCAGGTTCTGTAAGAGGGCTTGGATTTGGAGTTACCCCATCTAGGATAGAAGCCCAATTACAAAATAAATCATGGATGCAATCTGTTATGAATGAGTTAAATGAGGTTTGCAAAACTCAATATCTTACACAAAAGTTTTAAGAGAGCTTAGACCAGACATGGTAAGTTGTGATAATTTAATATTCAACTCTATTGTTTTTCTAAAAATTATGCAATCTTGATGTTCATAGAACTCAAGTTATGATATTATTTTACAGTTTCTAGAAGAGCCTAGTAATGAAAGAGTGTTGCCATCTCTCTCAAGCCGACAGGTATATTTTGTGGTAATTCTATTGATATTACACAATAAAATATTAAATTTACTTTTAGCTTCTTGTTTCATTATAGTCCCAACAAGGGAGCGTGCATGCTAGTGATGATAGAAATCTTGTGGGCGCTAAGTGCAAACTGTTAAATTGGACCGCCACAGGGCAGGTGGTGGCAAAGGCTGAAATTGCTTCCACAGATTCTACTTCAATGGTACATCATGTTATACTTGGGCCAGATTGCTACAAAGTTTGGGTTAAGGAAATTTTGGTTCCAAATGTTACTTTGTTCCGAGCCTCAAGAGAATTTTTTACCCTTGATGATGCTATAGGAAGTACAATTGCTTGGCCACACAAGTATATTAGTTATGAGGAGGTTCAGGTAATTAAATTATTAATATGTATGTTTAACTGATTAAGTCCATCTATTATATTTATAAAGAAGGCTGTTGAATAGGACAAGTATATATACATCTGTGGTAATGAGTGAATCTTTCTTGCTTATTATTTCAGGTGAGTACCAATAGGTTGGTAAGTTCTTGAATGGTAAAAGTTCTTCTGTGGTATTGTCGAAGATGAGACTAAGAAGTTTTAGGTACGACATGATTTTCTACATTAAATCAAGTCTTATTTTGATGTTACTGCATGTAGTTGATAACTTGAATTTTTTAATGTGGCAGTTTTGCTTTGAAATAGTATTGTTGATGTTTTGCATATGCTACATCCCATCCATTTTTTGGTCCCCCTGAATGTTATATATGCTAATTGCTTTTTAAGAATGGTTTAGGTAATGTTCACTCTAGTGTCAGTTTCTTGTTGGAAATATAGATAATCAACGTTGACTCGATCACCGAAGAGGAGCAAACTGATTTATATAATTCATCTACTCCTATGAAAAGGCAGATCAATACAATATTAGTGGAGCTTTGATGTCACTATTTGTGAAATAACTTGTTCATGGAGGGCTTGGTTTTTCTAAGGATTTGTGCCACTCCTTAACTAATAAACTAACTGCTTACTCTATGATGAGATCATAGAAACATAATTTATAGTCAGGCTTCAGTGAGACAAGGACCCAAGATCAAAAATATATAGTACAGGCTTGCATAAATTATATGTTTTGTCTTGGAACTAAGAAACAACTTATTATAGAATCAACAACTTGTGAATATACAGAAAGTAAAAGGAAGGGATCCTTGACTATACAGACAGAGATCTGAATGATATCAATTGAATTTAATCATCGTCGATGCTCGGATTTACCCTTACCATGAAATATCTTTCTATCTGGTTATGTCGGAACCGATCGATTATCTGCAATAGATAAGTTTTTTTTTCACTTTTACAACCTTACTATGTTGTTTTAGTATTTATATCCTTTCGTCTTTTTCGTTCAATTTTCTTTGACGAATAGACTGGAAAAAGAAAAAAAGATCCCTAATGTTAGTATCGACCGTATCGAAACGGTATCAGCTAATACTGCGAACTGTGATTTTACTACAATCATCGATTTTACCAAACATAACACAAAGACATAAGTGGTGAATTGTCCTTACTTGAATCTGAAAGAGTTTGACATATTTCTTACTTGCTTTGAACCATATACTTGGTTATAGTTATCTGTGTGTTAAAGTTGTTGTATGTGTCTTGACTGTCAAGTATATTTCTCAACTCCCATTACGAACATTAAGATTCTGATTCTCTTAGTCACAATATACCCACAAAAAAGATCCCTAATGTTAGTATCAGCGTATCATATCAGAACATGTCATGTAAACCATACCGATATCGACCGTATCGAAACGGTATCAGCTAATACTGCGAACTATGATTTTACTACAATCATCGATTTTACCAAACATAACACAAAGACATAAGTGGTGAATTGTCCTTACTTGAATCTGAAAGAGTTTGACATATTTCTTACTTGCTTTGAACCATATACTTGGTTATAGTTATCTGTGTGTTAAAGTTGTTGTATGTGTCTTGACTGTCAAGTATATTTCTCAACTCCCATTACGAACATTAAGATTCTGATTCTCTTAGTCACAATTAATCTCAAGTTTTACCCCTTGTGTAATCTCAGAGATGCTATGTAATAGACATTGTGGTTTCTGATTGGGGAAACATATTTCTGATTAGGGAAACATATTTCTGCTATGTAATAGACTTACATTAACTGTAGAGTTTTTTATACCCTTATTATGTTGGGGAAACATATTTCTGATTGTAGAGTTACTTTGTAATGGATGTGGTAAGAAATAAGAACTGAGATAGTACATTAAACAAATGATACTAATCCCCTTACATTCTCAACAAAAGATGTTATATTCTGATTGAAGATTGCATAGAACAGGACATTTTAAGATGTATCCATTCTGTTCAAATTTAATTTCAGAGATGCTATATATATCTGTGGAGTAAACTTGGGATAAGATAATTTATATCCCAATCTTTTGGAAGATGGAAATATCAGGTGATTCTGTCCACTCTGAAACATATTGAAACTTCATATGATGAGCTAGAGTATCCTAGTTTTGTAACCATGATATTCCTTTTGTTTGGAATTTCCTATTTCACATTCAAATCCTGCTTACATGTTAGAATTAGAGGCTAACGCTTTCCTGCTTAAAAATATGGCAGATCAGCTTATAAGTGTCTTCATATTTTTTTCTAGTGCAAACACCTATAGTTTGGTTTCATATTGTCTTCCATTAGCATTTGCATTGTCAGTTTGAAAGATAAAGTATTAATTTTCATCTTTTTATGTGCAGGTCAATTGATGAGTTCGGATTATGTTCGAGTTTGCTGCTGGAAAGAGTTGGAGACTAAGTAGTACTAGTAGTAATATTATCTTTTGTGTAATAGACTTTGTTATGTAATAGACTTTGTTGTATTGAGAACAACATATTGGGACCTTGTATGGATTTGAGATATTTTAATATATATTTATGTTGTGGCATTAAAATTTTATTATGTGTGAAATTTATTTTGGTTAATGTGATATCTACAAATGAAATGATTTATATTTCATATATTTGAATGACATTTTAGAGGCAATTAAAATGTGTCGTTCAAGGGTGTTAGATGGCACATATAAAGTGTCATCATAAATGGATTACATGGCATTTCTTTAGTGTTGTTGAAAGCTAAAAAAAAAAATTATTACGACACTTATCAGTTGTCATTGAGATACATAAAGATGACACTGTAATCATGCCATAAAATGAACATTATATGACATTCAGAAAATGTCGTCATAAAGTTATTACATGGCATTTTTCGAGTGTTGTTGAAAGCTAAAAAAAATTATGATGACACTTATAAGCTGTCATTGAAACACATAAAGATGACACCAACATCATGCCATAAAATGGACATTATATGACATTCAAAAAGTGTCATCATAAATGGATTACTTGGCACTTTCGAAGTGCCGTTGAAAGAAAAATACTTTCTATGACACCCCTCTACATGACACTTGAAAAGTGCCATGGAAACTAAATAACGACACTTTTTGAGTGTCGTTAAAACCCCTTTTTCTTGTAGTGTGACAGTGTGCTTCTGTCTTACCATTGTACGTCACCGATCATTCTTTCAACAATATCCATGAAATTTCAAAGGAGCTTCTAAAATTCTTAAACAAATTGATCATGATAGAAAAAAGTTTAAAAATTAAAATAAATTGATCATGATAGGAATGTAGATATCTGTCCTTGAAAATCGAGGGAGAAATATAAACTTTAATCCATATTTCTCTAAATTGATCATGAAAGGAGAAATATAAACTTTAATTCCTATTTCTCTAATATTCAAAATCGAGGGGAAAATATATATCTTGAATTTCAACAAAACTAACTCGGAGTAGTTATATAGATAATGGATCATGTTAGGCTCAAACTCAATGGATGGAAATAAAATATCGACTATTAGAAAAATAATTACCTATGGCCAATGGAAATAAATAAGCAATACGATATGATGATGATTAGAGGGGAAAAATAAAATCATATAATGATAAAGATTTGGAATTAGATCCTAGGAAATTCTAATTTACCAAGCGAATATTCTACCCACCTGATCCTATCATCATATCAAAATGCAATAGTATATCTATGGAAATCTCTCAAGTTATCTAAATTTAATAAATCCTTACCTAAATTGCATGTCCTATATAACAACCTTAACTACCCAATGGTCAATTGAATAAAGGGTTTCCTAGTTGTATACCTAGTCCTCGTCAATCCTAATTATGAATGAGCACTTCCTAGTCGTAGGCTCGTAATAGTACGACTAACTTAAGTACTATCACGAGTTTGCACAATTTGCGAAAATGACCTGTATGGGCCACCAAAAAACTTGTCACGACCTGTATCCGCTTTTCGGATACGAGTGTGTGTCCAAGTCCAGCCTACGTCGCGGTATCGGCGGAGTATGTTGTCTAGACCATAATGCTCAAAATGACAATAATTGCTCATTCACAAAATTAAATTAATTTATAATGTTCCAAGGTTACATTTGAATATAAATACAATGTCTTACAAATATTGAAATGCAACAATTTAAACTATCTAACTAGTCTTCAAGGGTTGATCTCAGCATATACCTATGTCTCCTCCAATGCTACGAATAGTCGCGACTAACCTGAAAAATGGTTTCCGGTCAGGAATGGAATGAGTACATTCTAACATAAGTTCCAATAATTGACAAAATCTATAAAATAGTAAATAATATGAAAATACATAATGGATAGATAAATAGAGAATCATGGTATAAAATATGTGAGTAAAAGCAGGAGAGCATGGTAATAAAGACAAGGAAGTAACAATAATACACGACTGAAAGAGAAACAGTAATATAGCAAGACTGCATCTAACTAGTGAGTTATACGCTTTCGATATATAAATAGCTAAGGATAAATCCAGCACCCTACACGTAAAGTGTACGACTGCTATCAGACACGATCAGACAAATGGAATGTTTCTGGGTATATTTATATGTTTACTGGTGTATTTCTCCACCCGACTAGTACTAATGGATCCAAAAAGGTTATAAACACGAAAATTAGTCACGAACATATTAATAACGAAATATGATATGAAAGGAATTCGTACATACTACATCGTGTAACCATCGAGTCGAGAATCAACAGAAGATCAATGTAAGACAATACTAAATACACGAATCATAGAAGTTATCAAATATGACAACCATTAGAAAATATACTCGCCTGGGGTCCTTTGCTGGTGAAACCAATAATACCATCGCGTTCAGAATAGTCCAGTTGGCTAGGGGTAGCACGCAAAACCAACAACATCCAACCACTCAGTGAGCTACAAGAGTCAACTCCCGTAATTGTCTCCGGATGCTGAAATAAGTATCACAAACATTTTTGGTATAAAAGATATGTCTAAAAATTCCTACCCAAAAGTCCAATTCTGGACACATGAGCAAAATCAATTATGGGTCAAAACGATATCCATCGTTGGACATGCTTTGTACCGAAAAGTATGCCAGTACCTACGGTCTCTAAAGTCATCAAACTATATGTCTATGGGTCTGATTTGACAATACGAATCCGATCGTATATCCAAAATTAGATTTCGGTGGGCCGTGCACAAATTTGTCCGTTGAGTCGGATCGTGGGCCCGTCAATATAGCATTCCGGTCGACCTTCTCAGAATTGGAGCAAACTTGGCACACATGACCAAAAAAATGACACGGTCCTTTTGGCGTAAGTTTCGTTTCAAGATGAAAAACGTGCACGAAATAATTGAATTTTTTACAAAAGGGCCGATACGATGATTTTTTACGGATACGTATCAAATTCGTCACGCACAGCAACCATTTCAAGTTCTGTCAAAGCCCACACGTCCACAACATCCGTATGCACCTTTTGATGCTCATCGGCTGCGACAAAGTCATCTGATTTGTAGGAACGAATCCCGTATCAGAAAATAATTCTAATTTTAAAAATAGATTTTTGGTTTACTTAAAACTAAATTTAAACAGAATATAATAAGTAATAAAATAAACTAATTAATATGTTTTGATCTCGGTCAGGTTGTCTAAAATATTGTTCAAGCAGGGTACGTTAGGGCAGTTTCTAACATCCAAAAATTAAGTTTTCTCTCAATTTTGGAACTCAATTTTTGTCATGTACATCGCAAATTAAAGTATTCTACTTGAAGGGAGTTGAAGATGGTTAGGTTGGCTATGCACAAGACCAAGTGGTTCATAAAATGATGAACCGAGAAGATCGCAATCGCATCTCAAAGTCATTGCTGCTCTTGCTATTACTACTGCTGTTGTCGCTCTTAATGTTATCGTGCGCGGCCTTGCCAGTGGCTAGGCGGTGCTCCAGCGCGATGGTTGGCAGCACATGAACGTCTGGGGGTCGTAAGGGAGGTGGTTTACGCGGTCGTAGGAGGAGATCATGGTTTCTCGATTCTCTTCTCTCTTTCTCTCTCTCGATATATATATATATATATATATATATATATATATATATATATATATATATATATATATATATATATATATATATATATATAGCTGGGTTCGGTCGGTTTTGTATTACTACTATTCCACAAGGAACAGTACCCCTTATGTACTTATTGATATATGTATATGTTCTAAATATCTTTTAGTTTAAATACTAATAATAGAATATATAATTAAATCGAATTGTATGTACATAATACCAGAAAAAAATCTTTTTTAAATATTTCTAAATATATGTACATAATATATATAATTGTGCATATATATTTAGCACCCATATGAACTTTATTTAAAAATAATAAAACTTTGTGGGTAAAATTTTTATAGATAAAATTCTATTTATATGACCTCATATACATATCCCTATAAAAATAAATAGAATGATATAAAATACTAGAGTTTGGAAGATTATATTATATACTAGTACACATCTATATATTTAATGCATATATTTATTTATTATCGAATAACATATAACAACTATTAAAAAAACTATTAGGCCATTTAAATAAATTAAAATATATATATATATATATATATATATATATATATATATATATATATATATATATATATATATATATATATATATATATATATACATATGCATAAATATATCTACATGGACGTCTTTGGATGTATTATACGATTACATGGGTTTGGGCTTGGTTCGGGTCTAGTCCGGGCTAGTTTCGTACAACCGGGTCTCCTAGGAGTCAATAATCTTAATAATAAATACTTAAATCATTTATAGGGGTTAAGTCGCAACTTTGACTAGTTTTTCTAGTTCGGACAGACTTATGGCTCGACTTTTCCTGTCATAGCTAAAACACTGGTCAAAGCACACGACTACACTCTTCGTGCCACAATTCTTGGTCATCTTGTACTTCAAATCTTAACCATAACTTGTCACTCCTCGTTCCCAGAATGCATATTTTAATACGTGTACGGCTTGAATGTATTTATTTAATATTTATCCTGCATTTGCTTGTAGTTAATTCTTTAATTTCACGCTAATTATTTTTTTGTATTTTATTTTCTGCTTTTGCTTTGCTCTTGGGTTCGGCTTGGGTTGGTTTATTTTCGGATTTTGGTGGTTCATCATGAACCCGACCAACCCCCTACCTACCATCATTCCATTTAAAGCCCCAACCCCTTTCTCTCTCTTCATTACTTCTTATTCTTATTGCTCTTCTTCTTCCTCATAACTCTCTCCACCTATCAAGAGCTTAGGCAAGTACATCTTGCTCCACATGAGAACCCATATTTTTATGGTTCATTTATCTTCCTCTCATGATTCTAAGATAGTTTAGAACTTGACATTTTTGCATTTGAAGGTTATTTTGTAGATCTAGAATTTGTCATTTTTCAGATTTTGGGAGTTTTGATCTATCAAACTTCTATATTCTCAAGTTTTGATCGTCCCAGGCTGTTGAGATTTGTGTTATAACCCTTCCGATCCGTGGAACTCCCATTTTTGGCTTAGATGGAAGGGTTCATGAATTTGGAGTTCTGGAAGTTCTCTACGCCCACGTTTTCACGTGTCCGTGTAATATTGTACTCCACGCCCACGATCATTCGTGTCAGCGTGAATCTGGATTACGCAAGTCTACTCTAGCTTGGCGTATTTCCTTACGCGTATTCCTTTACGTGTAATGCTAATTTTTATGCGTACAAGTTCACGCGTAACGATTATTTCTTACGCGTACAAGTTTATGCGTAACATCATTTCCTTTATGCGTATTGATTTACGCGTACAGCATACAAGATTCACATGTAAACCTTGACTTTTTATGCGTACAAGATTCATGCGTAAACCTTGACTCTTTACGCACACGAGTTTTTACGCGTAACGTTATTTTTAAGCGTACTCCTCTGGCTTGGCGTAAGACGAGTTTTTATGCGCAACTTTATTCCTTTATTTAGCGTGCTCCTTTACGCATAAGCTTTATTCCTTCATGCGTAAACTTCCCTCACGCGTAAATTTTCCTTACGCGTATTTCATTGAGCGTACTCCTTTAGTGTATATGGCATCCCCTATTTTATCCTTACGCTTTTTTGATATGAACTCGATATAATCATGATGTTCTAATATTTTAATACATATTGGGGTGTGGAATGTGCCCTGTGTCCCGATTGGTTTATGGATACCCAGTATGACTGGAAATTAACCCTGAGAGTTATAGACTCGACCATACTAAATACTAGTTTGACATTCATGCCTTGGCACGAATTGACATTGATTGTTACCTTGACTAAATGATCGATCATGCGTTCCTAGTTGGAACTAAAGAGACTGGCTAGTCGTCTTACTGAAACTGAATGAGACGTTCAAATTAACTATGAACCATTGCAATCGACTAGCCGATCCCGAACATTGGCATATGGACACGTGCAGGCTTCAACTGATTTTCTACAAAAGCGGCATGTGTACTTTACAGTCAAGGCATAATTATTCTGTGGCTAGGTTTGATTGTTGCATTACGCTATGTAAGACCTACAACCTAACCGCACGGGCATCGTTGTAGAGTTGTGCATATCGTACTTTGTACGAAAGTACTCATTCTGAATGATCATGATCCACGGCATGGGATTTCAATTAACATAGGGACTACTAAGTTAAATAAAAAAATGATTGCATGGAGAGAATGGATTTCCGAGTTCTTACATGGCAGCCATCCTTGGGACAATTAGTGCCCTAACATGCCGGCTGGTTCCCACAGATTCTGCAAATCTGCTACACGGGTAGGAAGCGGTATCTGCTTATATTTATTTACAGTATACTGATGATAGGCGTCCCGCTGGGACTCGTCTAATTCATGACTGGCGCAACTGATTATTGGGTAGACTAAACTTGCTTGCACATCGTAAGAACTGAGGAATCCCTTATTGCATATTTTCAGGGTAACTTGGAACTTACAGTTAGCAAGCCGTAGTAGTTGTATTGCCGATTAAATTGATTTGTTTGTGTACTGTACTTACTTCGTTAACTAACTGAGATGATCAGAATGTCAGGACATGACAGATCAACTTCTTGTAGGAACCCTAGAGGGGGGTGAATAGGGTCAAGCAATCTAATCAAGCACTTAGCACAAGCTAATGGGCAATTTAAAAATATAAGTACAAGAGAAGAAGCAATAACAATACCGACACACGATATATCCTGGTATCCTCTCAAGAGGCACTCCAGTCCCGAAACTCTCTCCGGCTTTAATCCACTATTTGAGTAAATAGTTACACACGAGTTTGGATCCGAAGAACTCGCCAACTTCAACACGAGTTTGGATCCGAAGAACTCGCCAACTTCAACACACAAGAGCTTTAATCCGAAGGGCTCTCCGACTTCACACCGAGAGTTTGGATACGAAGACTCTCCAACTTCAACCGAGAGTTTGGATACGAAGACTCTCCAACTTCAACCTTTCACAATAGGTTTTGATCTCCTTACAATAGGATGAAGATCTTACTTTTCAACTCAATAACTCTAACACAATTTGTGGATGGCAAATGAAAGTTTTGTAGAGTTGTTTGTGGATAGGCTTTGGTGGTTTAGAAATTTTTAGGCTCAAAGCATCAACCTTGAATGAAGGGGTTCAAGGCTATTTATAACCAAAGCATTGAAAAGAGCCAAAGGCAACTTTTCAGTCAGCGACCGGCATACCGCCGGTATGAGTCGGCATACCGTCGGTATACCGGTCTGGGATTGCAACGGCTCGAAATATAGCCGTTGGGATCATTTAATGCTGAAAATTCGATCGTTGGACTTTCAACGTTACGGAATCGGTATACCGTCGGTATGATCCGGTATACCGTTGGTATGCCGATTTTGTGGACAAAAACTTTCTGTGAACAAAATCGGTATACCGTCGGTATGCACCGGTATACCGTCGGTATGCCAGTTTTTATCCGAAAATGATCCTGGGCTGGTTTCTACCCTAGCTTTCGATTTTGCCATCCATTTCTTGTGTTTACAATAATTCCTAAGACTCATTATAGACTCCAGATATACTGTAGCAGGTGTAGGCTTCTTCAGAGTCTTGAAATGATGATGGCATGGCTTGGCTTCTTTCTTTGATAGGTGCTGGCTTTTTCCCTTGGTGGCAGCTGTCCAAAGATATCCAGTTTGCGAAAACTGAATACCTTTCGGGGGCTTCGCCCCTGAACCCCCGACGAGGGGCGCTGCCCCCTAGACCCTCGTCCGCTGACCGGACAGCGGAACCCCCGGGTGTGTGGCTCCAGAGATGTCGTCGGGTGGTTCAGAGAAATCTTGTGGGATCCGTCGTCTTTGGCCCACCATGATTTTTTCATTGCATATGTCCACATTGATCTTGCTTATTGCTTTTCTGCATGTACATGTTAGACGAACAAAGCAATATACATAGTAGCAAGTATGATAAGTTTAATGCACATTAGGACAATGCTGAGTTTAAGTATAAGTGCTATGGTGATAGCATAAATGTTAGTGATATCATAATGATTAAACTTAATTGAATGACCACAATAAAAAACATAGTTTTGATTTTGGCAACCCGATTAAATTTAAGATAGATAAGCTCATATCACTAATATGTAAACCAATAGGCACATATCACCAAAGGTATAAGTATAAGTAGAAAAGATATATCGATAGTATGAAGATTAGTGATAATGAAATGCTAAACTTAACATATTAACCATATTCAAAAACATGATACAATCATTGGGCTAACAATCTCCCCATTTTTTATTATGGCAAATCGGTTAAGTTTAGTATGGACAGAATAGATGCATGTATCACTAATATACAAAAGACATAAGCAATATCACTAAAAGCATACTACTTAGATTACTTATAAAAGCATACTTAAACTTACTTCTCCCCCTTTGACATGATCAAAAATAGGCTCCCCCGTACTAAGAGATAAAATAAAATCAATCTTAAGCATAGAAATCAAAGCATGGGGAACTTATAGACAATCATGATCAAGATATACTAATGAAAAACAATAGGAGAAGGGTGTAATGACAAGTTTATAAAGCTACATTGCCAATGTAGAACATCAAATTTTTAAAAGAGGCATGTCAAAACACAATATAGTTGGTAAAACAAATAAAATTGTAAAACAGTCAAAAAAATAGTTTTACCAACTTGAAATCCAAGAAAAACTCCAAAACATAATATGATATGAAATATTACTCTAGTTTTGGAAGAGAATTATGAAATAAAGGATTTCATTCAAACGCCATGAAGATTAGATAATTGCAAAGTAATTGATATAAAAATGCCAAGTGAGATAGTTGGAAGATATAAACTTAATACCAATTGAAATATAAACGTGAAACATTGATCAAAAAGCCATTTGAAAGTCAAAATTGTCCACAAATAAATATGTAAACCAATTATAGAACAAAAGAAATGAATGATCAATGTACAATAGAGCAATTGATATAGAATAATCTCATTATTTGCAAAATCTGTATGCTTACCCAAGTTCATGCATTTGAACTCAATTACCTTATCATGCTATATGAATACCCTTTTTGATAAACATGAAGGTAAAGGAGAAAAAAAATACTTGAGAAGGAAAAATTCAGTCTACTTGAATGCTCCCCCTCAAGGTATTGCCAATAAAGATAAACATAAATTTTGGGTAAGTCCTCAATAAGAAAAGCCAAATTAATTAAGCATACAAGGAAAGCCAAAACAAAGAAAGCACAATAGTCATCAAAATAAGATATGAAAGTTAATATTAACAAGATGACTAATTTAATCCATATAAAAGAGAGAGATAAGGAATAAAGACACTTGCATACACTCTCAAAAAATCCTTCACAAATAAAAATATCATGACCTCAATCAATAGGATATGAAATAGAAGAGAATATGGGTCCATGATGAACTAGGTATACGACATATTAAAGGGTATAAATAAATTGAATCAATTGATTTGCTCCCCCTCAAAATATGCGTATATAGTTCCAAAGCACTTATAGCATAAAATATATAACTAAAAGATTTAGGGGAAAATCAACTATGGATTTCTCCCCCTTGCTCAATGCATATAAGGCTACAATATCGTCAAAAGACGAATAATATCATCTTTAGTCAAGAGAAGATATCCAATTAATAGTCGCTAAAGAAGAAAAATTAGAAGAATATTCCAATTAAGCACGTATAATCAAAAGATGGCATACATTAATCTATATAGAAGGATCTCATATTTAAATATGATAGATCAATGTATGTTATCCTTTGAGAAAATGTCATCATGAAAAAGAATAAAGTCAATTAAGAACAATCATGATGATAGACAGAATATAGCTCAAAAATAAAATAAAAATAAAACTCAAACATCATGTCCATGATTATCTAATTAAGAAAGAATCAACCAATTTATTACTTTACATGGACTAGGTATGTTTCACCAAATATGTACCTATCAACGGATAAAATCCAAACCTTGCTAATGGTAAATAATAAATAAATAAAGTTCAAATAGCAAAGGCCCATATGTGGCAATCCATGAGTAGTCAAAGTAGAGTAATAAATTAGTTTGATAATCATATAATAATATAATATAGGACTACTCAACCATTAGGATCTTTTATCAATAAAAATAAACAAATTAAACATGATCCAACAAATCTCATAAAACAATGAAAAATATGGAAAAGAGTCAATCTCATTTAAATAATTACAAGTTCAATCAAGAAGAGATGTAAATGATAATACGATAAAATCATGACTCAAAATGAGAGAAATTTAAGAGATACTTGCTAATGACTAATATGGGAGGAGACTTAAAGAAAGAAATCACAAACCTCCAAGAGAAACAAGATCTAATCAAGAATTTATAAAACTAGTTTTAGAACAAACATATGTATCTAAAATAGGATACAAATTATATTTAGAAGAATCATAAATCTTGTTTATGGAAACTAGCATATCATATATAAATGAAATGAAAAAGCAATAGCTAGAAGAGTGAATGTGAACAAGGATTATGTAGCTTAACAATATATCATAACTAAGCAAGCTACATAACTAATTAAGATTAATGAAGTAGGCCATTAACAAGATAAAAGTGCTCATTAAATCTTAAGTCACAAACGCTAAAGATACTTGCTTAAGCATAGAGTTCACAATTAAGGGCATACATTTTGAATGATCAAAATGATTTATAGACTCTTTACTAGGCAATGATAAGAGCAAGAAGATAGCAAAATAAAATGAACTAACTCTTATCAAAATATGGCTAAAAAGATATTAAAAATAATAATAAAATAAATATTTTTTTGCCAAGTATTGAGATTAATTCAAGATAATAAAATGATAGATCGATCTAGAGAATGCAAAATATTATATCCATTATGACATAAGTGTATTCTCTAGAAAAGAAAAAATTTCAACACAAAAGCTCAAACCATAGTAGCTAAAGTCATAAAAAATATGATGTATCAATTACATGTATTCTCATGTGCTACAAAAACTTTGGACAACAATAATTCAAAAAGAAGTATAAACCCAAGGAATGAGCAAACAAAGATCATTAAGATCAAGAAAGCTAAATGCTAAAGATATCAAGAAGTACATTTTTCAAAAGCTTTCATAGTGCACCATAGTAAAATATAAAAATATAAACTAGAAAAAAAATGCACTAATTAAGGAGGTAAATTTAATAAGCAAGGTAAAGCACAAAACCATGTGATCCTTAAAAACACTTCCATAAATAGTCATGAACAAGACGCTAATAAATATTTTCTCTCAACATCCTAACTTAAAGGTATAAAACAAATAAATATCAAAAGTTAGAAATCATTTATATATATGAAACTATATATATCACGAATGGGCATACATGAAAAGATCAAAAATTAATTAAGAACATGTATCCATAATGCCAACCAAAAAGTCAATAAGATATCATCAAAAGAAGACTTTAAGGAAGAAGCTAATTGATTCAAGAAGAATAAATTTGGTCAAAGGAATCAATAGCTAAGGTATAAGATAAGCACAAGTTTAAAGGTAACAAGTATAATTAAATACTCTTCAAGTCAATATAAAACTTTAGCTTAACTCATATGCCCACATAAAGATATTTTAAAAAAAATATCAACATAAGAAATACATGATCTACATAGAGATGGAAATTTTAATGAATATAGTCATGTATCCTTAATGAATGTTTGAAAAGCTATCACAAATTCAAAACACATATAAATAAGCTTTATTAGGCAAAGACATAATTGATTCTCAAGAAGATAATCTAAATAAAATGTGAGAATCAATAATGAATATATTATGTGAGCATAAGGTTGAAATGCAAGTATAAGTATATACTTGTCAAGTGATATGAGGCTTGTACTAAACACATATATTCGCAAATACCGATTTAAAGTAAATAAGACATATTTTAAATAGAAATCGGTAAGCAGTAACTATTTCAAAAACTTTAAAGACGGAGAGTTAAAATCATATTAACTCAAATCAAAATCAAGCTCCTATGGACTAGAGTGATATGCATGCTTTATAAATAAAGATTAAGAATAACGAGCATGCATATATAAATGTGTCACACTAATAGAGAATGAGTGATAAACTACATAGTGTGAACTAATCATTTAAGCCGAGTAACTAGTCATGCTAGATAAAAGAATAAATAAGAAAATTAACTAAACATGCTAGTATTATATCTCACATTAATTTATATAAGAGGCAACTAAAATATATCAATGAGAGCTAGTAGCAAGTTGTCAAAGAAAACATGCTAGATTCTACAAATATAAACTATTTAAAGAGAATCGTTTAGCATGTTACCAAAGTGGCTCTAGTGGCCACATTTGTGTTGGTGCAATTGCTTGGAAGATGACCTTTGAGCTTTGCAACCACCAACACGCTCCTCGGTGCTATGTTCCGATATAAGAAGCTTTACCTACAACATTTGGCAAAGACTTTGGTATCCAAATAAACTTGGATCCACATTTGTTAGCTTTAGGGACCCATATACTATTTACTCTAGCATTGGTAGAAAAACTCCTACGAATAGGACAAGTTAAGCTCATGTGTCCAATGCGAGAGCAATAGAAGCACCTAATACTAGTGTGTGCACATGTATCAGAATGAGCATGGTTATGAACATGTGACATACTAGAATAATGAATATCTCTAGAGTGAGTATGAGAAGATTTGGTTTTAAGAATATTATGTTCTAATAGCAAATCATCATGCATGCAAGTAAGAGAATCAAATTTAGCATTTAAAATATCATTCCCTTTTTCAAATAAAGCAATTCTAGAGATAAAAGCATCATTTTGTTTCTTTAAAGTGTCAATAGAAGAATCATGCAAATGATTTAGCTCATGAGTTTGCCTCTTAAGATCTTCTATTGATGAGGAAAGAGATTTAATTTTCAAAATTAAAGCCTCATTCAAACTCTTTAAAGAAACACATGATGAGTTTTGAGAATTAAGTCTAGATAATAAATTATTGTTTTCATTTCTCAATAACTCATTAGCTTCTTCTAAATGAACAACCTTTTCAGAAAATTCTTTATTTGTAAAATAAAGGTTATCAAGAATCTCTAAGAATTGTTTAGCCATGGCTTTCCACTTAGAGCATTTCTTGCATTTAGAAGAACCATGATTGTCTATGCTACTAGAGGTAAAACCCTCTTTATCGGAGGAGGAGTAGGAGGAATACGATGCCATAGAAAAATAACAAGGATCTACTCTAAGGATGTTAAGCCTAACAATAGAGTCCTTCCTCTGATACCAATTGTAGGAACCCTAGAGGGGGGGTGAATAGGGTCATGTAGAAGCATGGAAAATATCAGAATAATGGTCCATGCGGCTCCGGATACGAAGCCCATACGGCTCATATGGGAGTTGTCTTATACAGTTCAAAGGAAGACTCTCCGTCTCATGTGGCTCGAGAGTGTATACGGTTCAACAGGAATATGCGGCTCGATCGATGCCATGTGTCCCCCTGTGATCCTTCCCTACAGCTGGCCCTTTGAATAGTGGCCTCATTTAATGCTCTGACACGATTTGACGACTGTGGTGGCTCTGGCATAAAGTGTCATAATGGCTCTGCCATAACGACAGACTCTTCGGAAAAAGAAGAAGGTCTATGACCTGACCCGATCCGTCAGAAATCCTAGGTTGCCACGTGGCAAATCTCATGCGGCTTAAATAGAGAACAGCTTCATGCGGCTCACTGAGAAGCCACCCTATATGACTAGCAGAAATCAGCCATATACGGCCCACTGAGAGCTCAGCCCCTGCGGCTCAATACAACGCTAGTTCATGCGGCTCGCAAAGACTATGCGTATGCGGCTCATTGAGAGTTCGTTCCCTGCGGTTCGATGAAGCATTGTCCTATGCGGCTCACAAAGAGTATCTTCCTGCAGTTCAAGTGTTGCCCATCCTATACGGCTCTGGCAGGACCCACAATCAAAACACGTGGCATCGGATCAATCAAGGATTTAACCGAATCCCAACAAGTATATTTGACATGATCGTCATAATTACTAAGATCAGGGCATATCATTTATTATCAAGCTAATGGGACACGTGGCGAGCAATCGGACATTGGCATAATCAATCATGAAGATTTAAAGCAGTTAGCATTAATTGCTTACAAGATACGGTGCTATCCGCATTAATGGCCTAGATTTATTGTAATCAGGATCAAGGGTTCAGATAGATTGAAGGAGCGCCGACACTCCAAACAAATGATCATTAGCAAACCCTAATGATCACACCCCACTCCTATAAATAGCCAGCATCATTCTCTTGCAAAAACCCTGTCACGACCCGCACCCTAGAGTTAGGGCACGAGAACGTAACGACGCCCAGCCTACGCCGCAGTGTCGGCGGTAGAACGCTGTCCTAGGTCTCATGCATCTAACAGTACAAGGCTAAACAGTTTATACTCCCCGAATGGGGGTGACATATCAGATACAGACTCAATCACATCTAGGGTAGAGCATGATAAGGATAGATAAAACATGAAATCTAAAATAAATGCAGGAGATAGAAGTCTAAGTGTCTAAGATACATGAACCCAGAAGTACATCTCAAAACTCAAATAAAGATACAGTAATCCCCAAGTAAATACAACTCCAGACAAAAATAAAATAACTACCTAAACAAACCCTACTGTGTCTCCTCTAGGCTAGCAGGCACCTCCAGGCTATCTGTAAAATTTATCAACAGGTCCAGTCAGGACTGGAGCGAGCACAGTACATCTCAACATATCATAGCAGGTTAGAAAACATATAACATGCAGTAAAGTAAGATACAGGTACTGAGGAAAAAGCAGTATGTAAACAGGAGAGCTGTAATAGAAATATCTACTATACATAAAGAGCTAGCATGTGACTAGTGAGTCAGAGTAAAACATGAACATGTAAATGGCCTGGGATGATTCAATAAAGACACTACGGAATGATTCAATGAAGATACTACTGGTGTAATATTCACATATCCACTTCTACTCCCCCGTACCCCCAATCAATACACAAGGATCCAGCCAGGTTATGTTATGATACTATGTTCAGACCCCGAAGGTGATAGACCCCGAAGGTAATAGACCCCGAAGGTAATGGACCCCGAAGGTAATAGACCCCGAAGGTAATAGACCCCGAAGGTGATACATAGTAGACCCATAAATGGGATAGGGATTCCAGGATGACTCTGTGATCATAAGAGTATATGTCACAAGTGATCGAAGAATCAACGAAGCATAGTGATACGCCATGTAAGTGAAACACACAAACATAGAGTACCCGATGCTCCCTAAGGATAACATCTCAAGAAAAGATCCATATAGTACCAATCCGTGTGACCGTCGTGACAGTACAAGTAAAGTAATCTACTGCAGGAAATAATTCTAAACAAGATATAAAATGATCAGAGAATGTACTCGCCTCGATAACCTAAATAGCTGATAAGTAAAGGAGGGTCCCACTGAAGCCACAGAGTCCTATTTAAAGCAACACAGGTTACAAGGTGTTCAAGTTGAAAATAAATAAATCCCTACAGGCAATCTATATTATTCTAGGTTCTTCTAAGTCAATTTAACTCTAGGTCAACTCCGGTCAATAATCTAGTCAAACTAGGTCAAGCGTTGACTTATAGTTGACTTTGGGTCAACTGGTCAACTCTGGTCAAACAGGATAAATCTAATCTAATATAAAGTGTACTTCGTTATTTGTACGTCGAAACTTACGTCATGCAAATCGAGATAAGAAGATTATCGGTAAGGTTGATAATCTTATTATAGTGATCCACGTGTCCAACTTGTCAATTTCAGCGATGTGAGATCACTGGAATTGACTGATCTCAGTTTCGTTGTACTAATCCCGAAATACGAACATTATATGAATTAATTATTAATTAATTATAAAAAGGTTAAACTTAGAGAAACTATCAACAAACATTGTCGGACGATGAAATGAACATCTCCAACGTGTCCAGAATGGTCAAATTAGCTAGGATCGCCTACCCAACGGTCCAATTTGGACACAAGGGCAAAAAGGTAATTTCGGGTCAAAACGGTGTCCGTGTCGGAGCCGTTTTGCACCGAAAAACGTGCAAGAAAACAAGTCTACAAAATATAACAAATTATATGTCCACGAAACCAGAATGTCGATACGAACCCAACGGTATCTCCAGAATTGGATTCCGTTGACCCGATCTCATTTTGGCCCGTTGACCAGAACTTGGGATTCCGGTTTGCACGGAAATGCGTGCCGGAGCCAAAGTTCTCAAAACTCAGCAAACTACCTATCAACGAGTCCAGAATGATAATACGAACTCAACGGTATCTCCGGAATTGGATTTCGATGAGCCGGCGTCAAAAAGTCCCGTTGACCCAGAATGTGGGACCCGCTTTGCACCGAAAAACGTGCCCGGGCCCACGTTTTCCAAATCTAACAAATTTTATATGAAAACATGTCAGAACGACGCCACAAGTCTAATGGTGGTGTCAGAAATGAAATCTGGAGTCCCGTGTTCAAAAATAGAATTTTACAAGTTGGAAATTACGAATTCGGACGGCCAACTTTGGCGTCGAATTCAACCAATCAAACAAGCTCACAATGAAACGGAACTGGAGGGGAAGTAAGAGGGTTATACCAGCTTCGCACCGGAACTGGTAGCACGCCAAACGGAGCTGCGGTAGAGGAGATACAAGCTGACGAAGTTGGCCCCGCAAAACTGTCCAAATTTAATACAATTTAAACGGTCAACTTGGTGGCCGGTTTTCATGTATCAAACCATAAAATCAACGGACGAAAATTGACATGAGCGAAGGTGGATATACCAAGATTACGACGGAGCAAAGAAATCGCCGATCCAACGGTCGGATCTCCGGGAAATCGTGCGCGAAGTCGCTGCGATGGAGCGCCAAAACGGACTCGACTCCGCGTGCGTCACGACGGGACGTTGTTCAAAACGCACGAATCGCCTCGACGGCACGTCCCGGAGGACGTTGGCCGCCATAGGGCCTACCCCAGTGGTGTGCCCGAGGGAGGGGGCCACCCACGATGGGTCGTCGGAGTACGGTGGACGACGGCGACGCGTCCAAGCCCCGTGCGCGCGCGGATCTGTGCACGCTGTGCGCGCGAAGTTGCTGCTGGTGGGTGCCGTGCTCGGCCTGCTGCCAGCGCGGCCTGTGCGGGGAACGCATGGCCAGGCCCGGCGAGGCCAGGGCTGGTGGTGGCGGCTACGGGGGATTCGAATGGTGGTGGCGCTCGGTTGATAGGTGGTCGGCCGGATGGTGCAAGGTGGAGGCGGCGGTTGATGTTTATGTGGGTGAGAGGAGGAAGGAGCTCGGGAAATGGGGGTGGTCGGGCTGCCGGTGGTCGACGGCCGACCAGGGTGGCCGGTGGCGAGGCTAGGCCGAGCCCGGGTGAGGAGTGGGGTGGTCGGGAGAAACTGAGAGTAGTGGTGGTGGGAGGATGATGGAATAATGGTGGAGGAGAAGGAGGAAGGAGAGGAGGAAATGGAGAGGTTGCTCGGCCTGGCCGGGGGTGGTCCGGCTATGGTGGTCGAGGAGGTTGGGTGGTTGAAGGGGTGGTGGTGCATGGCTGTGTTATAGTTGTTGATGTTCTTGTTGTTGTGTTGTTGTTCTTTTATTAGGAAAGAGAGAGAGATAATGAATAAAAAATGAAAAAGAAGAAAAGGTTATCCAACTGGGATTAGGGCCGGCTAGGGGTGCTGTGTGGGAGTGGAGAGTTGTCATGGGAATGAAGGGTGAGGATTTAGAATAGGGAAAATCAAGGGCTGGAATTCAATGGAGGAAAAATAGATCATTCCAAAGAATTAAAATTAATAGAAAATTTCTATTAGATATAGAAAAAAATAGGCAAAATGAGTACTAGTATTTTTGGGCAAGAAAATATGGGGGTGTCCCGATAGAGAATAACATGGAGCTGGACTGGACTTGGTGGAGCCGGATTGGACAAAAATCGGACATTGTGCGAAAATCGAATTAAAATTAGACGTTGATGATCATGAGCGAATAAGTAGCACATGGGGATTCCAATATATGGAACACAAGTGGCGGACGGATAGTAGGCTCAAAGTGGGCCATGTCCATAGTTGGGGCGGACAGGTTTTGGTCGACAGGGGACCCACAAATCAAGTTGGAAAATGAATGTGACGCCGTGGCGTGAAATAAAATCGGGTCACGTGTCGGGAAAGTTGTGCGAATCAAATGGAGCTCAAAATGACGTGTCTGAGTGGGACACAAAGGTCATGGGTGACGAGCGTCTCGAGTAGATCATCAATGAGGAGTTGGTTACAAGAAACTGACTGGTCTTGCGCTCCCAATTTAAATGTCATGGTAACGCACTGAAAATGATCAAGAAAAAGAGTGGGAAAATAAATAACAATCAATTGGTCTAAACCGACCCAAAGTTCAGCGAAGCAGAAAGAGCACAAGGGAACAAGTTTGGGTGGGACACCATATACCGTCATGAAGGTAACCGTGTCCACTCCAAAACTCGTGAAGAAGATTTCCAGAGTTGAACATCCCTGATACTCCAATTATCAATGGCATGAAAGAGTACACTTACAGATAAAGAAATAGAATAAAATATTTATCAAGCCAAATAACCAGAAAAATAAAATAAAATGAAAAAAATCAACCCAAAATTCAGGGTGCTAACAAACCCCCGACAACAAAAGAATAAAAAAAGAGAGAGACAGACATACAGAGAGAGTTCCCCTCTTTTCGATAACCACAGAGAGAGAGAAGCCAGGAGAGCAACACGAGGAGAGCAAGAAGAGCATTTCTTCGTCCACGCCAAGCAGATCTTCCACGAGCCAAGGCTGCATACCGATCGTCCAAGGAGTAAGGCAGAGCGACCGTCGCTTTCCTGAGCCTCTATCGTCACCCCCCAGAATCTAAAATAAATAATTGTACTTAGACTGCTGTACCTAGGTTTTTGTCCCTAGGCTTTCTTTGTACAAGCGAGTTTGTATTGTGAGTCTAAGTTCAGTCCTCCCATAAAACTGTTCTGTACTTTTACAATCAATGGCAAACACGATGGCGACTCTGCTGGGGACTAACTTCTCCATGGCTGAGGAGTTGGTGACGCAATCGGATGCAGCCAAACTTGGCTCCACACAACAGAAGATGGTCGTCCGCTTCGACCAACGGGCGTTCGAAGAGATGCTCTCTGAAGGCAGCGCTGGCCCGATCCAGAAGCGCACCCGCACCACGAAGGCTCGCAAAAAGTGGAGGCCAAAATCATTTGCTCCTCCTCAAGTCTTCGATGGGATACCCTCTGTTGCTCAAGACGGCGAGAAGGACTCTCCCGCGGCCCCACTTCAGACCATAGACAACTCTGCTGTCCCCAAGTCCGGCAGAAGAAAATACTATGATGCTGGACTTGCAGGGGCAAAGAGGAACTCTACGCGATCCGAGCTGCAGAAGGGTATTAGCCGCAGGGAGAAAGCCCATGCGGCTACATCCGCCAACCGCATGAAGAAAACTCATGCGGCCACATCTGTCAGCCGTATAACTTATGCGGCCACAGTTGCCAACCGCATGGATGAAACTCATACAGCTATTAGAGTCAATCATTTACAAAAAACCCATGCGGCCACAGATGCCAACCGCATGCGGCCAGCCTGCACGGTCGTGACTCCTAGCCGCATAAGAACTCAGCCGACGACAGAAGACAACCGCATGCAGACAGCCTGCACGGTTTCCAATCCCAGCCACATAGCATCCACTCCATGCTCCTCTCGATCAGTTTTCGACCGTCTCTCGTACGGTCCGAACCCTGATGATTCTCCAGACTCTGTGGTATTCAACTTGGACTCTTCTTATTATGCACCCACAGGTGCTAAGAAGAAGAAGTCCAGGACAGCGCGGGCTCATCAAGCCCAGACAGCTGCCCCAACCTCTAACTATCGGGGCGTCCCGCTGATTATCACGCGGGCCTCTGATGGGAAGTTGTATAGAACCGCTCAAGTCCAGTCCCCAGCGGCAAACGGACAAAGTGGTTCCTCTGACCTGCGTGAGGCTGTCCTCCACAAACGCAAGGAAAGAGAAGGGGCCTCGGCGTGCAAAGAGTCCTCACATAGACGTCACTGTACCCAGATCATCGTCAACTGCTGCTGCAACAACACGGCAGTGACGGAAGATCGGCCGTCCGTCTTCCAAAGATTACAGCATCCGAGCTCGGAGGACGAAGCATCTCCTATTGCCTTCTGAAATTCCGCACAGAAAGTCCCCACCGAGGGGAAAGAGAAAAAGACAAGCATCTCCAGTCCAAAAATATCAACCACTACAGCTAAGAAATTGTCGGCTAAACGGTTGCCCTCCACCGGAGTATACCAACACACCCGTTCGAAGATAAAATCTGCTGTAATGGGAGATTCATCGTCCGCACCGCTGAGGGTCGAGGGAGCTGGGGGTAGCACTCCTCCGAACATCCACAACAATCCGATGTTTCAAGGAGACGAGCCCGGAGAAACTACTCTCCCATCAGGTGCAACAGATGCTGATGTCCCCGAGGACATCCGTGACTCTCAAGATGAAGCAAGCTCCGAAGCTGGCGGTACTGTTCCTTCTGAGTCTGAACCCGAAGAGAATATTCCTACCTACCCCGATGATTTCTCGATGCATGGGTACGACTCGGAGGGCGCACCCTCCACCGTCCCTTCCGTCACTCCTCACGTAAGGACGGTATTCATGACGGATAACAATCAAGGTGGCTCCAGTGATCGCCAACGCATCGACACTTTGGAGGCTATACTGCACGCCTTGGTCAAGTCTGTAGACGAGATCAAAGCGGCGCTTCCTACTCCGCAGGAAGTGACACCTGGCCAGACAAGTGCGGGTCCCACAATCAACGTAGATTCAAATTCGGCGGCACCGAACCCGGGCAATAATCCTCCCGAAGTAACGGCTCCGACTGCGACAGATGAGACCCGAGAAGTAAGGAGAGAAGTTCAAGAGCTCCGAGCCATGTTCCACGCCCGAGAAAACTCTCAAGACTTCAGAATACGGCAACCATATCCTGCTGAATGGAGGGATGTTCCATTCCCACTAAGATATAAGCCGTTCAATATCAACCCCTATGATGGCAAGACCTCAGCAAGTCGGTATATCACTTACTTCGAGGTCACCACCGACCATCTGCCCCATGATGACGCTATCCTCACGCGGTTATTCATCGGGGCATTGGAAGGAGTCGCCTTCGACTGGTACCGCAACCTGCCGGACAATTGCATCCACTCCTTCACTGGCTTCAAACGCTTGTTCTTGGAGAGGTTCTACGAGGTAGGGCAGGACGTCACAATGTCTACCCTCATGGACGTCATCCAAGGAGAGAAAGAGCTGACGAGGAATTACATTGAGCGGTTTCGTTAAACCGCAATGAAGTTACCATCTGGCAATCCGGATTCTTCCTTGATTAAAATTTGCCAAAAGAGACTACTCCCAACAATTAGTCTCTGGATGGGCGAAAGTCAATTCAAGGACTGGAAGGCTTTTATCATCAGTGCTACAAGTGCCGAAGAACGATTGAAGAAGGCCCGCCAGCTGGGGTTGCATATCTCAGAGGGAGAGAACAAGGGCAAGCGTCCCAGCACCAACACCGACAATGGGGGTAGCCCTTCCAATAATCGGGACAACAGAGGCAAGTAGGCTATGGTGGCCGACACGGCCCAGAAGCCTGAGTCACAACCAACAGACAAACAATGGCCTCAAATCACTTACTCTTTTGAAGACGGCCACGTCAAGCCTATCTTGGACATGCTCATACAAGGAGATAGAATTCAGCTCCCTCCACCAAGACGGGAGCCTCGGCCGGCTGACTTGGAGAACCCAAAATTCTGCCATTACCACCGCTACGTCCACCATGCTACCCACGACTGCTACCAACTCAAACGGTACATCCAAAACCTCATCGATTCGAACGCTCTAGCCATCAATTTTGAGGAGGTAACCGTAGCAGCCAACATGGTATCCGTACAATTCGGCAGCTTCCCGCCAACAAAGACTCAAGACGGTGTTATACCCATCCCTCTGGCAACGATGGAAATTGCTAATCTTTCGCCTGCTCGAGATCAAGTTGCCGATCTCGTACCTCTCACTACATCGCGAGAAGAAATTATGTGGGTCCATCCGGACTTGGTCCACGAGGTGACTCAGCCCACAACGCCTCCCATTCACAAGAAGAGAAGCAGAAAAGTCAGATCCTGCCGCACTATCTCGGCAGATGAGGAATAAGTCACGGCCGTTGTTACTCGATCTGGAGCACAATCTCAGTCCGTGGCTGAGAACTCGACTGATGATCATCCGTCCACTTTTACTGATGCTCCGGGACCGGCGCAGCCTTCGACGACCGACAAGCCTAGGCCGAAGGAGACTCGCTTCGACAAATCCCTCCGAAAGGAGACACCTCAGGGGCTGGAGAGGCCCTACAACTTCGATATCTTGGCACAATTGGCCAATACACCGGCCAAATTGTCCTTATATGAACTCCTAAGGCTCTCAAAGGAAGTCCGTGCAGCTTTGAGTGATGCACTCCAAAACGTCGACGCGTACTTGGCTCAGGTCAACCTCACGGAAGATAATCAACCTTCATATCTCCAAGATAGTGCATGTACGGGAGCGATGCCCAATATCGTCTTCTCTCCGTAGGATATGCTCATCAAAACTAACCTGCACGATCGCCCGTTATACTACACTGGATACATTGGCGACGTAAAGGTGGACCGAATGCATATTGACCCTGGGTCTTTCATAAGCATCATTCCGAAGGGTCTGCTACATCATCTTCGCATTCCGATGCATCGCCTGACGCCTACAAGCACCGCCATTAGCGGTTTCAATTCGGGCAGGAGCTATCCAATCGGGAAGATCCGTCTGAAATGCCAGATTGGCGATCTCCAATCAGAAGTCACCTGCTACGTCATAGACGCCGACACTTCTTACAACATCCTTTTGGGGCGGCCTTGGATACACGATTACATGATCGTGCCTTCCATGCTGTACTAATGTTTCAAATATGTCGATAAGCATGGCTTCGTGAGGACAGAATTTGCTGATATCGATCCCTTCAAGGGAGTCGAATCTTATTACTCAGACTCCTGTCTGTACGAAAAATCAAAGAAGCACCTGGTCGAAGAAGATGTACAAGCTCATACCAAGACGACCACAGGATCAGAAGAACCTCTAACGATCCACCTCCAGGCTCGCAAATCAGGCAATTTCGTACCCCTCACGGCCACTCTGCGTAAGGACGCAATCAGCCTCTCGGCACAGGAAGAGCAGTTAAGAATCCGGCTGCCAAGGTCCGGCCAGGTGCCGAGACCCACAACAGGGCCACTTACCATCAGACTGCCAAGAGTCGTTCAACCCCAAACGGAGAAACTCAATCCCTCCGATAGGCCACTGACAATACGCCTTCCCAAGAAAGGTCATCATCCCGATACAAGGTCTGACACTTCTAGCGAACCAGCCACCCCTCGCTCCACATCGAGTGCCAGACTGGGGGTTGCTAGTCTACCGACAACCCCACGCTCTGCTCCGTCAGTTGAACCTCTGAAGATCAAGCTGACTAGGACATCCTCTCAGTCTTCACTTACACAAGGGGTAGCCGAGGAGGAGCCAGAACTAGCCAAGTATGTGGCTACTCACACTAATGTCCCCTCCGCCGATGATGTAATTCCCCTAGAAAAGATACCTTACTTCATCAATAAAGGGTTATCTTTGAACTACACCGAGCTCAATAAGCTATGTACAATGTATGCTATGGACCACGGTATAGGCACTCACCTACACACACAGGTGACAAATGTATATACCGCGATCCAGCTTACTCCAGCAGAAGATGCCTACCGAATATACGAGGGAGGGGACCATCCAATTATCTTCGGCCGGAAAGACGATCCGTACCCCTTCATCATAAAGGAAGTCGATCGTGGGTCAGATGCCGGGAGACTGCCTCTGTATCTTTATAGCCCCCAGTCCAAATATCTCATGCAAAAGCAGGGATATGATCTGGAGACTACACCAGGTTTGAATTACGGCACTGGACGGCGACTACCTTTGAAGCCCCCAGTACCGACCGGCAAGCCACGGGACTACTATAGCAAAACTAGATGTAGACTAGGGTATGTAACTCCCACGACGACCCCCGAGAGTTCAGATGAAGAGTGTGACTGGCAGTCACATTCAACCGGGTTACCAACTTTCGACTCGGATACCAGCATCGGAGACATATTCAGACAAGTCCTGTCAGTCAATATGGCATTCGCTGATGCTTACGAAGAAGACGAAGACATTCCTGAAATCCTCGAACTAGAACCGTGGGCCCAACAGCTGGATGCGCAATGGGAAAAGCGGTTCGAGCAGAGAGAACCTCCTACCGAAGATGAAGTTATGCAGGTCGACCTCGGCAGCGAGTCCTCTCTAAAGCCAATCTTTGTCAGTAAGAGTTTAACAGACAAAGAGCGAGAATCGCTACTGGAACTTATCAAAGAATATATTGATGTGTTCGCCTGGAGTTATGAGGACATGCCGGGTTTAGATCCCGACATTGCTCTTCATAAGCTCAACATACGTCCAGATGCAAAACCAGTCAAGCAGCAACATCGACGCTTCCGCCCAGACGTCATGGATACGATCGAAGCCGAAGTCAACAAACTAATAGCCAACGGCTTCATCCGTGAGGAGCAACATCCTGACTGGGTCGCCAACATTGTTCCGGTCCTTAAGAAGAATGGGAAGATCCGAATCTGCATCGACTTTCGTAATCTAAATGAGGCATGTCCGAAAGACGAATTTCCCCTCCCCATCACAGACATCATGATCGACAACACATGCGGCTTTGAACGTATATCATTCATGGATGGATTCTCGGGGTACAATCAAATCAAGATGTCTCCCGACGACGAAAAGCACACATCATTCCGAACACCGATTGGCACATACTGCTACACAGTCATGCCATTCGGTCTAAAGAATGCTGGCGCTATATATCAGCGAGCCATGAGTATCATTTTCAGAGAACATTTGTGCAAGATAGTGGAATGCTATGTCGACGACATCGCCGTCAAGAGTCGCCGTAAGGAAGATCATCTTCAGGACCTGAGGACAGTATTCGACCTAATGCGAGCCCACAATCTGAAGATGAACCCTACGAATTCATTCTTAGGCGTATCCAGCGAGAAGTTCTTGGGCTTCATCATCACTGCGCAGGATATCCATGTAGACCCCGAGAAAACAAAGACGATCATGGAGATGGCTCCCCCGAAAAATCTCTGTGAACTTAGAGGCCTCCAAGGAAGGCTAGCTTACATCAGGAGGTTCATTTCTAACCTCTCTGGGCGATGTCGACCATTCACACACCTCATGAAGAAAGGAGTCTCATTCGTATGGGACGAGGAATGCCAGCGTGCTTTCGACAGCATCAAGGAATACTTATCAAATCCTCCAGTTTTGGTGGCCCCGGTCCCTGGAAAACCATTCTTGCTCTACGTACGAGCAATGGAACACTCCCTTGGCGCCCTGCTGGCACAAAACAACGATGCAGGCCACGAGCAGGCCATATATTACCTCAGCCGAATGATGATTGGGCCAAAACACCGATACATCGCTGTGGAGAAGGAATACCTCGCCTTGGTGTTCGCCATTCAAAAGATGCGGCACTACGTCACAGGGCAAACCATACATGTAATCTCCCGAGTCAACCCTCTCAGAGTCCTCATGACTAAACCAGGGGCACTCAGCTCTCGTCTCGCTACATGGGCAATATTGCTGTCCCCCTATCATATGATTTTCGTCCCGCAGAAGGCTGTCAAGGGTCAAGCCCTGGCAGACTTCTTGGCAGCCCACCCAGGATCAGAGTCATCCAGAATCTATGAAGAGATCCCAGATGAGGTCGCCGATTCGAATACAGCTACCCACGATAACATATGGCGGATGTTCTTCGATGGCGCTTCAAGAACCGGACCCAAAGGAAATATCGTCGTTGGGGTCGGAGTGGTATTGATCTCTCCTACCGGGCTGGTGATCAATCGCGCCTACTCCCTCACAGAACCCTTCTCTAACAATGTGGCCGAGTATAACGCTCTGGTCATTGGTCTCCAACTGGCAAAAGAGCTGGGGGTAGAATACCTTGAAGCGTACGGCGACTCCCAACTAATCGTCAATCAGATCCGGGGCTCATACGAGGTTCGCCATGAAGACATGATCCCCTACCATCAAATTGCGATCAACATTATCTCATCGTTCGAGGGGTTCTTCATGAACACGTTCCCAGACTCCAAAATATTGAAGCCGATGCTCTAGCAGGCCTTGCCGCTTCTTTAGCAGTGTCAAACCAGGCTCATTATTCGGTTGACGTGATAGGCCACGAACTGGTCTGCCCCAAGAACAATGTTCAATTCGTGGCAAGTTATTCCACCCAGACGATCGACGAAGCACCAGACTGGAGACAGCCATTCATCGACTTCGTCGTCTACGGCATCCTCCCTGAGAACCCAAAGGAAGCTACTTCTGTCAGACGACGTTCTCTCAGATTCTTCTACGATACAGAGACGAAGATGCTGTATCGCCGCTCCTATGACGGATTATTACTCCGGTGCCTGTCGAACGCAGAAGCCAAAGAAGCCGTACGAGAAGCTCATGACGGTGTCTGCGGGGCCCATCAGCCCGGCCCAAAACTACAAGATCGCCTTCGTCGAATGGGCTACTACTGGCCCACGATGGTGGCAGACGCGATAGACTATGCCAGAAAATGCAAAGCTTGCCAAGTCCACGCAGACTTCATTCACCAACTATCGGAGTTTCTACATCCGACAGTGGCATCCTGGCCATTCGAAGCATGGGGAATGGATATCATTGGCCCAATCACCCCACCTTCCTCCCGAGGACATCGCTTCATACTTGCTATCACTGATTACTTCTCCAAATGGGCGGAAGCTGTCCCCCTCGCAGAAGTTAAGACTTTAAATGTGATCAGCTTCCGTAAGCATCACGTCATCTACCGCTTTGGATTACCCCGAAGGATCATCCATGACAATGGTCCGCAGTTTGCAAGCCACGCATTCTATCAGTTCTGCGATAAGCACCGCATTCAGAATGTCGCTTCGACACCGTACAACCCGGCAGCAAACGGGTTAGTAGAGGCATTCAACAAAACAATCATCAAACTCTTCAAGAAGTTTGTCTCCTCCAACAAACGTGACTGGAACGAAAAGCTCGGCGAATGCTTATGGGCTTATCGCACCACAGTTCGAACAGCCACCGGGAATACACCATTCTCCCTAGTGTACGGGAGTGAGGCAGTCCTCCCATTGGAGACTCAAATCTACTTACTCCGCGTCGCCCTCACCTATCAATTAACAACGGATGATAACTACCGACGTCGACTACAAGAGTTGGAGGCCTTAGATGAAAAACGCCTCCTAGCTCAGCAAAGGATCGAGCTATACCAAGCACGTATCTCAGGAGCCTTCAACAAGAAGGTTAAAATCAGAACATTCCAAGTGGGCGATCTTGTGCTGGCAGTCCGGAGGCCAATGGTCATGACTCACAAGACCGCCGGCAAGTTCCAGCCAAAATAGGAAGGTCCATTTGTCATCGAGGCCGTGTTCTCCAACGGTGCTTACCGCCTCGCCAAGCAGAACGGAGACTTGCTCATGTTGCCCGTCAACGGCAAGTTCCTGAAGAAATACTATGTTTAAACATCATTCTCCAGATTATCGAGTCATGTACCCCTTTAGTACCACTGAACTCTCATCCACCCTATTTCAAATCACCGAGTCATGTACCCTTTTAGTACCACTGAACTCTCATCCACCCTATTTCAAATCACCGAGTCATGTACCCTTTTAGTACCACTGAACTTTCATCCACCCTATTTCAAATCATCGAGTCATGTACCCTTTAGTACCACTGAACCCATAACATTTCAGATTATCGAGCCATGCACCCGCTGGTGCCGCTGAACTCTCACTCCCTCAATATTCTAAATTACCAAGTTATGTACCGGCTGGTGCCTCTGAACTTACATTCCGGTCACTCTTGCAGATAGTAAGTCACATATGATTATACCTCTGAACTTTCTTCCTGGAAGAGATCCTCCCTCATGATCCACTACCCGCACTCCCAGTGCACAAAAAGGGTAGTCGATCCACCAATTTTTGAAACGACCATGTCCTCATTACCTCTGAGTCGTCTTCACTTCCACCAAAAACAAACCGCCTCCTCGCATAGAACTTCCACGTTCTCCTACCTCTGAGTCGTTCTATGTACCCACTCTTCATTGAGCCCACTCCTGCCATGTCCTCATTACCTGTGAATGGGAAGGCTCCGTCGAAGAAATCGTCATATTTGCCATGTCCACATTACCTCTGAGCAAGTATGCCGGTCCTCTTTCAACCTATTATCTGTACCCACAACCGGAGTACGACAAGGATAATAGGTCCACAAATGTCCTCTGTTGACCACAAATGTCCTCTGTTGACCACAAATATCTGCTATTTACTACAAATAGCTTCCGTGAAGTCTCCCCTGCCATGTTCTCATTACCTCTGAGCAGGAAGATTTCACAGTAAAACCTTCACGTTTGCCATGTCATCATAACCTCTGAGCAAATATGATTGGTTTTCTTTTATCCCATTATCCGTATCCTGAACCAGGGTACGCCAAGGATAATAGGTCCACAAATATCCCTTGCTAAGCTTCTTAGCATAAATCCACCATCTTGCCATGCCCCGGGAGCCCAGCTGCTCTATGGCATTCCTTCCCCCAACACCAAAAACACCCATGACCACTTTGCCATGGCTGCTCCAAACATCCAAACTTGTTATCCGTACCTAAAGCCAAGGTACACCTAGGGTAACAGGTCCACAAATAATCCCCCAGCAAGTCCGGTTCCATAAACACCGCAAGTACAAGAAAGAAAAGATGAGTTGAAACATGCTCATTTATTCAAAAATCAAAGGGCTACATCAGCGGGGATCACACCCCTTACAAAAATTAAAAGAGAAAAAAAGAAGAAGAAGAAGAAGACAGAGGGCGGATCACTGCTCTGGAGCACATAACACCGTGAGACGGTCCTTTATCAAGGCAACCGACTGTTCAAGCCTCTGTTTGGTTCGACGCTCCGCCTCCTGGTTTAGCACCGCCGTATCCTCCAGATGAGCATGGGCTTGCTAGTTGTCCTCAAACTTCTTGAAGGCCCGCTCCAGGTTGACAGAAGATCGGGAAACCCTCTCGGCCTCCCGAGCGATCGACTCCTGTTCTGTATGAGCAGCCTCCCGCTCTGATTCTAAGAAGCCCAACTCCTTCTGGAGTGCGAGAATCCGCTCCTTCGTGTCAGCTATTCCACGAGAGGCAGATTCTTCCCGGGCCCTACAAGCCTGACTCCGACGACCCAGTCGGTCATAGGAGACGGAGAACTTGTCAAGGTCCCCCTGTACAGCCGGCCCGGCAGTTTTTTGAGCGAGTTTGATCCTATCCCGAGCAGCAACGAGGAAGCCCCACTTCCGTTCAATCGCAGCAGGCAAGCCAGCCTGCCGTATTGCCAGCAGTTGGGTCACAAGCTGGTCAGCCTCTGTCAACTTAGGCTCCAAGAGCACGGCTAACCCCACCCCGCCAGAAAGACCCTTCAGAGTGTCGATTTGACCCCGAGCGCCCCACAGAGACAGAGAAAAAGGGATCCCCCGTTCCACGGCAGCGTTTACACCCCTCCCTAAGTGACGATAGAAGCTGTCAACCACATCCTGCGTCACCTCGTTCAGAGCATCCGAGGAAGCCGGTGTCAACGGGAGTGTGGCTGGCAGCGCGGAAGAAGACGCGACAGAATCTGCCGCTCCTGCCACAAGAGAAACCAACTCTGCACGGAAGAACGCTTGAACGTCGACCAATTCCTCTTCAGTGGCCCGCAAAATTTGGATGCTCGACAGGGTCGAGAAGTCGATCTCCGGAGCCGTATAAGCAGCCGAAGACGAGGCCGGGGCCAGCACCAACTCCATCCCCATCTGCCCAGAGCTGGCAGGATGTCCCTCAACATGCAATGACGAAGGAGAGAAAACGCTCCTTTCGCCCAGATCACGGCAGACCGGGCCTTCCCCGAGAACATCCGCGGCGGAAGGTAAAGGGTCAGGACCTGCAGGGCTAAGGCAACCATGAATCGACTTGACCCGAAGGATATGTTGATAGAGCAAATAAGCCCCCTCGGTGGTCAATATGTGGCTCAGCTTACCAGTGGAGGAGTGTGGAGGCTGGGGTTCGCCTACAGCCATCACAACCTCTTCACCAACAGCCTCCTAGTCAGGAATAATAGACTCATCCGCCCTTGCATCCTCAGGAGGAGATGCACCGGGAATGGCGTCGTCTTGCTGAAGTTCAAGAATCTCGGAGACGGGCCCATGGAAACTTTCGTCACCCCGGGCCGAGGTTTCAGCAACCTGGGAGCTTCCAGCCATCGCTGAGAGAGCACCCGCAGAAAGGTTCACGGCGCATATGCCGCTAATCAAAGCAGCAAGGGCCGGATCAGCTCCAGGGGAAATAGACGATTCAGGAAAGGACGGTTCACCAGACATCTACAAAGAAAAGTAATTGAGTCATATCTTCGAAAAAGAAGAAAACTACAACAAAGAGAAGGCTCCGACTTACCTCTGGAATGCCGTCTACATCCTCACCCTTCTCCGTAATAAGCAGTCTACGGGGACCGACCGCCGCTCTCTTTACAGAAAAAGTTACCCCTCCGCCAGTGGACTCACACCTGCCTCGCTTACGTGAGGGACCAGGCATGATGGGCGGTAGATCTACCCGTACCACCTCCGACACAGATGGTAACTGGTCCACTGCTTCATCAAATACAGCCGACGGTTGATCCGTCATCATGTCACCTGCCATGACGGGAGACTGACCCGCCATTGACTCGTCATCCAAAGAAAGGGAGTCCCCGTCATCCCACTCGTTGTCTTCCTCAATTGTGTCGAAGGACTCGGAATCGGGCGAAGGAACTCTATTCGTCCCTTTCTTCTTCGCTCTCGACGTCGTAGCCTTCTCCGCAAGGCGAGTGCCCACAATGAAGCTAGTCCTCGAGTCAAAATCGAGGGGAGGAGGGTTCGCCGTAACATGATATAGGGCCACCATATGCAGGATTTCCCCTATCACGTTTGCGGCAGGGACCAAGAAGCTAGCCCGAGTATGACAGGTGTCATAGTAGCTCCATGCCCTAATACCGTCAAGAATGCTACCTTCAAATCCCAGGTGAGAACTGGGGCGCCCGAGGAATAGCTGACTATACCCAAATTGACGGGCAAACCTACTAGGCAAGTAGGGCTCCAAGTACACAAAGTTGCGATTCCGGTAAACTAGATGCGCCGGGCGAATATTACACAGCCAGAAATGCATCTTTTTAGGCAAGAAATAAGGAGGTCCAACCCCATCAACATGAACACTCCTCACCTCTTGATCAGTGAAACGAGGAACGGACACGAAAAAATTGTACCCGTCCACCCTCGCCAGCATCCTCCGACACGTCGGCATGGTACTACATTCCCAAGGTTGGTGGTGATACTTGAAAAGAAACGCGTCGTCATCTGTAACGCCATCTCCCGTCCCAGGCCTCATCAAGGACTGATAATGCAGCAATAGCCATCCCAGCAAGTAATGATAAGGAAATTCTACACGTTCGAAATCCATTGCCACGTCACGAGCAATGACCTTAGATGAGAAGGCACGAAGACCATGCTGAATACTGCACACCATGGCAGGAAGAAGAGCCAGCCTGACCCCAAAGGCCAACTTTACGGTAGGAAGAATGAAGTGGCGACTGATCCTCTCAATAGAACCTGCCCCTCCTGAGACCACGCAATTGTGCAGCCATACCATTAGAAACCCGGCCAAGAGTGCCTTCTCTGACAACCGCCGGGTACCATAACAAAAGTAGCTGAAGGAGTCAATCTGGCTCCCGAACCTGTCACTTTTAGACTTCGACCTCCTAGCGGTCGACACCAAGGCCTCTACTTCCCTAGGAGTTAAACGATCTCGGGAAGTAACCCGGCCAGTCGCGCTGAATTTAAAAAGGTACGCGACCCAAGATTTAGTATGGGGAGAGTCCCCTTCCGAGCTGTCAATTTTCTGGATAGTCGTCCGGTGACAGGTGCTATGATGGCATAATAGTTCTTGATACACGGCGACGAAATTGGGGAATCGTTGATCCAAATCTTGGAGCTCCTCATTCGTCAGAGTGTACACTTCGAAGGGTTCATCCCCCAGGGGAGCTTGGAGACAGCATATATCTCGTGAAGAGCGAGCCCCAATTCTCCAACAGTGGTGAAAAAGGTCCCCGTTCGGTGATTGTACATCTCCAGAAGGGCCATGAACAGTGGCTTATTAACGGGCAACCCGTGGCTGGTACCCCGGATAGCGTCATAAAGGTTGACTTCCTGCAAAAATTCTTCGTACTTTCGTAGAATCCATGAGGTCAGATTAGCCTACGGGGGAATGGGGTGTAACCAGCTCGGCAGTACCAACCTGCCAACAGGATAGGACCCTTTGCGAGCAAGCTGACTCAGGAAGGTATCAGCCTGGAAGAATGAAAAGTTAGGATCGGGGGTGTTGATGAAGGTACCCGAAACTAACCCCGTCACGGACCGACTGGCCGGATCTTTGACCGTGCGTACTGATCCAGTGGCTTTGTTATAACGGATGTTACCGACAAACATCCCCGGTCGGGTTGGAGTGAGGGTGTCCGGCATCTGCCTGTCCAGAACGATCATATTGAACCACTCAAAAGGGAAATGGCGCTTCATAATAGGGATGTGAATTGGCATCCCGTCCAGGTCAAAATCCCAACTCCCGGAAACATCCAGCACTCGGGAGTTTTTTATGACCAACGCATCCCCAAAGAGGAAGACCGGTTTCAGATACTTCCCATCAGACTGCCCGGAGCTTATCATGTCACCAAGGAATTGAAAAGATTGAACCCTGATAGCATTTAGTCGCTCCAAAGGTTCGTCAACAAGTTGTTGTTCGAACACTTGACGAACTAAGTCATCCCGATGTACGCTCGATGCAAACTGACGCGAGCCTACCATAAGTTCCCCCGCAGGATTCACGGGCAGATTCACTGAAGAAAAGGCAAAAGAAATAAGTCAAAAAGATAGCTGAAACACAAAACTACATGATGTTTATGCGGCTCAGTATAGCCTCATGCGGCTCGGTTTAAAAAGGTTTGTACAGATCAGCCCAAATGAGCTGATGCGGCTCAGTTTGAAAGAGCCCATGCGGTCCAGTGCGAATAAGCTTATGCGGTTCCGCATGAAAGGAACTCATGCGGCTCAGTGCGGAGGAATTTATGCGGTTCGAAGGGAGTGTAGGCGAATATGGTCCGATTTGAATAAGCTTATTCGACTCAAAAAAGCTTATGCGGCCCGGCGAAGATGAGTTTATGAGCTTATGCAGTTCAGTTCAAAATGTGCTTAAACGGCTCAGTTTGAAAGAGCTCATACGGTCCAAATCCTGATGAGCTTAGTGGTTATGCAACCACTTTCATGCGGCTCAAACCTGGGTCATACCCCATATGGCACGAGCATGAGTCGGACACACAGCATGCTTTGGAATATAGGCTCTCGCATAAAATATGCGGCGTAGCTATGGCGGTTCATATTAAGGAATCCTACCAGCAATAGGCGGGTGGACGTCGGGGTGAAAAGCAGGCACGCCAGCCGGCAGAGGAGCCGCCATGTTCGCCGCCGCAGTCGATGAAGACGCGGCCTTCTTGCCCTTCGCTGCCGCAGAAGATGATGCGGCCTTCTTGCCCGTAGCAGCAGCAGCCTTCTTGGGAGCCATTGTTGATCGTTGAAGGAAGGAGACGAAGAGCAAAGTCGGCAACAGGGAATCTGAGCAAAGAAAGAAGGTAAAGAAACCCTCAAGAGACTAAAAGCCTTTTATTTATAGGCGAAAGAGACCCATGAAACGAACAAACGTCTCGAATTACGCCTCGGATTACACGCTGCTTCAAAAGATAAAGGCAAAAATGCTTCGGTCAAGGCAAAACCGACCCTTGGGATCCTCCCCCAAAAGACGGCGTTAAATCAAAACGAATCAAGAGAGCATTTAATGAAGATTTGTACACGTAGTCAGGACACGTAGCAAAGAGCCTATGCGGCCAGATGAGTCTATGCGGCTGGGACACTTATGCGGCATGAACGGGACCATGCTTCTTATTCAAAGTGTTTCAATTTTGCAAATTAAAAACTTTGAAGGGGGTCCTGTAGAAGCATGGAAAATATCAGAATAATGGTCCATGCGGCTCCGGATACGAAGCCCATGCGGCTCATATAGGAGCTGTCTTACACAGTTCAAAGGAAGACTCTCCGTCTCATGCGGCTCGAGAGTGTATGCGGTTCAGCAGGAATATGCGGCTCGATCGATGCTACGTGTCCCCCTGTGATCCTTCCCTACAGCTGGCCCTTTGAATAGTGGCCTCATTTAATGCTCTGACATGATTTGACGACTGTGGCAGCTCTGGCATAAAGTGTCATAATGGCTCTGCCATAATGACAGACTCTTCGGGAAAAGAAGAAGATCTCTGACCCGATCCGTCCGAAATCCTAGGTTGCCACGTGGCAAATCTCATGCGGCTTAAATAGAGAATAGCTTCATGCGGCTCACTGAGAAGCCACCCTATATGACTAGCAGAAATCAGCCATATGCGGCCCACTGAGAGCTCAGCCCCTGCGGCTCAATACAACGCTAGCTCATGCGGCTCGCAAAGACTATGCATATGCGGCTCATTGAGAGTTCGTTCCCTGCGGTTCGATGAAGCATTGTCCTATGCGGCTCATGAAGAGTATCTCCCTGCGGTTCAAGTGTTGCCCATCCTATACGGCTCTGGCAGGACCCACAATCAAAACACGTGGCATTGAATCAATCAAGGATTTAACCGAATCCCAACAAGTATATTTGACATCATCGTCATAATTACTAAGATCAGGGCATATCATTTATTATCAAGCTAATGGGACACGTGGCGAGCAATCGGACATTGGCATAATCAATCATGAAGATTTAAAGCAGTTAGCATTAATTGCTTACAAGATACGGTGCTATCCGCATTAATGGCCTAGATTTATTGTAATCAGGATCAAGGGTTCAGATAGATTGAAGGAGCGCCGACATTCCAAACAAATGATCATTAGCAAACCTTAATGATCACACCCCACTCCTATAAATAGCCAGCATCATTCCCTTGCAAAAACCCCCGACAACAAAAGAATAAAAAAAGAGACAGACATACAGAGAGAGTTCCCCTCTTTTCGATAACCACAGAAAGAGAGAAGCCAGGAGAGCAACACGAGGAGAGCAAGAAGAGCATTTCTTCGTCCACGCCAAGCAGATCTTCCACGAGCCAAGGCTGCATACCAATCGTCCAAGGAGTAAGGCAGAGCGACCGTCGCTTTCCCGAGCCTCTATCGTCACCCCCCAGAATCTAAAATAAACAATTATACTTAGACTGCTGTACCTAGGTTTTCGTCCTTAGGCTTTCTTTGTACAAGCGAGTTTGTATTGTGAGTCTAAGTTCAGTCCTCCCATAAAACTGTTCTGTACTTTTATAATCAATGGCAAACAGGTCAAGCAATCTAATCAAGCACTTAGCATAAGCTAATGGGCAATTTAAAAATATAAGTACAAGAGAAGAAGCAATAACAATACCGACACACGATATATCCTGGTATCCTCTCAAGAGGCACTCTAGTCCCGGAACTCTCTCCGGCTTTAATCCACTATTTGAGTAAATAGTTACACACGAGTTTGGATCCGAAGAACTCGCCAACTTCAACATGAGTTTGGATCCGAAGAACTCGCCAACTTCAACACACAAGAGCTTTAATCCGAAGGGCTCTCTGACTTCACACCGAGAGTTTGGATACGAAGACTCTCCTACTTCAACCGAGAGTTTGGATACAAAGACTCTCCAACTTCAACCTTTCACAATAGGTTTTGATCTCCTTACAATAGGATGAAGATCTTACTTTTCAACTCAATAACTCTAACACAATTTATGGATGGCAAATGAAAGCTTTATAGAGTTGTTTGTGGATAGGCTTTGGTGGTTTAGAAATTTTTAGGCTCAAAGCATCAACCTTGAATGAAGGGGTTCAAGGCTATTTACAACCAAAGCATTGAAAAGAGCCAAAGGCAACTTTTCAGTCAGCGACCGGCATACCGCCGGTATGAGTCGGCATACCGTCGGTATACCGGTCTGGGATTGCAACGGCTCGAAATATAGCCGTTGGGATCATTTAATGCTGGAAATTCGACCGTTGGACTTTCAACGTTACGGAATCGGTATACCGTCGGTATGATCCGGTATACCGTCGGTATGCCGATTTTGTGGACAAAAACTTTCAGTGAACAAAATCGGTATACTGTCGGTATGCACCGATATACCGTCGGTATGTCGGTTTTCATCCAAAAATGATCCTGGGCTGGTTTCTACCCTAGCTTTCGATTTTGCCATCCATTTCTTGTGTTTACAATAATTCCTAAAACTCATTACAGACTCCAGATATACTGTAGCAGGTGCAGGCTTCTTCAGAGTCTTGAAATGATGATGGCATGGCTTGGCTTCTTCCTTTGATAGGTGCTGGCTTTTTCTCTTGGCGACAGCTGTCCAAAGATATCCAGTTTGCGAAAACTGAATACCTTTCGGGGGCTTTGCCCCTGAACCCTCGACGAGGGGAGCTGCCCCCTCGACCCCCGTCCGTAGACCGGGCAGCGGAACCCCCGGGTGCGTGGCTCTAGAGATGTCGTCGGGTGGTTCAGAGAAATCTTGTAGGATCCGTCGTCTTTGGCCTACCATGATTTCTTTATTGCATATGTCCACATTAATCTTGCTTATTGCTTTTCTGCATGTACATGTTAGACGAATAAAGCAATATATATAATAGCAAGTATGATAAGTTTAATACACATTAGGACAATGCTGAGTTTAAGTATAAGTGCTAAGGTGATAGCATAAATATTAGTGATATCATAATGATTAAACTTAATTGAATAACCACAATCAAAAACATAGTTTTGATTTTGGCAACCCGATTAAATTTAAGATAGATAAGCTCATATCACTAATATGTAAACCAATAGGCACATATCACCAAAGGTATAAGTACAAGTAGAAAAGATATATCGATAGTATGAAGATTAGTGATAATGAAATACAAAACTTAATATATTAACCATATTCAAAAACATGATACAATCATTGGGCTAACACTTCTGTCCTTATTTGGTTGGGAAGTTGGTTTGAAGTGTCGTGATGTTGTGTGAACCCCTGTAGCAAGCGGAGATTTATTTATCATATCCTTAACTCTTACTACTGGTTCTAGTTCTCATATCGTGCTTCCTTGTGGTACTTGCAATTAGACGTCTAACCTCTTTGGTTTTGCACGGCCAGATTTAGAGCCAGTTCCCGAGGACTCAGCTTACTTATACCTCCAAGATGGTCAATGCTAGTAGAATGATCGCAGAAGGACACGAGTGGGTTCTTTACATCCCTGCTCATTTTGCTACTTACTTTACATTTTGCCACTTGGCACCGACATGTTAGTTGGACTGTCTTGCACTTACCTTTACATAATTGTAACTAAGTCAGACTGCAGCTGATAACAATTGTGTATACCTTGCTATATCATCTGGCACTGTTTTGTACATCCAGAACTCAAGAATATTTTGACTGAGCGTTCGGGACGTCTTACTGCTTTATCTTACATGTTCTCTATTATTGCTTCTTGTTTGAATGATTGAGACAATAGATGTCAAGTAACCCTAGTGAGACTTCCATATAGTATGCACGCCCAGTCTTTTAGATAGCATTGATCGTATTATACAGTATTCATCTACCCGTAATACATAGCTGGCTGAGTCACTCCCCCGCTCTCCGGTATTCTGGTTCTGGGGTGTGACAAGGTTTTAGTGGTGGCCCACGCAGGTCCGATTTCAGACTTGTGGGGTGTTTTAATTTATAGGATGTCTCAATCATATGTTTCCCCTTGATCTCATGATTCGTTACTCTCGACCCTAGCTTAACATTCTGGTATCCTTCGACTTCATTGATCTTTCCTATTCGGTCGTTTGATTGTTCTCTTGTCCCTTTCTTAGGGGCACCTCGTCCGCATCTGTTAGAGCTAGACAGCAACAACAAGGGCAACGTGAACAACATGACCATGCTGGTCAGCAACAAAGGCTAGTACCGTCTCAAGAGAACATCCAAGAAGATGTGATAGTAGAATCAACAGCTGGACCGCAGTATCCGGAGGTTCTAACACCACCAACAGTTTTGCCTACCCATATGGCAGTAGACACACCAGCCCTTTTGGAAATCATAAGAGGGATGATGGCTACTCAGCAACATCAGATGTTGGCTCAGCAACACATCCACACTCAGCTACAAGAACAGAATGTATTACTCAACCAAGGATTACAAACGGCTTTAGAAAGAGGGGTGAGGACAGATTCAGGAGCATCAACCAGATTTTGCAAGTACAACTCCCGCCGTTTCGAGGGCACGGAAGATGCCATTTCAATAGATGCATGGCTTAATTATATTGATGCTATTCTGACAGCAGCTAAGGTACCGACGGAAGAACGTGTGGATCTAGTGAAGCTGTTACTTCAGGACCTCGCACGTGATTGGTGGGAATCAGAAGAAGTGGGCATCAGACGTCCTGTTGCTTGGGACGATTTTAATGCGAGATTCAAGACGAAGTACTATGAAGTTGTGGCACAGTTCGAGCTACAACAAAAGTTTATCAACCTTAAGTAGGCTGGCAAGACAGTGGATGCTTATGCAGCAGAGTTCTGCAGACTGAGTAGGTTTGCCCCAGAGATGGTAGCAACAAAGAGCCAGAGGGCGATGAGGTTTCAGCAAGGGTTTCATCTTAAACTATTGCAATTGATAGAGGGGCATAACTACTAGACTTTCGATGAGGTGTTGATGGCAACCTGAAGGCATAAGATCACCATCCAGAGGATCAAATCAAGGACTGGAGGTCAGAAGAGATCTCACAATCAGACTGAAGGAGGAGGGGGAGTTGCGCCCCGAATAACAACACCATCTTCTGGCATTCACATTCATGATGTGGCGATGCGAGGGCCAGCACCACCAACAAGACAGCAGCAGCAGTAGCAGCAGAGGAAGAACCAGAAATCCCTAGCAGGCTGTAACTATTGTGGAAAGGTAGGGCATACTAGAGATGTGTGTCGGGCATTGAACAGACAGTGTTTGGTATGTAGAAGTTCGGATCATCGGGTTTTCACTTGTCCCATGAGTTCGAGGTCAGTAAGACCAGTACAACAATTCCATGTGCTGCCAGCACCAGGGACAGGCCAGTATCAAGGACCAGCGGCAGCAGTGAGACCGTTGGCACAACGTCCGTTCATGTCACAGGCTCAGATGTTTCGGCAGCAGGGACCGCCGATGCAGTAACAACAAAGACCACCCCAGCATCACCAAGGCAGGGGCTAGCAGCAACACCAGGCTAGGCCACAGCATGGGAACCAACAAGGAGGCCGAGGGCAGGCATTCAATCTGTCCTTAGAAGAGGCATTGGCATCGAAAGATGTTGTGGCAGGTAACATTCTCGTTACCTCATATCCCGCAGTAGCATTTTTTGATTCGGGAGCATCACACTTATTTATATCTGTACAATTTACGACACGACTAGGAATAGAATTCAAGGCATTGCCAGGGAGGTTGAATATACTCACCGGTAATTGGCTCGTAGGAGTTAGTAGGATTATTCTAGCATGTAGAGTTATAGTTTGTGGGCGTTCCTTACCCGTCAGATTAATAGAATTTTCTGTTAGAAATTTCGACGTTATCTTAGGCATGGACTGGCTGAAAGACAGTCATGCGATAATAGATTATCGTAGAGAGAGTGTATCTTTTAATATTCCAGGCATGGAGCGATTTACCTTAGTCAGATCAGTGAAAACTCAATAAGAAGAAGGAATAGTAGCGACAATGGAAGAAGTTCAAGTTTCGAAGATAGTTGAAGAGTTTCTAGATATATTTCTCGAAGAACTTCCAGGTCTACCCCCGGTTAGGGATATTGAGTTCAGTATAGAATTGGCACCTGGAACTAAACCGATATAAGATCGAGTTTACAGAATGGCAGATTCAGAGCAGGCCAAGGTATATCAGCACATAGTGGAACTGAAGAAAAAGAAGTTCATTCGAGTTAGCGAATCACCATAGACAGCACCAGTAGTACTTGTAGGAAAGAATGATGGGTCATCAAGATTGTGCTTTGACTACAGAAAGCTTAAGGCGAAAACAGTAAAGAACAAGTACCCACTACCAAGGATCGATGACTTGTTTGATCAGTTGAGCAGAGCAAGGGTTTTCTCCAAGATAGATCTTCGATCAGGGTATCATCAAGTAAGAGTTCGGAAAGAGGATATTCCCAAGATGGCATTCAGGTCCAAGTACGGGGATTACGAATTTTTAGTAATGTTGTTTGGATTGGCAGTAGAGAGTTGGCCAATACCTAAGACCGTAGCAGATGTGCGTAGTTTCTTGGGATTGGCAGGATATTACAGAAGGTTCGTATCAGACTTTACAAGACTCTCAGCACCCATGACCCGCTTGACACAGAAGGATGTGCCATTCATTTGGTCGGCAGAGTACCAGGCATCATTTGAGAATTTGAAGCAGAAGTTGATCACGGCACCTATTCTTACATTACCGGTTGGGCCCGGAGGTTTTACTATATATTGTAACGCGTCAGGAAAGGGACTTGGGTGTGTCCTAATACAATATGGGAAGGTGATAGTGTATGCATCCAGGCAACTTCGAGACCACGAGAAGAATTATCTGACTCATGACTTGGAGTTGGCAGCAGTAGTATTTGCTTTGAAGCTATGGAGGCATTACTTGTACGGTGATCGAGTGGACATGTACACAGACCATAAGAGTCTGAAGTACATCTTTAATCAGAAGGAACTGAACATGAGGCAGAGAAGATGGTTAGAATTAATCAAGGATTACGACGTAGAGCTTCAGTATCATCCAGTCATGGCTAATGTGGTAGCAGATGCTCTCAGCAGGAGAGGCGGTGCATTTATGTTGACATCACAAAAACATATTTTAGAAGATCTTTAAGAGATGGGCATCGAGGTTATACTTTCTAGTGATGTAGGAATTTTGGCAAGTCTACGAGTTCAATCCGACTTGGTAGACAGGATCAAGGCAGCCCAGGCACAGGACCCAAGGATTCAGAAGCTTAGGACAGAATGTGAGTCAGGACTCAGGAAGGAGATAAAAATTCATGAAGATGGTACACTTAGATTTGGATCACGTCTATGTGTGCCAAGTGGAGATATCAGAAAGGAGGTTATTGCAGAAGCCCACAGTTCTCAGTATTCTATACACCCTGGAGGAACTAAAATGTACAAAGATATCAAGCAGCACTTCTGGTGGAACGGAATGAAGAGAGAGATAGCTAGATTCGTTTCTCGTTGCTTGATATGTCAGCAAGTGAAGGTAGAACAACAGAGGCCAGCTAGATTATTACAATCGCTTCCTATCCCGGAATGGAAGTGGAAACATATCACCATAGACTTTGTGACCGGTTTATCGAGATCACTAAGTGGTAAGGATGCTATTTGGGTAATAGTGGATCGGCTTACGAAGGTGGCACATTTTCTTTCTTTTAGAGTAGGGCAATCTACAGAAAAGTTGGCAGAATTGTTTATGCAGCAGATAGTCAGGCAGCATGGGATCCCTGTCAGTATTGTATCAGATAGAGATACCCGTTTTACATCACATTTCTGGAAGAGTCTACATCATAGTCTGGGTACCAAGTTGAGATATACCACGACTTACCACCCACAGACGGACGGGCAATCAGAAAGAACAATTCAGACTTTAGAAGATATGTTACGAGCTTGCACCCTAGATTTTGGAGGATCTTGGAAGAATCACCTGCACTTAGTCGAATTTTCGTACAACAATAGTTATCAAGCCAGTATCCAGATGGCGCCATTCGAAGCACTATATGGTAAGAAGTGCAGGTCGCCACTGGCATGGGATGATATCAGAGAGAGGAAGGTGTTAGGCCCAGAGATGATTGTTCAGACGGTTGAAGTGGTTAAGGGGATTAGGGAGCGACTTCGAGTTGCACAAGATCGGCATCGTCATTGGGCAGACCAACATCATAGGCCGCTAGAATTTTCTGTTGGGGACCACGTGTTCTTGCGGATCTCACCTACTCGTGGGGTGATTAGATTTGGCGTTTGCGGAAAGTTGAGTCCGCGATACGTAGGCCCATTTCCTATCCTTGATAGGGTAGGCGATGTTTCTTATCGTTTATCCCTTCCACCTTCATTACGAGAGGTGCATAATGTGTTTCATGTATCTCAGTTGCGTAGGTATGTATCGGACCTAAGCCATATCCTCGATCATTCTGAGCTGGTTGTTGGTACCAACCTGTCTTACGAGGAACAACCGGTGTCCATTTTAGACCGAAGGGAGAAGATACTCAAGAACCGAACAATTAGCCTTGTCCGTGTTGCTTGGGGTCATCACTCCTTAGGAGAGTCAACGTGGGAACGTGAGGATGATATCCAATCACGGTATCCGCACCTATTTGACTCACAAGGTATATCTCTTTTCGTTTACCTTGATTATCTTGATTCCTCATGCTTATCACCCTATGAATAGAAATTGCTTGATGTCATCGATTGATAAATATAGATATATTACTTGCTAGTTGATATTGTAAAATGACTGCTTGCTCGCTAAAATTGCTTGTACTTGGATTAGTCTAGCTCTGATGTTTCTATCCTGCTTGGATTTGAAATTCTGAGGACAAAATTTTTCTAAGGAGGGTAGAGATGTCACTCCCCATTCCCATAATGCGTATTTTAATACGTGTACGGCTTGAATGTATTTATTTAATATTTATCCTGTATTTGCTTGTAGTTAATTTTTTAATTTCATGCTAATTATTTTTCTGTATTTTATTTTTTGCTTTTGCTTTGCTCTTGGGTTCGGCTTGGGTTGGTTTATTTCCAGATTTTGGTGGTTCATCATGAACCCGACCAACACCCTACCTACCATCATTCCATTTAAAGCTCCAACCCCTTTCTCTCTCTTCATTACTTCTTATTTTCATTGCTCTTCTTCTTCCTCATAACTCTCTCCACCTTCCAAGAGCTTAGGCAAGTACATCTTGCTCCACATGAGAACCCATATTTTTATGGTTTATTTATTTTCCTCTCATGATTCTAAGATAGTTTAGAAGTTGACATTTTTGTATTTGAAGGTTATTTTGTAGATCTAGAATTTGCCACTTTTCGGATTTTGGGAGTTTTGATCTATCAAACTTCCATATTGTCAAGTTTTAATCGTCCCAGGCTGTTGAGATTTGTGTTATAACCCCTTTCGATCCGTGGAACTCCCATTTTTGGCTTAGATGGAAGGGTTCATGAATTTGGAGTTCTGGAAGTTCTTTACGCCCATGTTTTTACGTGTCCGCGTAATATCGAACTCTACGCCCACGATCATTCGTGTCAGCGTGAATCTGGATTACGCAAGTCTACTCTGGCTTGGCGTATTTCCTTACGCGTATTCCTTTACGCGTAATGCTAATTTTTATGCGTACAAGTTCACGCGTAACGATTATTTCTTACATGTACAAGTTTATGCATAACATCATTTCCTTTACGCGTATTGATTTACGCGTACAACATACAAGATTCATGCGTAAACCTTGAATTTTTACACGTACAAGATTCATGCGTAAACTTTGACTCTTTATACGCACGAGTTTTTACGCGTAACATTATTTTTACGCGTACTCCTCTGGCTTGGCGTAAGACGAGTTTTTACGCGCAAATTTATTCCTTTATTTGGCGTGCTCCTTTACGCGTAAGCTTTATTCCTTCATGCGTAAACTTCCCTCACACGTAAATTTCCCTTACGCGTATTTCATTGAGCATACTCCTTTAGCGTACGTGGCATCCCCTATTTTATCCTTACGCCTTTTTGACATGAACTCGATATAATCATGATATTCTAATATTTTAATACATATTGGGGTGTGGAATGTGCCCTATGTCCCGATTGGTTTATGGATACCCAGTATGACTGGAACTTAACCCTGAGAGTTATAGACTCGACAATACTAAATACTAGTTTGACTTTTATGCCTTGGCATGAATTGACATTGATTGTTACCTTGACTAAATGATTGATCATGCGTTCCTAGTTGGAACTAAAGAGACTGGCTAGTCGTCTTACTGAAACTGAATAAGACACGTTCATATTAACTATGAACCATTGCAATCGACTAGCCGATCCCGAACATTGGTATATGGACACGTGCAGGCTTCAACTGATTTTCTACAAAAGTGGCATGTGTACTTTACAGTCAAGGCATGATTATTCCGTGGCTAGGTTTGATTGTTGCATTACGCTATGTAAGACCTACAACCTAACCGCACGGGCATCGTTGTAGAGTTGTGTATATCGTACTTTGTACGAAAGTACTCATTCTGAATGACCAGGATCCACGGCATGGGATTTCAATTAACATAGGGACTACTAAGTTAAATAAAATAACGATTGCATGGAGAGAATGGATTCCCAAGTTCTTATATGGCAGCCATCCTTGGGAAAATTAGTACCCCGATATGCTGGCTGGTTCCCACAGATACTGCAAATCTGCCACACGGGCAGGGAGCGGTATCTGCTTATATTTATTTACTGTATACTGATGACGGACGTCCCACTGGGACTCGTCTAATTCATGACTGGCGCAACTGATTATTGGGTAGACTAGCCTTGCTTGCACATCGTAAGAACTTAGGAATCCCTTATTGCATATTTCCAGGATAACTTGGAACTTACAGTTAGCAAGCCGTAGTAGTTGTATTGCCGATTAAATTGATTTGTTTGTATACTGTACTTACTTTGTTAACTAACTGAGATGATCAGAATGTCAGGACATGACGGGTCAACTTCTGTCCTTGTTTGGTTAGGAAGTTGGTTTGAAGTGTCGTGATGTTGTGTGAACCCCAGTAGCAAGCGAAGATTTATTTATCATATCCTTAACTCTTACCACTGGTTCTAGTTCTCATGTCGTGCTTCCTTGTGGTACTTTCTATTAGAGGTCTAAGCTCTCTGGTTTTGCATGGCCAGATTTAGAGCCAGTTCCCGAGGACTCAGCTTACTTCTACCTCCAAGATGGTCAATACTAGAGGAATGATCGCAGGAGGACACGAGTGGGTTCTTTACTTCCCTGCTCGTTTTGCTACTTACTTTTTATTTTGCCACTTAGCACTGACATGTTAGTCGGACTGTCTTGCACTTACGTTTACATAATTTTAACTAAGTCAGACTGCAGCTGATAACAATTGTGTATACCTTGCTATATCATCTGGCAATGTTTTGTACAGCCAGAACTCAAGAACATTTTGACTGAGCATTCGGGACGCCTTACTGCTTTATCTTACATGTTCTCTATTATTGCTTCTTGTTTCAATCATTGAGACAATAGATGTCAAGTAACCCTAGTGAGACTTCCATGTAGTATGCACCCCCTCGTCTTTTAGACAACATTGATCGTATTATACGGTATTCATCTACCCGTAATACGTAGCTGGCTGAGTCACTCCCCCGCTCTCCGGTATTCTGGTTCTGGGGCGTGACATAACTAAAGCCTTCTATCGTAATAACTATTTAATTACAATATTTATAATATTCCAGAAATTGTTATTTAAGTCAAATATATAATAAAAATATATTTCAAAATTCCAGAAAGAGGGGTTACAATAATGATTAGGATACAATGATTCAACCTCTAATTCAAATCAAATAACTAATTAATGCTAGATTTGACAAAAATCCAAATCAATAATAAATCATAATAAGGATTTAAACTAATACTAGTACATATCAAAAACATTATATAATTATAAGATCAAGTAATATTTAAAACTAAGATTTATCAATTCCAAATAGAGTATTGAATAACAAAGATAATTTATTAATGAAAATAATTAATATCGCTAAAATAGTTTTAAATAATATTATTCCAAAAACTAATTTGAAAACAAAATTGACAAATCCTTTTGTAAATCGAAAATAGTTATGATTTCTTTGTAGAAATTCAAATACAATATTATTCTCTAAATCAAAATATTTACAATAAAATAAAAAATTTGAAAATCGAAAACATGGCTTACTGGTTATTTGTGTGTGCTCAGTCTTTGTAGTAGAGCCTTGGAGTTGTTTCATGTTCACTCATCGGTATCATGATACGGTGCCATGAGTGATTGCCTGGTTGGCTGGGTTTGGTATTAGGATTGTCCTCAACTGTATTTTGCACTTAGATAGTTTTGGTAATTCTTTTTACCGTTACTTGGTATGTATATTATGTAACTTGCTATTGAAGTTACGTGTAGGCAACACTAGAGTGGGGTGAATAGAGTTTGTGTCGATAATCACCACTTTAAAAAGTAACTCTATATCAACTCCACAGAAAAACTATCAAGAGAGTAAGTAATCAGAGATAAATGCGGAAGTAAATAGAGACCAGGAGAGCATACGCAAACAGAACGAATTTAACCTAGTTTCCCTCGTGGAGGACTAGTCCAGGCCCGAGAACTCTTTTTCAGGATTGAAATCCACTATTTGTGAAATAGGGTACAACCACGTGCCTTTTCTCAGAAGAGCACGCCAACTTCTTTCAACTTCGCAGAAGCGAAACTTAGAATTGTCTAAGTGACTTTTCTTTCACTCTTGCACACAACTTCTAGCTGATATCGTACTGAGCACCTTGGGCTAAGGAGAGTTGTGGCTTAGGAGATATGGAAGAGTGGGGCTTAGAGTAGTAGAGCTTAGAAGGCTTGAATATTTGAAGGTAAGAGATAATTTGAAATGAGAGAGTTCAAGCTCTATTTATACTAATCTGGGGAGGCAGAGTTCGGCCTGAATTCTGTCCCAAGAATTCAAATTTTTGAATGTTGGACAGCTTGTATCAAGCAGGCCCTAAAAATTAGGGTGCTAAAATTTATGAGGCAGAGATCGGCCCGAGTTCTACCTTAGGCAGAGTTCGGCCCGAACTCTGTCTCCATTGGGACAAAAGTTCTCAATGGGCTATGGTAGTTTGGTTTGGTTCAGAAATTGATCTATTTGTGTGGTAGAGCTTGGAGAGACATGTCTAGGGGTTGAGATGACACGGTACGACTCAACGTATACATTCTTCTAGACTCAATAAATTAAAAATTACAGGCTTGGAACAAATAAGAAAACCAAGAGCCCTTTGATGACGCCTTTCTTCTGATATTTGAGTAGACCTTAAGACCTCTTTTTCCTTGACAGCAGTCATCCAAAGATATACAAATATGAAAATCTGAATACCTTTCGGGGGCTTCGCCCCCGAACTCCTACGAGAGGCGCTGCCCCCTCAACCCCTATCCGTTAACCGACAGCGGAACCTCTGATGCGAGGCCCCGGATAGGTCGTTGGACGGTTCAGAAAAATCTTCTTGTATGGTGCCGTCTTTGGCCCATCATTAATTCTCCATTGCATATGTCCTGGTTTGATCATGTTTGATCATTCTTACTGCATGTCTACAGATACATATTAGGCGAGAAAAATAATATTAGCAGTAGGATACAAGCATGGCAATATGATATAGAATAATTAGGACAATGCTAAGTTTAAGTAGCAACATGATAGTGAGTATATGAATATTAGTCACATCATTATGTTAAACTTAATTGATTAGCCATATTCAAAAACACGATACAATCATTGGGCTAACAATCTTCTCCATTTTGATTATGGCAAATCGGTTAAGTTTAAGACAGATACGATAGATGCATGTATCACTAATAAACACATATTGTGTGCTAGCTTAAACATATTTCTTCCCCTTTGACATGATCAAAAAATAAGCTCTCCCATAATAAGAGATAAAACGAACTCAAGCATAAGTAAAGGAGAAAAGCATAGACAATCATGATCAAGATATACTAAATGAGGAACAATGGGAGAAGTGTGTAAAGACAAGTATAGAAACTATATACCAAATGTAGAGTGCCAAATAGAAAATAGCTTGTCAAAACAATAGTTGGTAAAACTAAAAGAATCTAAAAATAATCAATAGATAGTTTACCAATATAAAATCCAAGAAAGACATCCAAAAACATAGTATGATATGAAATATTGCTCTAGTTTTGAAAGAGAATTATGAAATAAAGAATTTCAGTCAAAATCTATGGGGATTAGATAATTTTAAATAATAGATATCAAAGAAAAAAGATACCAATTGAGATATTAAAATATATAAACTTGATATCAATTGAAATATATAAACTTGAAACATTGATCAATAAAACTATGATAGTCAGAATTGTCCACAGATAAATAGTGGAACAAAATAAAGGAATGATCAATGTAAAATAAAGCAATTGATATAAAATGATCTCATTATTTGCAAATTTATTTGCTTATCAAAATTCATGTATTTGAACTCAATTACCTCATCATGCTATATGAATACCCTTTAGACAAATATGAAGGTAAATGAGCAAAATTCTTGAGAAAGAGAAATTCAGTCGACTTGAATGCTACCCCTCAAACTATTACCAATATAGATAAAATCATAAATTTTGGGTAAGTCCTCAACAAGGAAAGCCAAATCAATTAAGCATACAAGGAAAGTCAAATCAATAAAAGCACAATAGTCATCAAGATAAGATATGAAAGTTAATGTTAACGAGATGACTTATTTAACTCATATAAAAGAGAGATAATATGATGAAAACAATTGCATATACTCTCATAAACCTTTCCCGAAATAACAGTATCATGACCTCAATCACAAAGATATGAATAATGATGAAAATATGGGTCTAAGATGAATTAGGTATACGACATATTAAAGGGTGTAAATGAATTGGACAAATTAATGTGCTCCCTCTCAAAATATGTGTATCTAGTTCCAAAGCACTTATAGCATAAAAAATGATAACTTCAAGATCTAGGGGTAAATCAACTATGGATTTCTTCCACTAGCTCAATGCATATAAGGCTATAAAATAGTCATAACACGAATAATATCATCTTTAGTCAAGAAGAGATATTCACTTAATAGCTACTAAAGATGAGAAATCAAAAGAATATTCAATTTTAGCACATGTAATCAAAAGATGACATACACTAACCTATATAGAAGAATCTCATATTTAAATATGATAGATCAATGTATGTTACCTTTTGAGAAAAATGTCATCATGAAAAGGAATAAAGTCAATTAAATCAATCATGATGAAGGTCAAAATATAGCTAAAAAATACAAACAAAAAAAAACTCAAATATCATGTCCATGATTATCTAATTAAGAAATGATCAACCAATTTATTGCTTTACATGGACTATGTATGTTTTACCACATATGTACCCATCAACGGGTAATAATCCAACCTTGCTAATACTAAATGAGAAACCAATGAAGTTCAAATAGCAAAGAGCATATGTGATAATCTATGAGTAGTCAAAGTAGAGTAATAAATTAACTTGATAACCACATAATTAGATAATATAGGACTACTCAACCATTATGATCATTTATCAATAACAGTAACCATGATCCAACGAATCTCATCCCATGATCCAACGAATCTCATCAAGAGAAAATCCCAAATCCATATTTATAATAAAATCTTACAAATCGATGAAAAATATGGAGAAAGAGTCAATCTCATTTAAATTATTATAGATTTAATCAAAAGAGATGTAATCTGATAATACAATAAAATTATGACCCAAAGATGAGAGAAATTTAAGAGATGCTTACTAATGACTAGTATGGAAGAAAGTTAAAGCGATGAATCACAAACCTTAAAGGAAACAAAATAAAAAATTTGTCAAACTAATTTTAGCGACCAAACATATATATCTAAAATAGAATACAAATCTTATCAAGAAAATTCATAAATCTTGTTTTTGTAAACTAGCATATCATATATAGATTGAAATTCAAGAAGATAGCTAGATGAGTGAAAGTGAACAAAAATTATGTAGCTTAACAATACATCATAAATAAGCAAGCTACATAACTAATTAAGATTAATGAGATAGGCCATTAACAGGATAAATATGCTCATTAAATCTTAAGTTACTAACACTAAATATACATGCTTAAGCATAGAGTTCACAATAAGGGTAATACATTTTGAATAATCAAAATGATTTATATACTCTTTATTAAACAAGGATAAGAGTATAACATAGCAAGTAAATGAATTAGACTCTCATCAAGTAAAGGACAAAAGAGATGTTTATGAAAACACAATAGAACAAATCTCTTTGCCAAGTATTGAGATTAACCCAAGATAATGAAATAATAGATTAATCTAGAGAATGCAAAATTATAGCTATTATGAAAGTATATTCTCTAGAAATGAAAAATCTCAACGCAAAAGCTCAATCCATAGTAGCTAAAGACATAAGAAATATGATGTATCAATTACATGTATTCTTATGTGCTGTAAAAACATCATTGGACTAATTTAAAAGAAATATATGTCCAAGGAATGAGCAAATAAAGATTAATAAAGCTAATTAAGAGCTAAAGATAGTAAGAGATACATTTTTTAAAGCTTTCATAGTGCACCATAGTAAAATATAAAAAATAGACTAGAAAGAGTGCACTAATTAAGGAGGTAAAATTAACAAGTAAGGTAAAACAAATTTCATGTGATCCTTAAAAGAACTTCCATAAATAGTTGTAAGCAAGTTACTAATAAACATTTTCTCTCAACATCCTAACTTGAAGAAGTAAAACAAATATATATATATATATAAATATATATATAAATATATATATATATATATAAATATATATATATATATATATATATATATATTTTTTCACGCTTCGACACGCCAAGGAACTCCGTGTCTCGACGCATCCAAGCGAGCTCCGCACCACGAGTTTCTACCTGTGCCTGCACATGAAATACTGTGTGGGTGTCAGTACCACTGTACTGGTGGAGTGAGCTTCTCGCCCACCCATACATAACCGATACGTTTCATTTACTTTGTGCAGCTTAAACCCTTTCAATTGTCTTTCTAGTCTTGCCTTAGGATGTATTTTAAACAAGACGTCTCGGTCTATACTTAACGATGCAACGACCAGGTCGTGCTATAATGCCAACGTGTGTTTCGATCGAGGCAGTGCCCCATCGCTTAGATACTTGACCAAACTTGTACTCGGGACGGCAGGGTCGCGTCGTATTCTATTCGTAACTTAACATGTTCGGGACAGTGCTTCACCGAGGGGCAACTTATGCGCACTCGGTCGTGCCAAGACTTTGGACTTAAACTCAAGCCTACTAAACCAATTCTCGAGCTAGCGACGTCAAGGGGGAACGGCTCGTGCAGGTCGTGCCTCTAGACTTTGCTTAGACTTTGTCCGTGCTTCAAGATTGAGGCCACGCCTCGCAACTTATCAAGACTTACCATGCTGCCGCCTTGTGGCCTTTCTATTCGACTCATGAACCAACTTAGACAAGACTTGTGGACCATAGTATCACTTTCATGAACATTCCGACGCCATCTATCGTGCCAAGCACGGTACCTATGCTGCAGCCCAATCTTAGGCCCAGACATTGTGTTCCCGACTAGACAAGCATTCAAGCTCTAGACCCAAATCCAAAGGCATACATGCGGTGTGCCGCTATTGCCGACGCATCTACATGAGGTGGTCACTAGCAATTTCAAGCTATCTTGGACACGGCTCGACGGGGGTATCGGTCCGCCCTTCTAAGGGTAGCTAGCCCCGGAAGCGCCGATACTCCCATACGGTTATCCGGCATCCTGGTTGAGCCGCACTCACTTCTCCCGGGCGAATGATTCCGGTGCCCCGGAGGAGATCATCCGAGAAGACTACACCTTGTCGATAAGTTGTCCATGACCATGCAAGTCTAAACTCGATCTACCAGTCTTTCCTTAACATGAACATGCTTTTCCTTCTTTCTATCAAGACTTACGAGACTCCCAAGCCACGAGACCGGTCTCGTGTGCGGGACATATCAAGACATGGCGAGACTCCCAAGTTACGGGACCGATCTCGACGACAACAAGTCGCGTGGACTTCCTTTGTTCGTGGCAAGCTTTTCACTAAACCGACCATAACTTATGCCTTAGACAGGCCTGGTTCTCTAGGCGACGCTAACATTCAAGTCATATACTTTATACGACGAGCCTTGTTCTCAAGGGACTACGCGACTTGACAACCGCAGATAGAGCGGGACAGTGCTAGTAATGGCTTTGATAGCCCAGCACAACTCTTGTCTAACTTATTCGGGCAACGACTCGACGAGCAAAGGCTATGCCGAGCCACGCATCGAGGGAACGTGCTAGGCACGGGGTCGACTGGAGCAACCAAGTCTTGGGTGCCTAGACTTAAGCCAACAAGCCGTGCAAGACGACTTAACTTGCGGGACAGGCGAAGGCTATGCCAAGCCTTGCGGGACAGGACCGTGCATGCTTTGTTAAGCATCTATGTGGGCGACGTCTATGACTTAGGCTTATTTGAGTATCGGGACAAAATGACGGAACCGTACATGCTCTATCGAGCATTCAAGCAGGCGACGCCTATGACTTAGGCTAGTTCGAGTGTCGGGGCAACTTAGCAACTTAGGCCAACATACGTCTCCCAAGCCACGGGATCGAAGGATCGAGTGTCATTTGAAAGCATGCTGGGCCGACTTCTATGCAGACCGTGGGACCATTTTCCATGTTCTAGGACATTCCGACCCGACGGGATTATTCCCTTAGCTATGTTGGTGCGTAGCTTTTAGATTAGCCTACTTGTGCAAGTTGAAAACAAGCGAGTTATTAAGTGAAGGCTAAGATGAAACGAGTTCACCGAAACTCCCCCACCTGTGCGAGGAGTCGCCTCGGACGAGCGAGCCTTCGAGTAGCCGTTGTAAGGCTAAGTTCCAACGCCGTCGGCGTTTCGATTCCACCGATTGACTTTGCGGGACGGGGCACTACAACATACACCACTCAGAACAAGTCTCGTCCTCGAGACTTTCCTGAAGGCAAGCCATCCTACCATTTCTATGGCCAAGACTTATTCGTACACATTTCGCCTACGCGTTCCTTCGATTCCGAGCCACGCTCGTACTATTATCAAGTTTTCCTTAAACACGATTCCAAGTTCTCGACACTCTTCCATTCCCCAAGTCTCATTTCAATTCAACGTATCACTTGGCTGGATCGTGCACGCATTCCAGGCGTCCCCAAGATACATGCATTCAGCCAAGCCGCATGATAGAGAATTTGTCATTCTCACTCGAGTCGCATCGTGCACATACCCAGGCGTCCCTGAAATATATGCATGTCAGCCGAGTCTCGTGAGCAGGGTTTCCTACGTTCGTGATTCATGCTATCCATTCAAACCAATCCTCAAGATCAATCCTTCGATCGATAACACTTGTGACAGGGGCGTTTCGCCTAACCGCTAGGCCAATCTTTGCGAGGCTAAGTCAATGTCAGGATTGGAATCATAGTTCCCCAACAATAATGCCAACACTGACCCCAATCCTAGGGTCAAACCATAGTCAGTAGTACGGGGTTTTCTACCCAAGCTCGCGTCACTCAGATTTCTAAACATCGAGCATGATCACCTATTTCGTATCAAGACATTCGTTGCGCAGCACAACGAATTCGAATCCATTCAAATCACCCATTCTAACCAATTCATGTATTCGATCACGAGTTCATCTAGCTCGACAATACGTTGTGTCCCAATCTCACGCGAGTCCGATTATCCACGGTGGTGCGCAACGCTCCCGCGGAATAATATATATATATATATATATATATATATATATATATATATATATATATATATATTATATATATATATATATCACAAATAGGCATACATGAAAAGATCAAAAATCAATTAAAAGGCATGTATCCATAAAGTCAACCAAAAAGAAGCCAAGAAGATATCATCAAAAGAAGACTTTAAGGAAGAAGCTAACTAATTCAAGAAGAGTTGCACAAATTTGGTCAAAGGATCAATAGCTAAAGTATGGAATAAGCACAAGTTTGAAGGAAGCAAGTATAATTAAATATTCTTTAAAACAATATAAAACTGGAGCTTAACTCATATGCCCACAAAAGCTATTCATACAAAAAAAATATTAATATAAGAAATACATGATCTACATGCAAATGGAGATTTAATGAATATAGTCATGTATCCTTAATGAATATTTGAAAAGCTATCACAAATTTAAAACACGTATAAAATAGGCTTTATTAGGCAAATACATAATTAATTCATAAGAGATTTAATCAAAATAAAACATAAAAATCAATAATGAGTATATTATGTAAGCACAAGGTTAAAATAAAAGTATAAGAAGCTTGTGCTAAACACATATATTCACAAATACCGATTAAGATAAATATGGCATTAAATATAAATCGGCAAGAAGTAACTATCTCAAAAATTTTAAAAACGGGGAGTTAAAATTAACTCAAATCAAAACCAAGGTCCTATGGACTAGAGTGATATGCATGCTTTATAAATAAAGATTAGGAATAACGAGCATGCATATATAAATCTGTCACACTAATAAAAAAATGAGTGATAAACTACATAGTGTGAACTAATCATTTAAGCTAAGTAATTAGTCATACTAGATAAAAGAAATAATAAGAAAATTAACTAAGCATGCTAGTATTATGTCTCACATTGATTTATATAATAAGCAACTAAAGGATATCAATGTGAGCTAGTAGCAAGATATCAAGAGAAACATGCTAGATTCTACAAATATAAACCATTTAAAGAGAATTATTTAGCATGTTACCAAAGTGGCTCTAGTGGCCACACTTGTGTTGGTGCAATTGCTTGGAAGATGACCTTTGTGCTTTGCAACCACCAACACACTCTTTGGTGCTATGTCCCGATTCAAGTAGCTTCACCTACAACATTAGACGAAGACTTTGGTATCCAAATAAACTTTTATCCACATTTGTTAGCTTTAGGCACCCATATACTATTTACTCTAGCATTGGTAGAAAAACTCCTACGAATAGGACAAGTTACACTCATGTGTCCAATGCGAGAGCAATAGAAGCATCTAATACTAGTGTGTGCACATGTATCGAAATGAGCTTGATTATGAACATGTGACATGCTAGAATGATGAATATCTCTAGAGTGAGCATGCATAGATTTGGTCTTAAGACTATCATGTTCTAATAGCAAATCATTATGCAAACAAGTAAGAGAATCAAATTTAGCATTTAAATTATAATTCTCTTTTTCAAATATAGCAATTTTAGAAATAAAATCATCATTTTGTTTCTTTAAAGACAATAGAAGTATCATGCAAATGATGTAACTCATATGTTTGCTTCTTAAGATCTTCTAATGATGAGAAAAGATATTTGATTTTCAAAATTAAAGAATCATTCAAACTCTTTAAAGAAATATAAGATGAGTTTTGAGAGTCAAGTCTAGATAATAAATCATTGTTTTTATTTCTCAAAAACTCATTAGATTCTTCTAAATGAATGACCTTTTCTGGAAGTTCTTCATTTATAGTATGAAAGTCCTCAAGAATCTCTTAGGATTTTTAGCCATAGCTTTCCACTTAGAGCATTTCTTGCATTTAGAAGAAACATGATTGTCCATGCTACTAGAAGTAAAACCCTTTTTATCTGAGGAGGACAAGGAGGAATATGATGCCATACACAAATAAATAAGGATCTACTCTAAGGATGTTAAGCCTAAGAATAGAGACCTTGCTCGGATACCAATTGAAGTTACGTGTAGGCAACTCTAGAGGGGGTGAATAGAGTTTGTGTCGATAATCACTAATTTAAAAAGTAACTCTATATCAACTCCACAGAACAACTATCAAGAGAGTAAGTAATCAGAGATAAATGCGAAAGTAAATATAGATCATAAAAGCATACACAAACACAACAATTTTAACCTGGTTTCCCTCGTGGAGGACTAGTCCAGACCTGAGAACTCTTGCTCAGGATTGAAATATACTATTTGTGAAATAGGGTACAACCACGTGCCTTTACTTAGAAGAGCACGCCAACTTCTTTCAACTTCCCAGAAGCAAAACTTGAAATTGTCCAAGTGACTTTTCTTTCACTCTTGCACACAACTTTTAGCTGATATTGCACTGAGCATCTTGGGCTAAGGAGAGTTGTGGCTTGGAAGATATGGAAGAGTGGGGCTTAAAGTAGTAGAGCTTAGAAGGCTTGAATATTTGAAGGTAAGAGATAATTTTAAATGAGAGAGTTCAAGCTCTATTTATACTACTCTGGGGAGGCAGATTTTTTCCCGAATTCTGTCCTAAGAATTTAAATTTTTGAATGTTGGACAGCTTGTATCAAGCAGGCCCTAAAAATTAGGGTGCTGAAATTTAGGGGGCATAGTTCGGCCCAAGTTTTGCCTTAGGCAGAGTTCGGCCCGAACTTTGTCTCCCTTGGGACAGAAGTTCTCAATGGGCTATGGTGGATTGGTTTGGTTCAGGAATTGGTCTATTTGTATGGTAGATCTTGGAGAGATATGTCTAGGGGTTAAGATGACACAGTGCGACTCAACGTATATATTCTCCTAGACTCAATAAATTGAAAATTACAGATTTGGAACAAATAAGAAAATCAAGAGCCCTTTGATGATGCATTTTTCTGATATTTGAACAGACCTGAAGACGTCTTTTTCTTTGACAGTAGTCGTCTAAAGATATATAGATTTGGAAATCTGAATACCTTTCGGGGGCGTCGTCCCCGAACCCCTACAGGGGCGCTGCCCCTCGACCCCTGTCCGTTGACCGGGCAGCGGAACCCCCAATATGAGGTCCCGGATTGGTCGTAAGGCGGTTCAGAGAAATCTTTTATATGACGCCATTTTTGGCCCATCATTAATTCTCCATTGCATATGTCCTAGTTTGATCATGTTTGATCATGCTTACTACATGTCTAGAAATACATGTTAGACGAGCAAAACAATATTAGTAGTACGATACAAGCATGGCAATATGATATAGAATAATTAAGACAATGCTAAGTTTAAGTAGCAACATGATAATGAGTATATGAATATTAGTCACATCATTATGTTAAACTTAATTGATTATCCGTACTCAAAAACATGATGTAGTCATTGGGCTAACAGCTATATCCCCTAAGGACTTGGTGATCTTTCCAGGTTGTTGTAGAGTTGGCTTTATAGAATAATTGGTAGTTGACGGTTACCTCTTCACGATTTCAAGTATATTAGTAGTTGTATTTATCATATTCCTCCATTAACATATTTTATTATCATTAATTAATTCTGCTGATATAGCATAGTGTCACAAGCTTTACTTTTTTGTTATGAACTTGTTCAGGCAGTTATATTAAGGTCTAGCCAACTTTATTACATACTGTCTTTCTTGGTGTTTTATTCTTGTAGAACCGGTGTATTACTGTTTGATCAGCATTTGTACACTTGGTTCTCACTTAAGATGAGATCTTGTTGATTGAGATATAGTTGGACTTGCTAGATATAGTTATTTGACCTCTAGACAACTTATACATATTCGAGTTGGGCTGAAGTCTACTTGTAATCCCCCAAAATTTTACTATATATTTTTTATTATTAATTAAAATAACTACCAAATATATTGAGAGTATATATAAAGATATAGTATGGATATATTTAGTTAATAGATTATTATTTTATAATAATGAATTATATGCGCAAAAAATATGTATATATAATAAATAAACTTAGCCAGGTAATAAAATAAGCACCAATTATATCAAGTTGGATTTTCTTCTCCCGTGCTTTAAATTCAAAAACTCTTGATTATCAAGACTTAGTTTAAAACTTGGTTCAAACTAAATTAAGTTTATCCTATAAATATAGAAATCAATCTAATACTAGGATTTCTTTGGAATTAGATTGGATCAAATCCAAGTCAAACTATAAATATATCCTAATCAAATATTCTTCTAAATCCTAATTTACATGATTAAAAACTCTAGTATAAGACCTATCTATATGTTGGTGCTTTATTTACATGGAGAGAGCTTGCTCTCAACATGCCTTGTAAAATTTTAGTCCCACATTGGAAAAGCACCATGAGTTATCTCAACATATATACTTGGGTGTGTTGTTGAGAGATGCACATGGGGTGGTGACCCTAAGGAGGGAACCATGTGGGTGATTTTACTAGGAGGTAAGAATAAGGCTCCAAGGATTAAGCATTAATGCTTTTGTCATTCTCTTGGATTAATTCCACTTGGAGCTAAGCCCCAAAGGGGCTTAGCGACTCGGACTCGGACTCGGGCTCATGGGCTCATGAGGCGTAATGTGGCATTTTGTTGGCGTACTTTGCACTTAGCACGTCAGCAGTCATGCGGTCTTTATGTGGCCATGCGGTCTTATGCGGCATGCGGCTCATATGCGGCCTCATGCGGCCATGCGGCTCATGCGGTCCATGCGGTCCATGCGGCCATGCGGCTCATACGGTCCATGCGGTCCATGCGGCTCATACGGCTCATGCGGTCCATGCGGTCCATGCGGCTCATGCGGTCCATGCGGTCCATGCGGCTCATGCGGCACATGCGGCTCATGCGGCACATGCGGTCCATGCGGTCCAAGCGGTCCATGCGGCCAGGCTGCTGCTGCTGCTGCCGCATGGAGGGCTACGCTGACTGTGCAGATTTCAAATTGGTTATGGAAAGGGTGAATCAATGCGATTAATTCAGATCCTATCTTTGTGGGATTTGAATTAATTTCGTTACTATCTTTGTAGGATTTGAATTAATTCAGTTCCTATCTTTGTGGGAATAGAATTAATTCGTTGCTATCTTTTTGTAATTTGATTCAATCTTTCCATAACTGAAGAGGCGGTTAGGGTTTCCACCCTCTCTCTATAAATACTCTCTTCTGGCCTCCTTTGTAACTACGAAAAATACAAGTCAGAAAAGAGAGAAAGAGAGGGAGTTGCTGCCGCCATTGCAAGTCCATCCGAGGAGTCAGAACAGAGGTGACATCGAGCGTTCCACAAGTTCTTCAAACTTGCTGGTTCCTGGAAGCAGATCGTGTGGGGCGAATCTTGCTTTGAGCAACGGTGTTTTGACACCCCAGCATTGTTCTTCTTCTCATCTCTCTAGATTATTGTAACTTGTTCTGTCCCAATTGCAACACGTTTGCAAGGAAGAACAAGAGATCTTCTCTTTGCTATTTTTCTCCTTCATATTGTAATTTGGCTATTTAGTTTTATTCGTAGATCTTGAGTTTGATCATCACAAAGTTTTGTGTGACATCTCAGATCTCGATTGCATTAGTTTTCATCTTTGATCAAGCCCCCGGGATTAACAATCTCAAAGCAAGATTCGTATAGATGGAAAACATTAATGCTTCGCTCCTCCAATCGGACTTCTGCAAGTTGGAAAAGTTCGATGGAGAGCACTATCAAGTCTGGAAGAGAAAGGTGTACCTAACTCTTCAACTGAAAGACGTTGATCATGTGCTGTTGGAGGAAGAACCTTCTGTTCCAGACACTGGATCTACTGCCGCCATCAACGCGGCTACCAAACTCCAGGCCAAGTGGAGAAGGGAAAATAGCATCTGCAGACTTCTCATCCTGAATGCTATGGAGGACTCCCTGGCAGAATCCTACTCAAAGAAGGAACTTGCCAGAGACATATGGGAGTCTGTGGAAAATTTGTATGAAGAAGACAAGAACAGGAGCAAAATGTTTGTGGTTGAAAAATATCACAAATTGCTCTTTGAGGACGAAAAGTCCATGTTACCACAGGTAAAAGAATTTCTGAAGCTGCGTCAGAAACTGAAAGACGAAGAGATGCCCCTTCCCGACAAGTTTGTCGTCGGAGGGATCGTCTCAAAACTTCCTGCTGGATGGAGTACCTTCTATGCAAGGATGCACAAAAAGAAGCTGGACATTAGCTTGGGAGATCTACTTCAAGAGATCCATGTTGAGGACGAGATGCGTTCTCAACAGAAGGTGGACACTCTGTCCAAACAGTTGGCTAAAGCCAATCTGGTGCAGACGAGGGATCCCAAGGGGAAGCAGGCGGCTTCTCATCCCAAGAAGAAGGACTTCACTAATCTGAAAGTGAAGGGCCCTTCATTCAAGCAGCAGAAGACTAAGTCCTACGTGACTTGTTACAATTGTGGCAAGAAAGGCCACTACAAGAGTGAATGCAGATCTAAGCCTAAACAATCAGAGAAAGGTGAGCCTAATAAGGTTTCATTGGTTTCTAACATTGTTGCTATGATCGGATAGGTCACAACTGTGGGGGTTGACTCTGACTGGTGGATAGACACTGGTGCGACTTGCCATGTCTGTTCTGACAAGGAATGGTTCGTCACGTACCAGCCGATATCTGAGAAGGTTGTCATGGCGAACCAGGCCCAAGCTGAAGTTCTGGGGATTGGGACTGTGGAGCTGAAACTCACTTCAGGGAACACTCTGTCGCTTCAAGGCGTGAAGCATGTTCCTGCGATTGCCAAGAACCTAATCTCTGGGAGCCTGCTCTGCAATGCAGGCTTGAGGATGGACATCAATGCTGGTCAGATGGTGATGTCCAAGAAAGGAACATACTTCGGGAAGGCTTATTAAACCGAAGGCATGTTTAAAATTCAGCTTGTTAACCAGTTTGAAGACATTAATGCAGTTGCATTTTCTGATTATTCTCTTGAGTTGTGGCATAATAGATTAGGACATGTTCATTGTAAAAGAATCAACAAAATGTCTAGTCTAGGACTTATCTCCAAATATGGGGGTAAGGTGGAGAAATGTGAAGTGTGTGCTCAGACGAAGATCACTAGGAAACCCTTTCATCGGGTCAATCGAAGCACAGATCTTCTGGAGTTGGTGCACTCCGATATCTGTGACTTCAAACATTTCTCCACGAAGGCCGGGATGAAGTATTTCATAACCTTCATCGACGACTTCTCAAAATACGCGTTCGTCTACTTGCTCAAGTCCAAAGACGAAGCTTTCGAGAAGTTCAGAGAGTTCAAGGCCGAAGCTGAACGGCAGACTGGACAACAACTCAAGAGGTTGAGAAGTGATCGAGGTGGGGAGTACAGGTCTCATGAATTCGTATCGTTCTGCAAAGAACATGGAATCATATGCGAGACTACTGCTCCATATTCTCCTCAATCCAACGGAGTAGCAGAGAGAAAGAACCGAACATTAACAGAAATAATGAATTCTATGCTGCTCACTGCAGGTCTTCCAAAATGCTACTGGGGAGAAGCTGCATTAACGGCCACTTTCATTTTGAATAGAGTGCCATATGCAACTTCGGACGTAACTCCTCATGAACTCTGGTTCAAAATCAGACCAAACTTGAATGTCATTCGAGTGTGGGGGTGTCTGGCGTATGTGAAACTCCCAGATCTGAAGATTCAGAAGCTAGGGACAAGGACTACGAAGGCGATCTTCTTGGGGTATGCCGAGAAGAGTGATGCTCGGAGATTTCTTGATATTGAGTCAAATCATATCATCGAATCTCGCGATGCTGAATACTTTGAAGACAAGTTTGCAAAAGACAAAAACATTATTCTTTCGGACATTCCGGAAAATGATGTAGGCGCAAATGAGACTAAAATCTCATATGAGCCAGTAGTCCAAGAAGAAGCTGTTGTTGATGAAACAACTCTTGTACCAGAACTCGCAGAGCCGTCAACTAAGCGAGCAAGGAGACCGAAAGACTTCGGAGATGACTTTGTCACCTATCATGTGGAAGCAGATCCGCTTACCTATGATGAGGCGATGAAGACCAGAGATGCTATCTTCTGGAAGGAGACAGTGAATGACGAGTTTGACTCTATCACCTCCAATAACACATGGGTGTTGGTAGATCTACCTGAAGGAGAAAAGCCCATCGGATGTAAATGGATCTTCAAAAAGAAGATGAAGGCAGATGGAACTATTGACAAGTTCAAGGCCAGGCTGGTAGCCAAGGGATTTTCTCAGAAACAGGGGATAGACTACTTTGACACATACGCTCCAGTAGCCCGGATGACCACCATCAGGATGTTAATCGCTCTTGCAGCTATACATAAGTTGGTGATACATCAGATGGATATAAAGACATCATTCCTGAATGGAGAGCTGACCGAAGAGATTTACATGCAACAGCCAGATGGATTTGTCGTCAAAGGTCTTGAAGACAAAGTCTACAAGTTGGTGAAATTATTGTATGGTTTGAAGCAAGCTCCCAAGATGTGGCATGAGAAGTTTGACAAAGTTATTAGGTCAAACGGCTACAGAGTCAGCGAGACAGACAAATGTGTTTACACAAAGTTCGCTGATGGAAGAGGAGTCATCGTTTGTCTGTACGTGGACGACATGCTAATCCTAGGTACGGATATAGGCTGTGTCACAGAGACAAAGAAGTTCCTCTCAACCAAGTTCAGTATGAAGGACTTGGGGGATGCAGATGTCATCTTGGGCATAAAGATCATCCGGACAGACACTGGAGTAGCGCTGTCACAATCTCACTACATTGAGAAGATGCTCACACGCTATGGGTATAAGGATCTTCCAGGGATCGATACGCCATACAGGTGTGATCAGAAGCTGAAGCCAAATTCAAGGGAAAGCGTCAGGCAGCTGGAGTATTCTAGCGTTATCGGAAGTTTGATGTACGCAACCACTGCCACAAGGCCTGACATAGCTTTCGCCATGGGAATGCTGAGTCGGTTCACAAGCAACCCAGGGGTTGAGCACTGGAAAGCTGTGAAGCGAGTAATGAGATATCTCAAGAAGACTCAGACATATGCACTGCACTACAACGGGTATCCGACAGTAGTGGAAGGCTTCAGTGATGCTAGCTGGTATTCAGAGGTGGAAAGCGAGAGATCCACAGGTGGATATGTCTTTTCCTTGGGTGGAGCTGCTATATCGTGGAAGTCGAAGAAGCAGACTATACTCTCTCGTTCCACCATGGAATCTGAATTCTATCCACTTAAAACTGCAGCAGATGAAGCAGAATGGCTTCGGGAGCTCATGTATGATCTTCCAGTGGTTGGGGCTCAGATACCGGCGATACCGATATACTGTGACAACCAGGCGACTGCGGCGGTGGCATCAAATGACCTCTTCAACGGGAAGAAGAGGACTGTGCGGTTGAAGCACAGGGCAGTACACGATCTCATCAAAAGAGGTGTAATTGTAGTGGTTGATGTTCGGAGTCAGGAGAACCTGGCAGATCCGTTCACAAAGGGCCTCAAGCGCCAGTTGGTCGATGACACAGCTTGTAAAATAGGCTTGAAGGCATTCTGATAGTGTGTTTTTGTAATCCTACCATAAAGTTTTATGCTATTAGTTCAAAGAGAAATCTACTAGGCATCTAACTTTTGGTTCAAAGGAGGATCACTGACTGGGAAACTATCAGGTAACAGTGGGTACTTGTTCTCTGGAACATGGAAGGGATACGGACCCATAACCACTGTTGTCTACTATGTATTTTTCTGCGGAAAAACAAATCCAGTGGAAGGTTGGCTTAAACGCCTTAATGAGTTCTCAAGCAGAGTGAATGTCTGGTGTGCTTTACAGGAAGCACGGTAGAGCAGCACTACAAGGAGTGAAACTCCATGCTACAGTGGGATGACTCCACCATGAGGTTCCCAGGTAGCGGTAATGCCTCGGCTTTGCAAGCCAAGTCATAGCGGCGTAGCACCGCAAATAGGCAGGTAGCCTAATGCTGTATGACGTAATTAAAGAGTTGTAGACAACACTACAAAGGGAAGGATGGCCCCATGTTACAGTGGCACGACACCACGATGAGGTACCCAGGTAGGGGTAAAGCCTCGGCATTGCAAGCCATGTCGTTGCGGCGTAACACCGCAAGGAAGCCTTAGGCTTCATGCTGGGTAGTTTGGCACTACAAAGAGGCTTGTGACCTCATGCTACAGTAGTATGACACTACGATGAGGTTCCCAGGTAGGGGTAATGTCTCGGCTTCAGGCCATGTCATAGCGGCGTAGCACCGCAAGGAAGCGCAAGGCTTCATGCCATATCTCTTTAATAAAGAACTCACCTATAGTGTATGAAAAGAGATATCAGGCCGTCTCTTGAGGGTAAACTTGTAGACGCCCAAAATTATACACTGAAACCAGGCTGGCACAGGGCCTTTAATGTGCAGCTAGAAGCACACGTAACTACACTTTGTGAGTGGGAAGAATTACAATTGTGGTGCAGAATTCAAGGCGTAGTCCATTCTTGTATCACATTGTTATTTAACCCATGCGGGAAGATTCAAGTCGTCAGCGACATCTATCCTAATGCAAAATGGACAGTTACTGTGGGGAACGCTCAACCCTGGACACATATATATATGTTGTGATATGTGGGGGATTGTTGGTGCTTTATTTACATGGAGAGAGCTTGCTCTCAACATGCCTTGTAAAATTTTAGTCCCACATTGGAAAAGCACCATGAGTTATCTCAACATATATACTTGGGTGTGTTGTTGAGAGATGCACATGGGGTGGTGACCCTAAGGAGGGAACCATGTGGGTGATTTTACTAGGAGGTAAGAATAAGGCTCCAAGGATTAAGCATTAATGCTTTTGTCATTCTCTTGGATTAATTCCACTTGGAGCTAAGCCCCAAAGGGGCTTAGCGACTCGGACTCGGACTCGGACTCGGGCTCATGGGCTCATGAGGCGTAATGTGGCGTTTTGTTGGCACACTTTGCACTTAGCACGTCAGCAGTCATGCGGTCTTTATGCGGCCATGCGGTCTTATGCGGCATACGGCTCATATGCGGCCTCATGCGGCCATGCGGTCCATGCGGTCCATGCGGCTCATGCGGTCCATGCGGCTCATGCGGCTCATGCGGTCCATGCGGTCCATGCGGCTCATGCGGTCCATGCGGCTCATGCGGCACATGCGGCTCATGCGGCACATGCGGTCCATGCGGCCCAAGCGGTCCATGCGGCCAGGCTGCTGCTGCTGCTGCCGCATGGAGGGCTACGCTGACTGTGCAGATTTCAAATCGGTTATGGAAAGGGTGAATCAATGCGATTAATTCAGATCCTATCTTTGTGGGATTTAAATTAATTTCGTTACTATCTTTGTGGGATTTGAATTAATTCAGTTCCTATCTTTGTGGGATTAGAATTAATTCGTTGCTATCTTTTTGTGATTTGATTCAATCTTTCTATAACTGAAGAGGCGGTTAGGGTTTCCACCCTCTCTCTATAAATACTCTCTTCTGGCCTCCTTTGTAACTACGAAAAATACAAGTCAGAAAAGAGAGAAAGAGAGGGAGTTGCTGCCGCCATTGCAAGTCCATCCGAGGAGTCAGAACAGAGGTGACATCGAGCGTTCCACAAGTTCTTCAAACTTGCTGGTTCCTGGAAGCAGATCGTGTGGGGCGAATCTTGCTTTGAGCAACGGTGTTTTGACACCCCAGCATTGTTCTTCTTCTCATCTCTCTAGATTATTGTAACTTGTTCTGTCCCAATTGCAACACGTTTGCAAGGAAGAACAAGAGATCTTCTCTTTGCTATTTTTCTCCTTCATATTGTAATTTGGCTATTTAGTTTTATTCGTAGATCTTGAGTTTGATCGTCACAAAGTTTTGTGTGACATCTCAGATCTCGATTGCATTAGTTTTCATCTTTGATCAAGCCCCGGGGATTAACACTATATACCATAAGTTACTACGGCCAGAACCAGTCATCTTCACCAGAACCCTTCTCTATTGATCCCTCATCCCCTACAGAAAAAAAATCGGAGGTCCAATTCACCAGCCTCGACCATCCTAACCGACGACGATGCCAAGATCCATCCCCTGCATCGAGCAACCTCACCGAGCGTCGACATTGTTCGTCTTGCCACCACGCGATCAGAATAGTTGCACCAACTGAGGACCACTGACATCGTCTTGCCATCTCCGGAGATGCCGTTGGAAGCACTTGTACACCACCTTTTCACGACAGCCTTGTCAAAGCCTCTCGTACTATCAACGCTTGATCGTAGAATCCGGTCGAAGCACGACCGTTTGTCGCCAGCGCTGTGTAGCCCAGTCTCTTTGGCAAGCCTTCGCGCACTACAAATTTGCTTCAGTATTAGTAGGTGAGCCTGTGATCTTCTGCCTTATTTTTTTATACAACCAAATTTTAACATATATAGGAAGAAGAAGAAGAATAAACAGTAACCTATATAATACTGTTCACGTGTGGACTAGAGATGACGCGGTCACTGGAGAAGGAAAAATAGGCAGCAGCATTGTTCGCATGAATGCAAACATAGAAGAATAAATAAGAAGAGTGGTGTTAGCTTTTAGTTGTTGCTAGCTTTTAGTTGTTGTGCTAAGAGAATCTCTCTCTGTAGATAGATTAACTTTTAGTTTGCACTTATTTTCATAAAAACCCTCCTACAATATTATTCACACGAATACGTGTTGGAGAGAACTTCTGCCTCTTCCTTGTTAGTAGTGTTTTACATATAAATCCCTCCCTGTAACATTGTGCGGCCAAGTAGGTATAGAAAGGATTCATGTGTTGTTCTATAATTATAATAAATAAGTGAAGTTAGAAATTATGAATAAAACCACTTTATTTTGTCCAGATTTTGGACCGGAACCTAAGGGAAAAAAATTTGAGACTATTAAATATAAATATAAGTGCATCATAAATATATATAAGTTTCCTCTCTCTTTCATACATAATATTATATAGATCGGCACTTGCTAGATTATTAATGTTAACAACACTATTCATGACACTAGCAAATAATGGAGTAAGGAAAAGATTCCTTTCCATGTTAATATGGTAAAAGCTTTCTGCTTCATGATTCTCAACCAAGGTTGATTTCAATTTGCACATAAGACCTTTATCTTTCTTCTATTTACATAAATAGAATTTATGTTTATATATATAATAGTTAGGAATCAACCTTACACCATTCATTTAAAATATTAACGGATTATAAAATACTTAATTAGATTAAATGACCAAGTATTTAAATATTATTATATATAAATTAACCAAAAAACATCTTAAGTCAGATAATAGCCTTAAAGTATAAATATTAAGGATATATAGGTCCATAATCAAATACGACATTCATTAAATACTAAAAAATAACCATAATTTTATTTGATTATTAGGTTTATAATCTCTTCTGAGTTCTTACCCTCAGCATAGATTGGATGAATCTTCAGGCAAGTATACCTTGCCTTCTTTGTAGTATCTTTACATGCTTAAATTCTTTTATCTTGCATCGCATTATTATCAATAGTTGTTTCTTTTTGTTTTCCATTAAGATGTTTTCTTCAATGATATGTTTAGTTGGCAACTTGTCTTTGTGTTAGTTCATACATGTTGATTGGTACCTGCGTCGTACATGAGTAGTATCGAATCTTGGGAAGGGAAGAATGAGTGCGTTATAACTAAATTGCTACTTTTGTTTTCAATTTTCTCAACCTGCGAGTCCACACTAGGGACGATGGTTGATTATTTGAACTAACCTGCGAGTCCACACTAGGGACAAGGATTAGTTATTTGTTCAAACCTGCGAGTCCACACTAGGGACAAGGGTTTAATTATCTGTTTGAGTACTTGTCATGTGTTCACCTAGAAACTTGGCATTTGATACATGTTTCCTTTCTAGCAGTTCATTTATGCTTAGTTGTTCTCATATTCATGTTTCATTGTTGCTTAGTCCTTTTCTGTTTATATCCAAGTTTTATTTATGCATGTATACTGTTAGATAGGCATGTTTTATGTATCTTGCTTGTCTCCTGTGGACCTGGTGATCTCTCTAGGTATAATTGAGGTTGATCCAGGTGCAGACGAGCAGGTTTATGTGCCAGTACCAGACCACGGTACCACTGTAGCTGATGATGTCATTGATGTTTAGCTTAGTTTGGACTCAATTATTTTATTTTATGTCTCTATTTTATTTTTGTCTACTAGTAGTGGATTTATCTCCATCGAACGTGACTTGAATTCTTGATTACTTGAAACTATATTTTTACATTATTCATCATTATTCAGTTTCTTCAGTACTTATTCTTTATTCATTCTGATTTATTCGTATTTCTACTTATGTGGATGAGATATAGATTGCCATGATAGTACTAGATATCTTGGACTTGTGAGTTTATAGACAGCTTAAGTGCATACTTGAGGGTTCCATAGATTTGGTATTGCCCTCGAGTGTGTACCAGCTGGCCATGTCATGTGCTAGTCCCGTGATTTTAGGACTGGGGCGTGACACCACTTGATAAGTAGCTAGCATGTATACGTACCATAGTCCTACGTATTTTGGGAATAGGATGTTATATATTTTTTTGGTGGCCCATACAAGTCAGAACATTTTGTTTCGGTTATGTTACTGTGCCGAACGAGCCTGCAAGATATTGTATTAGGACCTCAATCCACAATTGCTTTAAAAGTCCTTTTATTTTATACATCGCCTTTGGAACTCATAATTGAAATCGATCATCCTTCTGGAACTCCTTCTCTTGGATTCTCGTCTTTTCCTATTTCGAAAGGACGAATACTCGTGCTTGGTGAACCATTTTGATTATATTCCATCATTTGATAGAACGTAGTAGATAGAAGTGTTTTATAAAAGAATTAGTTATCTATAGTAGTAAGGGTTTGAATAGATGCCTCAACTAGATAGGCCGAATAGATCTGACTAGCAAAATAGAATTCTTATAGGAGAGTTAATCCTAACGAGAGATTCTAGCATCAATTGGCTACACCCATTCTACCATCCACCTATGATATAGAGATGTTATATAGAGATAGCCTAGAGGTATAGCATGGTTTAAGTGATGATTAGTAAGGAAGGCAAGTTATATTTCTCAATCATAGTGATTAAAGTGACTAATGGAATATATGGTATAATTTTAGAGTTAGATACGGTTTTCCAAGTAGAATATGATCACCCCAATGAAAGAATGTAGTTGAAAGAATTCGAAAGTCTTGTTGTGGATATGATGATTCGATAAGGTACTATAGAATCCTTAAAGTCATTTTAATGTTGCAATAAGATTTTTAAAAAAATTAATTTAAAAGATATAGAAATCATGATAGTATGCATATGTAGGAACACCCAGCCACAGAAGTGGGTGAACTAGTTGGAATCGAGATATATGACCTCTAAGGTAGCATAAGTTAGATCATGACTTCAAAGATTAGCTAGTCTCATTCTTAGAAAATCTTGATAGATAGTTTATACTTTAAAATGTCGGTGATCGTCATCTTCAGACTGATTGATCATTTGAAGCCCAAGATCGCTCTGGTAACTCGAAATATAGTTCACCACCGACTGGTTCTACCGGTTGGAAGAAGCAAAGGTATATTTTATTGACTTGAGATCGAGATACCATCAGGTGAAAGAGGATATTCCAAGGACAACCAACACAAGATTTTTGATGCCATTTGGATTGACGGACCAGCCTGTTGTATCTATGCATTTGATGAACAAGGTGTTCCATCAATGCACATACTAGTTTTGGTAGATTTAATTATAATTTATCATAGGATAGAAGCTATGTTGGTAAAATAATTCTTACGATGGTGATTATCTAAGGTATGTATAAGTAGAGTAGAACCACTCTATTAGAAAGGCTAATTAGAACAGAGTGGCATTCTATTTCATAGGAGCTTTAATTTAGTAGAAAAACCCTCTTAGTCGATTGATAGGCATTCCTACACCTGCCAAACAGATATGGTGAATCTAGTTTACATATCCATAGAGATTTGTTAAATAATAAGAATAGAATTTATCTTGAATACTAGATATACGATTTTAGAGATTAGGTTATTAAACTTGGTATTAGTTATCGTGCCTTAAGAAAATAGGACCCCCTTGTGGTAGATTTAAGAAAGTTTTGTTATGAATATAACAACTTGGTAAGCCTTGTATTTAAGGCTGGACCTAAGACTGTGTAGAACCATTATTGTATGAATTTTTATTTGAAGAAGATATGATTACATGCTTTACAGGACTAGGTAAATAGCTAAGGTGGGTAGAATTTCATAGATACTTCCCCAGAGAATAAGTTAGGATATAGTACGGTATAAGGGCTGACTCTAACCAGCAACTCTAGAATTAATAGACTAAATCTTGCTAACTTTGGCCTAAGATAGGGCTTAGATTAGAAGTACTGGAGAAATTATTATCTAACGATAGTGTCAAGATGGTTAGTAATCTAAGAGTGCTAGATAGTGTAATGCCATGTCCCACTCAGTCCAACCGGAGAAATCGAAACGCAATGACGTTTGGACTTAGCCATGCAACGGCTTGCTCAAAGTCCCGCTTGGTCGAGATAACTCCTCTCTCAGGTGGGTGGCTTCGGTGAACTTGCCTCGGCTTAGCCTTCACACTAACAAAAGAAAGTTTTCATTATACTGAATAGGCTTGAATAAAAAAGATGAACCTACATATCTAAGGAAATAATCATGTTGAGTCAAGTATGTGTGTAGAATACGAAAAAAGTGTCATAATGTTGCTTAGATATTCTCCAAGATGATTTTCAAAGTTGGCAATGGGCCCTTCGACCGCACGATTAAGTTAGACAAATTTATGCCACTGACTATCAAAGTCATAGCAGGCACATCACTATGATCCTACTGTTTGTCATAGCAAAAAGGTCCAACGGTCTTATAGTTAGTCCTATAAAAGATGCCACGGATTAAGGAGCTCAAAGAATACGGTTGTTCAAATTGAGCACGTGTACAGTCCCACGATTCTACGGCTTAATATAGCCATATGTACTCACGGTCTCAAGACCCGTCATATAGAGTATGACTTGGGCGCTAGTGTCGCACAGGACACAATTGGTTTAAGGCATAAAACATGATTGTTTCAATAAGAAGTATGCCACAGTCTATGGGACATATGGAACATTCTTTGTTCAAGTTAAGTAGGGAGGCTATATAGTAGTCGTTTTCTTGGTTTCAATGAATAGAAAGTTTATGCGACCGTTTGTCGCTGAGGCACTCCCTCGTTTGGGAGTCTCGAATGAGAAGTATAAAAAAGTAAGCTTATCAGCACGATGTGCAAAGGATTTGAGTCGCACCACAAACTGGGCCATATATTTACATGAGTCTAGATGAAGTCTCGTAGGTTCGTGGTAATAGACAACTTGTGCACAAGGGCGATATTTTTTCGAACGACAACCTGGGGACATATGATCGATCCGACCTTGGAGGAAACTGTTGACCCAAATTGGATCGTAGTCAACCTAATCTTGATAATTAACAAGGCAATATCTGTTATAATCCAACTTGACAAATCAAGCTCCAAAATAATACATTATCATATATCAGTTCAAGACAGACATCATTAACGATTGCTTCAACAGTGCTGATGTTACTTGTAAACTGAGCCTGTATTTTTACTTTTTATTGAGTCTAGGCTATTGTAAGTTGAGTCGCACTGAGTATCTCAACCCTAGACTTAATACCCAAGTTCCACCAAACAAACTCCAAAACCTGTCAAGCCCAAAAAGCCTACTTGAACTTTCTGTCCTCTAGGAGACAGAGTTCGGGCCGAACTCTGCCCCTTTAATTTTAGGACCTGATTTTTAGGGTTTCTGGTTGCTATTTGTCCAATGGCTAAATATTTGAATATTTGGGACAGAGTTCTAGCCGAACTCTGCCTCTCTGGACTAGTATATATAGGCCTTGATTTCTCTCGTTTTCAATCATCCAATCTTCTCATCTCCTCTTCTCCTATAGCCTATACATTCAAGAGCTTATTCTTCTCATCTAACTATCCATAAAACTTCCCAAGCCCCCAAGGTGCTCAGTGCGAGTCAACTAGAAGTTTGTGTGCAAGAGTTTCAAAAGAAGTCACTTAGACAATTCCAAGTCTTGCCATCCGTGAATCTGTAAGAAGTTGGTGTGCTCTTTGGAGTAAAGGCACGTGGTTGTATGCTATTTCACAAATAGTGGATTTTAATCCTGAGCTAGAGTTCTCAGGCCTGGACTAGTCCTCCACGAGGGAAACCAGGTTAAAAACTGTTGTGTCTGCGTATGCTTCTCTGATCTCTATTTATATTTTGTACTTATACTCTGATTATTATTTCTGTTGGGTGGACTTGAATAGAGTTAATTTTAATTGGGTATTATCGACACATACTCTATTCACCCCCTCTAGAGTTGCCTATACGTACTTTAATTGGTATCAAAGCTCTGGTCTCTTATATTGGATTAACATCCTAAGAGCTGATCTATGGAAACCACACAACCTACCTTTTCCAACTATTGTGAAGGACAGTCCACAAATAGGCCACCCTATTTGACGGAACTAACTACACCTATCGAAAAACTAGGATAAGTTTTTATCTCAAGTCTCTAGACTTTGATCTGTGGACCATCGTCACGGATGGTTACAAGAAACCTGCCCAAATAGCTGTCTAGGGGACACTTGTTGAAAACCCTACGACAAATATTATGACCAGGAAAAAAAGAGGCAAGTCTAGATGCTAGGGCTATTAATGCTCTCTTTTGTGCAATAGACAGGACTAAATTCATCAGGGTCTCTACATGCTCCACCTCACACAAAGTATGGAGGCTTCTGGAGGTCTCATGAAGGAACCACACAAGTTAAAGAATCAAAGATCAGCCGTCTGACACAAGAATACGAGGCATTCAAAATGAAGCCAAATAAGACAATTACTCAGATGTTCAGCAGATTTCTCGACATCGTCAACCCTCTATCTTCCTTTAGCAAAGTATATTCCAACCATGAGAAGATACGCAAAGTGATAAGATGATTGTCGAAGATATGGAACCCCAAGGTCACGGCGATTATCGAACAAAATGATCTTACGGCTATGTCACTAGAAACTCTGATGGGCAAGCTGATGATGCATGAGCTCGACCTCGAAGATTTTGAAGAAACTGGTCCAAAAGAAAAAGAATTGCCTTAAGAGCTCATCGTCGAAGAACCATTTCAGAGGAAACAGATGACGACGATTTCGAAGGTGACGATCAAGCACTCATGGTTCGAAATTTTAAGAAGTTCCTACGCTTCAACTGAAAGAAAAAGAAACAAAAAGACGATGAAGAACTACCCACCTGCTTCGGATGCTAGAAGACGGGACACGTCAGAAAAGATTATCATGTATCAAAGAAAGGAAGCAGATACAAAAAGCCGTACAAGAAGCCAATCTCAAGAAAGTATGCCAATACTAGCATCTGGCACAGAAGCGAAGCCAGTGATTCAGACGAAGAAGAGAACTCTCCACAAGACACGGTAAACGTCTGCCTAATGGCAACTTCAGATAAGGTAAATGATTCTTTTGACGACTTTTCTTTTGATAAACTAGGTGATGCCTTTAGTAATCTACTTGAAGACCACAAAAAGGTTATTAACAAATATAAACATGCTAAGGATAAAACCACGGCTCATGAAGCCGAGATCCATAAACTTTCATGCTTATTAGAAAATGTTAGAAACACTACACCCACAAAAACACTGAGGAGGTATCTAACCTTAAGTTAAGCTTACACGATGCATAATCTCTTATTGAGAAGCAAACACATGATATCACTGCTTTAAATAAAGAACTTGCTGAAGTGAAAAACAAGTACAAGATTGCTACTGGTAGAATAAATGGTCTTAGTGCTAAATATGATGAGTTGCATGCTGCCTTTAAGAAAATACATATTAGACTGGGTAAACAGGTTATTAAACCTCAAACTCAGTCTCATAATCACAACACTTACACTAAACACTAGACGGCTCAACACTGTCACGACCCGCACCCGCTAAAAGGGCACGTGACGCGACAACGCCCAGCCCTCACCGTAAAAACGGCATAGAATGCTGTAGATTTTTTAGTCTGACAACAGTTTATATATATAACAAAACCTGTCGAGAATATGGTCAACTCCGAACGAAGGACAAGCAGTGAATATATATAAGTACTCAATCACAACTCTAAGATAACAAAGTAAAGACTGAAAGGTAAAGACAACAAGACGATAATAAAATAATAACTTGTCAAGTCCTTCACAAATAATATACAAGTCTAAGTCCCAGTCTCTAATACAATCCATAATAATAACAGTCTCAAAAGTACCTGGAGACAAAGTCCAGTATAAAAGACCTACTCTAACTAAGCAATATGTAAGGTCTCGCCAGGCGGAGCTAAGCCCTGCTGGACCAAAGTCTCCAGGTCTAGGCCTACTACGTCATTCGGACCGTAATAGGTACAGTAATCTCCCTCGTCAGCATCTGTAATATTTTCAACATATCCTGTCAGGATGGAACGAGTACAATCTACTAACAACAGTTCACAAGATATGACAAAAGCTATAAGACTGTAAATAGAGAGTATATACAAGAAAATCATGGAATGTACATGTGAATGTCATGGCAAGGTAAGCTATAAATCTAGAGCTAGAACAAGGCAAGTAAACTGATCATGGCATGTACAAGAAATCAAGAATCATATATCTAGGTGTGTGAATACTAGCTACAACATCTGGCCGGATTGGGTCTGCACAAGGTTATGATCTAGCCAATCATACGTGTGGTGTAGGATTGGCATTCACAAGGTTCACAATATATATAAGGCGGGTATGACCACACATCTACACTAGTACTCCCCGTCCCCGACTGGTAGAGTGGATCCAAGCAAGACACGTTATGACACGGGATTCTACAAGAAGGGAGCAAGTCTCCTCGAGAATCGGTGTCCATATACTGCATAAGAACTACAAGGGGGCTTGCACAAGATATACCAAGATAACGAGGAATAACATCTCATGTCGGGATCCATGAATACCAATCCGTGTGACCAATGTGTCGAGAACAAGCATATCTACACTAATTACATGAATTATAATAATCATTATAAATTAGAAAAGTGTCAGAGAATGTACTCGCCTGAAATATGATATGGTATGTCAACTGGAGCAAATGCGACGTCTCGAGGACCTATAGAGAACAATACGTATCAATACTCTTGTTTAGGAATTAAAGTCAAGACAATTTAAATTCTATTAGGTTATTCTAGGTCAAGACACATCAAACTAGACTGTACGAGGTCAACCTAAGTCATATTAGGTCTAGCTAGGTCATACTGGGTCAATGCAAGTCAAACGGAATTAATCTAGGTCGATTTGAGTCAACAGTTGACTTACAGTTGACTTTTGGTCAACTGGTCAACTCTGGTCAACCCTAGGTCAACTCTAGGTCAATGGTGACTAACAGTTGACTTTTGGTCAACTACTTAAGTCTAAAGGAATTTGGGACTAAATTGGGTAAAGTGTTGACCCAAAGTTGACTTTTGGTCTAAAAAGTTAACCGTGGTCAACCGGGGTCAAGACTAGGTCTAGGAGACTATTTCTAACTATTACCAACCTCTACAACCCATATCCAAGTCCATCTTGGACTTCGAAACTCATATCTTGGCCATAGGCCAATTACCTATTTTACCCTTAAAAAGGGTAAAATTCTACCTTAGGCGATTATCAAGTTAGCCTACCCACGCTTGATATTTTGACCCGATCTTCCTAGGGTAGTAAGATACTAACCTATATATATATTACCTACCAAGATACCTAAGTAAAGTGGACGTCTAGTCCATGATACGGCCCATTGTCGATATCTTGAATATTTCAAGATACGCAATGGTACGGCGCGATACCGGCGCCCTACAACCCCGATTTCAACTCGGAAGCCTACCCGCAAAATCTAATTCACGTATTCTAGGTCCACGCCAAGTTTCGTCTCAATCCGACGCTCCGAGCTCCGTTTCGCTGTCTAACTCGATTTTCCCTATTTTGTGTTTCTACCCTTCTACTTCTCAATTTCCCTCTACTTCCTATTCTTCTACTTTTTCTCCTTCTAACTCTCCTTCCTATTCTTCTTCTAATTTCTAACTCTTCTTATTCTCTTCCCTCTTCCTATTCTTTCCTTCTCTTTCTCCTCCTAACTTCTTCTTATTCCTTCCTTCTATTCCTCTTATTCTCCTTAACTTTTCTTCTAACCTCTTCCTTTCCTACTCTCCTAATCCCTTATTCTCCTTACTCTTTTCTTCTTTCTAACTATCAAATTCTATCTATATATATACATATACTTATATATATATATATATTCATATATATACATATATAGGGGGTTTATAGGCTAAATAGAAGGGGAAATGGGGGGGGGGGGGGGAATTGGTAGCAGGCTGCTGCCATTGTTGCTGCTGCTGGTTGCAGCAGTGGCTGCTGCCACAGCAGCTGTAGCTGCTGCTACTGTTGTGTATCTTCTTCTTCTTCTCCTCCTCTAGCTCCTATATATATATATATATATATATCTATATATATATATATATATATATCTCTCTCTCTCTCTCTATATATATATATATATATATATATATATATATATATATATATATATATATATATATATACATATCTATGTACACAAACACATCTATATGTAAAATATACATACACACACACATATATCTATATGTATATATACATACATACACACACATACATATATATATATATATATATATATATATATGTATTTATACACACACACACACACACATATATATATATATATATATATATATATATATATATATATATATATATTATATATATATATATATATATATATATATTATATATATATATATATATATAAAAAATATATATATATATATATATATATATATATATATATACATATATAAAAAAAATATATATATATATATATATATACATATATACACACACACTCTCACAAACACATACACACACACACTCTCACAAACACACTCTCACATACACTCTACCAATACCACCATCACACTCTCATCCCTCTACACACACACACACAAAAATTTATATAATATTATATATACACATATATATACATATATACATATATACATATATATATATCACTCAAACACACACATATATATATATATATATATATATATATATATATATATATATATATATATATATATATATATATATATATATATATATATATATATACATACATATATATATACCACTATATATATTAAATCCCTAATTAAACCTCAACCTAAATTTTTAGGAAATTCTGCAAAATTTATGGGCAAATTGTGGAGAATCTCATCCTCTCTATTTATTGTGAAGACATAAATCAAAAAGAGTAATAATTTAGGAATTAAATTCATACCTAAAGTAGGTTTTCTTGTAGGAAGGAAAAGCTTGGGAGAAGAAAGAGTTTAGAGAGAGAGAGAGAGTTTGATTTCTTAATGAAGAAGAAAAGGGGGGGCTCTTAGTCATGGCCGGCCATGTGTGGAGGGGGGGGTTATTGGGTTGTGGGTGTGATCCAATAACCCTCCAACCCAATAAACTTAGGTTGGGTTGGTTCGGGTTTGTTTCGGTTTGGTTCGGTTTGTTCCTAATTAACCAATTAAGCTCTAAAATGACAAATTAAGCCATAGAAAATTGGGTTTATGATTTCTAGCCTAATTAGGATGGTATGTGGGCTAAGCCCAGCTAGTATGTGGGTCCCACTAGTGTCCAGGCTACGCGGGTCTCCAATTTAAGTCCGAATTGGGTAAAATTCAAACCAAACCAAATAAATCCCAAAAAATCACATAAAATAAATAAAAATTCCTAAAAATCATAAAACTTGAAAAATACCAAAAATACCCCTAATTTAAAAACTGGGGGTGACAAACACAAGAGAGCACGTCATTACAAGAACACTCATCCACATACCACACAAAAACATGCCTTTATGTATACCTACTCCCATGCAGCACGTAAAACACACATACGTAGTTATAATCATTATGCTGCTACACGTAATTATTATCATCATCCTACTACTACACATAGTTATCATCATCCTACACCCACATATAGACATCACTATCGTCCTGCACCCAATACCAATATGCATGCTACATGTACTTACTGTGGTTTACATGGATACATATCACCACAGTGTAGAATTAGAAAACTAGTGGATATTAATCTATATGCATGGGTACCGAAGACTAACTTTTCAGGACCCACAAGAATCTGGGTACCAAAGGTCACATCTACTCATGGTGTAGGTGGACCTTCCTTCTCAAACTAGAAGCAAATAGATTCTCGATAGTGGATGCTCACGACATATGACTGGAGATGCTAATCTATTCATAACACTATCGATGAAAAGAAAAGAATATGTATCCTTCGACAACAATCTGAAAGGCTATATCATAGGTAACGGTGCAATTGGTTATCCTTCTTCTCCCGTTATTAAGCCTGCTCAGCATTAGTCATCTTGCTGATCATGGATATAATATTAACTTCGGTAAAACTAAATGTTTTATCTATGATAGATCATCTGGAGACATCGCTTTCGAAGGGATAAGGGAAGATAACATATATATTTTCTATCTATCTAGAGATACTAACAGTGCAGGCAGATGCCTTTACGTCCACAAAGATGAAAGGCTATTATGGCATCAGCGTCATGTTCATGCTAATATGGACACAATATCGAGACTATCTACCAAGAAGCTAGTAAGAGGATTGCCTGAAATTACATTCAAAAAGGATACGGTATGTGCCGAATGTGAAAAGAATAAGGCTACGAAATCTTCTTTTAAATCCATCAACACTGTAAGTACCACTCGACCTTTGCAATTATTCCATATGAATTTATTTGGTCATAGTAGAGTAGCCAGTCTTGGCGGAAAACTTTATGCTTTCGTTATTGTTGATGATTTTGCAAGATTCACTTGGGTTTTCTTTCTTGCAAATAAAAATGATACCATTTCAGTTTTCAAAGTTTTTGCTAAACAGGTCCAAAACGACAAAGGCTACATGATTACTCGTATCCATAGTGATCATGGTGGCGAATTCAAAAATTTTGATTTTGAAAAGTTTTATGATTTAAATGGCTTTAATCATGAGTTTTCTTGTCCTAACTCCTCAACAAAATGGTTTTATGGAGCGGAAGAATAGGACTTTTGGCGATATGGCTAGAGTCATGCTGAATCAATTTTCTCTTCCGAAATATTTTTGGGCAGAAGTTGTCAGCACAGCGTGCCATGTTTTGAATAGGATTTTGATTCGACCTATTTCGAAGAAAACACCCTATAAGCTTTGGTTTTGAAGAACTCCAAATGTTTCTTACTTTCGAGTATTTGGATGTCGCTGCTTTATCCTGAATATCAAAGACAACTTAGGCAAGTTTGACGCCAAAGCTGACGAAGGTATTCTTCTTGGTTATGCTGCCAAGAGTAAGGGATATAGAGTGTGCAACAAACGCTCCATGATTGTTGAAGATTCTACTAACGTAACTTTTGATGAGGACAATAGTACAGCTATCATTTCTGATAATGATGAACCATCAACTTTCACTCCTGTGGATACACCACCCGAAACCAGTTCTCTGGAGAGCTTACCAAAGAAGTTCCAATTCAAACCTTCACATCCAAAAAACTTGGTAATAGGTGAGGTATCGAAAGGGATAACTACTCGATCTTCTTTAAGAGATTCTATTGCTAGCACTTCTTTTATTTCTCAACTTGAACCTAAAAATATTTTAGAAGCTTTTAACGATGAATTTTGGATATCTGCAATACAAGAAGAACTCAACTAATTTGAATGAAATTAGGTTTGGTAACTTGTTCTTAGACCTGATGATCATTCAATCATTGGTACCAAATGGGTTTTTCGTAACAAAGTTAATAAGGACGGTTCGGTCACTCGCAACAAAGCTCGTCTCGTAGCTCAAGGATACAACCAAGAGGAGGGTATCAACTACGATGAGACGTATGCTCCTGTTGCACGACTTGAATCTATTCGGATGCTTTGCGCCTTTGCAAATTTCTAAAACTTTAAACTTTTTCAATTGGATGTGAAAAGTGTTTTTCTAAATAGTTTTATTAAAGAAGAGGTTTTTGTCAAACAACCTCCTAGTTTTGAAAATCACAAATTTTCCGACCATATTTTTAAACTTAAGAAAGCTCTTTATGGCCTCAAACAAGCTCCTCGACCTTGGTATGAACGCCTTAGTACTTTCTTACTTGATAAACGTTTTTCAAAAGGGAAAATTGACACTACACTTTTCATAAAATCCCTTGATGACACTGTTTTACTAGTACAAATCTATGTAGATGATATCATATTTAGGTCTACTAATGAGGGACTATACAAAGATTTTTCCAAGTGTATGTAGAATGAGTTTGAGATGAGCATGATAGGGGAGCTCAACTACTTTCTTGGACTACAAATCAAACAATACTCGCAAGGCATCTTCATCAGTCAGTCGAACTATACAAAGGACATGCTAAAAAAGTTTGAGCTTGACAACATCAAACCTATCAGCACTCCTATGGCTACTACAACAAAGCTGGAATCTGATGAAAGCGACAAACCGGTCGATCAACATAAGTATCGAGGTATGATTGGTAGTCTATTGTATTTAACTGCTAGTCATCCCGATATTATGTTTAGTATTTTCTTATGTGCTAGATATCAAGATAATCCTAAAGAATCACACATGACCGCTGTTTAGCGTATCTTTAGATATCTTAAAGGAACGATTACGGTAGGCTTGTGGTATCCCAAAACCACTTCCTTTGAATTAATCGAATATTTTTATGCTGATTTTACGGAATGCAAAGTCGACCGTAAGAGTACCAGCAGCACGTGTCATTTGTTAGGAAAGGCTTTAGTCTCATGGTTTAGCAAGAAGCAGAATTCTGTTGCATTATCCACAACAGAAGTTGAGTACATCGCAGCTGGTCGTTGTTGTGCACAGATTTTATGGATGAAGCAAACTCTTGAAGACTATAACTTACTATTCAAGCACATACCTATTTTCTGTGATAATACTAGTGCAATAAATTTGACCAAGAACCCAGTATGTCACTCATGCACAAAGCATATAGAGATTAGACATCATTTCTTGCGTGATCATCAACAGCACGGCACTATTAACTTAGAATTCATTGACAATGAACATCAGCTAGCAGATTTCTTTACAAAACCACTAGCCGAAGAGTGCTTCAATTTTCTTCGTCAAAAGTTAGGAATTTTGGATGAAATTGTCATACAATAAGCTATACCTGCATAAATAACGGTTATAACGTACATCATTCATGGTAACATTGCTTTGGGTACAAGCCGAAAGGGCCCTTTTGACAACAAGGCGTAAAAGTCTAAGCGACACGGTGCACTAGTCTTCAGACTACCGCTAGCTGGGATCCGGCCCCTACAGCTAACCTAAAGCAGTTTTACTATGATGATCATCGTTTTAAACAATATTTATTATATGGATACACTATTTTTATGGCTTGTAACATTCAAAAGTTCAAATTCAAGATTTTTTCTATCAAAAATGTCTTTTTAAACCTTTTCTATGTTCTGGAGCCAGAGCTACAGAACTCGGTCCAAACTCTGCCCTACACAGAGTTCGGGCCAAACTCTGTGTGCCTTCTTCCAGAACACCCAGCTGCTCCTAGCCATCCAATTTTTGATCTGATGGCCACGATTTAACCCGACCTGTTGGCCCTAATGCTCATATACCCAAACTCTCTCTCTCTCTCAAATCACTTTTCTCTTCTTCTACCTCCCTCAAAACCCTTTCTCCTCAAACCCTAACCCTAGAAAACTCAATTATTAGGGCTATCTTTCCCTAAACTCAAGATTTATGGGTTTTTGGTAGATCTCTTCCATCTCTAACTACTTTTGTGAGGTATAACCCCTATTTTTCATATCTTTCAAATTCATCTTTTCATTATCAACGGCTCCAAAGTTATTTGGTAGAGAAAAGATGTTGAGAAGTGAGGGGGCATCTTCATTTAACCCTCATCCTCATCCTCCTCCTCTTCCTCCTAGTCTTCCTTTGTTCAATCCACCACCTCCACCAAATCTCAACACCTACAATGAGCAAATTTTTGTCTCCTTAGATGCATCCAATGAGTGGTACACAGACTTTCGCTCACGTAGTGTGTTCCTGGGCCATCCGATAAACTTTACTATTTCTTTGGCATGCGATGTAATTTTTCACGATTTATGCCCCGATGAACTTGTCACAAGTTCATCTCTTGTCTATCTCAATGTCATACAGATGTTTTACTGTAATTTAACTCATGATGACACTAGGATTTATTTTCATGTCGTCGGCATTGACATATCTTTTGACGATTTTGAACTTGTCGATTACCTTAACCTTCCGGAACCAAACACTTGGGACAAACTTGTTAATGCCCGATAGTTCCAATTCCCAGGTGAAACCACTCTTGAGAGTTTCGAGGATGCATTGTGTTCTCCTAACACACGTTCTCGTAAGCTTCGAGCCAAATATCTCAACAACTATTTTTATGAACTCCATCGGATCATCTTTTCCTCGATCTTGTCCAAAGCGGATCTACCGATGAAATCACTTATCTTGAGATATCGGCTCTATATCATCTTCACTTTTGTCTTTTGTTCAACTTACCTCGCATGATGATGGATTGTATGATTCATGCAAAACCAAAACCAAAATCCTCAGTCTATGCCATGTACCTTTCAAAGATTTTTTGTGCCTTCAATATCCATTTTGATGACTGTCAGTTCCTACCTGCTCATGCCTCTCTGTCCAAGGTACGTAGGCCTATTGCTACTACTGCATCCTCTAACTCTGATGCTCCTGAGCCCGAGCCTCCTGCTACTCTTGATTCCACACAGACGATGTTGTGCGATCTCTTCCGTTTGGAAGACGACCGCTGGACCCAGTTGGACTACCGTACCACCCTTCAGATGAGTGCTATCAGCAACTTGCTGCACGACCTCTAGTACACCCAGGCCACCCATCCTACTATGTCGTTCCTTATCGTATGGGACCCTTCTAGTGAAGGTTACCGTATTGAAGACACATGGGTCAGGCGATATCTGGACCCGAACGCGGCCTTTGTTGACCCTCGTCGCTCTGCCAGTGACCTTTCAGACTCTGCTGGTCCATCCCGTGCTCCATGATGGTCGTGGTTTATTACCTGTTGAGGCTGCTGATGTTAGGCTATAGTTTTATTTTGCTTTATATAGCAGTTTTTAAAAACTTTGAGTTGTAGTATTTCTATTTCCTTTATGCATTGTATTTCCTTTCAAAACTATGCACTTTGGTTCAGTATTGAGGTATAAAACTGCTAGTACTTTCTCCCTTTATGGTTATGGTTCCTAGTTGTGTGATTGCATGTATTCACTTTGTCTATTTTTATGGGGGAGCCATTATTTTATTTTGCTAAATAACAAAGGGGGAGAATACTTGATATTTGCTTTGGGAATACTTGATATGTGCTTTGAGCTTCTATATATATTATGTTGTGCTTGCTTGGATTAGAACTTGTCTCAGGACATATCTATTTATGGGGGAGCCGACGTTCATCTACGGGGGAGCTATCATCTTTATTCCATGTGCCAGGTATGAATGTTGCAACATACAAATATCGTATTTTTGTTAATTATCAAAATGGAAGAGATTGTTGACCCAAACTGGATCGCAGTCAACCTAATCTTGATAACTAATAAGATTATATCTGTTATAATCCAACTTGACACATCAAGCTCCATCAAGCTCCAAAATAGAATATTATCACATATCAGTTCAAGACAGACATCATCGACGATTGCTTCGACAGTGCTGTTGTTACTTGTAATCTGAGTCTGTATTTTTACTTTTTATTGACTCTAGGCTACTATAAGTTGAGTCGCACTGAGTATCTCAACCCTAGACTTAATACCCAAGCTCTACCAAACAAACTCCAAAACCTGCCAAGCCCAAAAAGCCCACTTGAACTTTCTGTCCTCTAGGAGACAGAGTTTGAGCCGAACTCTGCCCCACACAGAGTTTGGTCCGAGCTCTGCCCCTTTAATTTTAGGATCTGATTTTTAGGGTTTGCTGGTTGCTAGTTGTCCAACGGCTAAATATTTGAATATTTGGGACAGAGTTCTGGCCGAACTCTGCCTCTCTGGACTAGTATATATAGGCCTTGATTTCTCTCATTTTCAATCATCCAATCTTCTTTTTCTTCTCCTATAGCATATACATTCAAGAGGTTATTCTTCTCATCTAACTAGCCACAAAACTTTCCAAGCCCCCAAGGTGCTCAGTGCGAGTCAACTAGAAGTTTGTGTGCAAAGGTTTCAAAAGAAGTCACTTAGACAATTCTAAGTCTCGCCATCCGCAAATCTGTAAGAAGTTGGCATGCTCTTCTGAGTAAAGGCACGTAGTTGTACGTTATTTCACAAATAGTGGATTTCAATCATGAGCTAGAGTTTTTAGGCCTGGACTAGTCCTCCACGAGGGAAACCAGGTTAAAAACTGTTGTGTCTGCGTATGCTTCTCTGATCTCTATTTGTATTCCGCACTTATACTCTGATTATTATTTCTGTTGGGTGGACTTGAATAGAGTTAATTTTAATTGGGTATTATCAACACATACTCTATTCACCCCCCTCCCCCCTCTAGAGTTGCCTACACGTACTTCAGAAACATGGTATAGCTGATGCTGGGTAGGTAACAAGGAATTTGATGGGCTTTCTTTAGGGCTGGCTACCTGTATTGATCGACCCACTGTCATCCTAGCTATGTCCACGATGGATTGAATTGTCAGTGACCTTTTATATAGATAAGTAGTGTACTGTACGGCAATCCGCATGCACAGTATCGGTTGAGTCATAAATAGCATAACTATGATACTAATGATTCAAGAAATGTGTGCACGGTCTGTACCATAAGTTTTTATGAAGCCTAAGATTTGGCTATAGCATAAACACGTGCTTCGATACAAGATATGGTGTCCTGTTTGAGCCATCAACACAAGTTCTATAAGTCTGGATTGAGTTGTTTGAGTTTAAGACAAGAAGGGCTGTAGGACAAAGTTAGGTTAAGTCACCTTGAGTTGTGAGGTACGACCTCGATATTGAAGTACGCATATAATGCATAGCACGACCAAGTTGTTGCATCTCAAATATGGGCCGAAAGACAAGCACGAGTCTATACATTGATGTTGTTGGCACGAGAATGGTCTAGAGACACAAAATAGGCCAGGCATCTATGTCCTAAAACTGATCCTAAGACAAGAATATAAAAATAATCAAAAGAATAAGTTGCACTCGGTAAATGAATGTGTTAGTTTTGTATGGGTGGACGAGGAGCTCACATCACCAGTATGGTTGTGTACTTATCACCAAACAGTTTCCATGCACAGGTTATAAGCAACTGCTAATAGGGACGAAGCTCGCTTGGACATGCTGAGGCATAGAGTTCCTTGGCATTTCGAGGCGTGCGGTCGCGTTGAATTCTTCACCTATACGGGACATAATATATGGACAAAAGCACCTTCAAGTTACAAGCTGAAGGGGTACCTATGGTCATTGTATTAAGAGATGAGAGAGAGAACAGAGTGATTTGTATTGTGAGGAAGAGTGAACCGAGTGTTGTAATCTTGGCTTCGTGCCACACTTGTAATCTTTGTTTCATAAATCAATAAAGAGCTATTTGTATGACTTGTTGTTTCAACTTTTTGCTGACGACTTACTGATTATTCAATATTTCTGGTTTGGGACTTATGTGCGACGACCCTATCGCTTATCCTGTAATCGGCCGTTATGGAATTGCCTTGTGCGAGCACAACTCAGTCTCGTGCGGCATCACGCCCTAGCGAGGACGATCAGTTCTACGAAACCGGGGCAAGACAGATAGAGTAAGAAGATCTATGTAGAATGGACGATCATCTCTATTTATGGTAAGACTAGTCTTGAAATGACCTATAAGAGGATAGAACTAGAAGGATGGCCAATAGGTTTATGTAGCCGCCTAGTTCAGCCTCAACATTTACCCCAAGTAGGTATTAATGGTTAAGCTTACTTGTAAGGATTGTATAGATTGCTTAAAGGTGGGAGGAGTCATTTTCTAATTGAATTACTATAGAAGTTTATGATGTAACTTATAGAAATATAGTATATATTTTAAGGAATGACAGAGTTATGGAAGAATTGTGATTTTTCTATGGTTAGTCATAGATAACGGTGTAAGAGCCAACTTAGAAACCTTACCTCTAGATTTGTAACCCTTTGGTAATATAGAGCGTGTTGGAGAAGTGACATATCTTCTTGTATCGTCCCATCATTAGAGGGAGTGCAGAATGTATTCCATGTCTCGCAGTTGAGGAAGTATGCGACTGATCCAGCCATATGGTCGACAATTCTGAGATCACAGTAGGATCCAGTGGAGAGGAGCTAGTTGGTATCTTGGATACTAGTGAGAAGACGCTTAGAGGGCAGACGATTAGATTAGTTCGAGATGCATGGAAGCATCATTCTATAGGAGAATCCACTTGGAAGTATGAGGATTCAATGTGAAAGCAGTATCCACATCTATTTGCGGATTCCGGTAAGACATTAGCTTATCTTTTATGATATAGATTTCTGTATGTTAGTGTTATTTTAATTTCGATGACAAAAATTTTTAAGGTGGGTAGGATGTAAGTCCCCTAATTTTTTATGTTATTTTTTTATTATTTTTATTTATTTAATATGGATATTTATATTAAACTATATTTTATGATCAATATTGACTATATAGGTACTTTAATGTAGCTTTGATTTTTGAAGCACAACAATTATCAATTTTTAAATCTAGTTCCATATCCATAATCTAGACAAGTCCATCTTCATTTTGATATATTATATCCCACTTAAATATGTTCTCTTGTACTACATATTTCTTGCACAACTTTAGGGACAAAATAGTCATTTTGGCCTTTACTGTAAAACTCAATGTATTTTCAATCTCGATTTGAGGCTCAAACTCGATCCAAACATTTTGACCCATTATATATTTTTGATCTATTTTGGGCCTACTACACACATGACAATATTGGCCCACTCAATTGAGTTCTCATGTGTTATTTATTTTCAAATGGCACACAAGACCAACAAAATAGCTTTTCGGAGTCAATTTTGATACCGTAAACCCTATAGGCCTAGAACTAGTCCAATTAGCTTTGGTTAAGCCTATAATAGGTTGCCATAATTAATTAGGATAATTTTACATTAATTTTTAAGGGTTTTGTAAAGCCATAAAGGGTTTTGAGCCAACTCACCATTGACTTTCCAAATATGGAAACTCAATATTAACTCATAGATTCATCAATGCATAAGTGGATGATTAGTTGTCAAACCCTAGTCCAACCAACTTAGTAGAGCCCATCCTAGGTTGCCAAAACCTAATAGACCTATATTTGATTAATTTTTATCAATTAAATGGAAGCCATGTATGCGTAGATTCCATGTATATTGACCCAATCTATCCTACTTTTAAATAGGGAAACCTAGAGATACACATTGTCATATTTATTGATTAGATGCCCAAAAATAAACCAAATCAATCAAAACCAAATCTCACACAACCCTAACTTATAAAAATCTTAAGTTTTCCATAATTATCCACCACCATCTCCCCATTCCTCAAAAATCAAAACCCCTCCCACTCCCTTTAGCCGACAGAACCTTGTGGCGTAACGACAATTTTGACCCCTCTCGACCTCCCATGATGCTCCACGAATATTTTTTATGAAGCTAAAGCGACCCTCTACCATCCTATTAACTCTTCGCACATTCATAACGCCTTCTAGCATCCCAAAATAGTCCTACAAGTCAACCAATTCTAGCAGCACAATTATGTACGAACCAGCAGGTTGGTTATCTTCCTCGATGTGTTTCATGTACTTTCTGATGTCTGTTTCTTGCAAAACCAAAACTAGTGAAAAGATATATGTGTCTATTTTTATTTCTAATTGTCCAACCATACAGTTTCAAATGGTTTCTCCGGGGTGTCCATTTTGCTACAGGGTGTCCAGACTGAACCAAATATTTTGTATACAAGTTCTCGGCCACTTCCGGACCACTTCGACCCTTCCTATATTTTTTTTATAAGAATTTAGAAATCCTAATATTTCCAATGAATATACTTTTGCCTTATTTTACTAAGGTTTACTATTTTTATAAAATTTGGGCTTGTCACCATAATGTCGAAACACCGAAAACTAATAGATTCTATGTGTCCCTATGCTTCGGAATTTCATGGGACTTGCCCAAAATAATTATTGTGCATATTTTGATAAGAAAAAAATATTTTTTACATATTTTGTACTATTTTCCAGAATTAATATTTATAGAAAATTTATCATTTCGGGAGCCAAACTATGGAACAAATCTAAGTATATTGATGTAGAATCAATACAAAACTTGTATACATATTTTTCTATGAATAAAATATATTAATTATTATTATTATGGAATATTTATAGTTATTTTTCCAAAATTAATTATGATATCTTTATGTTATTAAAATATTACTTTTATAGGTAGATTCAATGTTATATATGTTATATTGAGTAGGATAGTTAATATGACTATTTCGGTATATATAAATTATTATGGTCTATAAGGTAAGTCCATATGTGGTAAGTTACTTTGATATTAATAGAGTATATTTATTATAGGTGTACATGATGGAGGTAGCAAGGACATTGGAACCGGACCGTCGTTTTCTCAGCTGGAAGTTGCAGACAAGTGTACATTACCAAGTTTTCAGTACATGTTCCTTTCTTTGCTTTGTTCTCTTATTTCTATCTTCGTATATATTATGATTTAGGAATTGTTGGTACTTAGCGTTCAAATAATATTCGGGTACCGATGTCTATTTATAGATATCGAGTATCGACACTAGGCATGGCGATATATGAAATTTGTGTCCATTGACACGATAGACTACAGGACACAGATACAATAGATTGCGATGATATGATATGGAGTCTGACATAAGTTATTCGTGGCTATGGACTCTGTCATAGCATGTAGTACTAGCTCGCATGACTTGTTACTGGTACATAATTTATACTTGACATGACTGGATAGTTCTAGAGCGTGGGATGTGGAGGACTCTACCGAAGTACCCTGTCGTCGTGACTCGTGAACATGTGGATCTTGATTATTTTTGTGTGCCTCGGTCTCTATAACAGAACCTTGGAGTTGTTTCATGTTCACTCATTGGTATCACGACAAGATGCCATGAGTGATTGCATGGTTGGTTGGGCCTGGTATTAGGTTGTCCTCAATTGTATTTTGCACTTAGATGGTTATGGTAATTACCCTTCATTATATGGATATTCTTTTTAATGTTACTTGGCATGTACATTATATACCTTGCTATATCCCCTGAGGACCTGATGATCTCTCTAAGTTGTTGTAGAGCACTGGCTTCATAGAATAATTGGTAGTTGACGGTTTCCTCTTTAGGATTTCAGGTATATTAGTAGTTGCATTTATCATATTCCTCCATCAACATATTTTATTATCATTAGTTATTCTGCTGATATAGCCTAGTTTTACAAGCTTTACTTCTTTGTTGTGAGCTTGTTCAGACAGTTGTATTAAGATCTGGCCAACTTTATTGCATATTGTATTTTTTTGGTATTTTATTCTTGTGGAATCGGTGTATTACTATTTGATCAGCATTGGTACACTTGGTTCTCACTTGATATGATATCTTGTGGATTGAGCTATAGTTGGACTTGCTAGATACAGTTATTTGACCTTTAGACAGCTTATACATATTCGAGAGGGACCCATTTGTCGATCCAGCAGTGCCACATCCAGATTATCCACGACCGTGCTTCACAGACACTAATGGATATAGCTTCATATTCTCCGGTGGCATTAACCCCTATGGCTCTTTCACGCCTACACCCAACATGGATGATAACCCTCATGATGCTCCCGGCAGTTAATGTTAGTCGTGGTGGTGTTTGTTTTTTAAGTGTCTTGGTCTTTTGTGGTCCTACGAGGACTTTGGCTTTTAGTAGTTCTGGTTTTTTGTCTTGTGTATCCCAGTAGGGATAGTAGTTGAAACTTGTCTGCATGTTTAAAAAGTATGTTTTATTTAGTATGCTGTAATTAGGTTCTTTGAACCTCATTTTGCTTAATGAAGTTTCTCTCTTAAATGCTTGTGATCATCCTACTGCTTTACTATTTTCTATATACATTTCTGCTTGCTCTGATTTGTTATCTTTATAACACCATTTCCATCATTTTCCATAAATGACAAAGGGGGAAAAATCGTATTAAGGGGGAGTTGTTCGATTACGGGGGAGCTATCTCCTAAAACCCATACGTCAAAATAGGGGAGATTGTTGGCACATGAATAATTTTGATAAATTGATCATAATTATCCTCCATAACGTATTAGTAATATTGCTCTGCAGATGTATGGACTCAAAAATAAGAAGCCACAAAAAAGTCTTAGACGTCGCTAAAGCTCAAAATAACATATAATGCTTACTGCTATATCTTAAAGAAATATTCAAGATTCAAGATCAAAAGCACGCTCATTACAAGTTGTAAGCACAATGATTTTTGGAAGTTATTTTTATTTATTTTGTATGATTTTTTATTTATTAAATTATATTTTATTTTTAATTATGACTATAGATGTACGTTTTCGTAGTTTTAATTTTGGGAGCACAAAGAATACCAATCTTTTGAAACGTCCTTCATGAGTTTTGAAGTAGATAAGATCACCTTCAATTTGATATATCATGTCCCATCCAAAATTGTCCCCTAACATTCTTTTGACTTCGCACAACTTCGGGTCAATTTAGGCCATTTGACCGTTTACCGTACTTCTAGACCTAACTTCCAACTTGAGTTCGGAACTCGACATCGATCATAACTTTTTGATCCAATATTTGATTTTGATCCATTTTGAACCTACTACACACATGCTAATGGTGTGCCATTCTATTGAGTTCCTATGTACTATTTATTTTCAAATGGCACACAAGTCAAAACTATAGACATATTGGACTCGTTTCGATCCAAATAATTCGGTCGTCCCAAAACTAGATCAACTAGGGTTCAATGAGCCTATTCTAGGGTGCCCTAAACTCTTAGACCTATTTTAGATTAATCTTTGTGGATTAATATACAGTCACATTAATTAAACCTAATTTAAACCAAATCCTATAACCACTTTCCTAATTTGGACTCATTCAAATCACTTTGAGATACACATTTGATTTAAACTATCAAATCTTTTCCAAATCCAACCAAATAAGTTTAAATCCTTCTTAAATTCTTTTTTCTCAAGTGAAACCTGACCCCTTCCCTTTTTCGTGTATATTATATATATATATATATATATATATATATATATATATATATATATATATATATATATATATATATATATATATATATATATTAAATATTAAAATCGAGCGCACAAGTCCCTTTTTCTATATTTTTTGCACATATTTTTCCACCTATCAGAAACTCATCATCCCAACCTCTTTCAATCCTCCAACCACCTTTATCGACCCAAGGACACCCCCCCAACACCTTGGCACCTTCTCGAGGAGCCTCAGTCCTAAATTTGGTCGAACGAGGTGCGGAAGGCACCCGAAATCGATCGAACTTGTGCTGAATTCGTCACATCATGTATACTATTTTGCATCTAAGGTTTCGTATATTTTTCGATCTCATATTTTTGTGAAACAAAAACTACTGGAAAGATCTATATGTCTATTTCTATATGGCCATCCACACAATTCCAAACAGTATGTCTGTGGCGTCAATTTTACGACAAGGTATCCAGAATAGACCAGATCTATTGCCAGTAGATTTTTACCTATTTCTGTTACGCTTCGATCTTCCTAACCATTTTTAAAAGAAACTAGACATTAAGTGATTTCCATCGCATATCTTTTTGCTGATATATTATTTACTAAAATTCTTGACATTTGTCGTAATATCGTAATTCCGAAAATCATGTGTTCTTTGTATCCAAAAGTCTTGATACTTCATATATCCTTGCTAAATTATTTGTTATGTAAGGTTTGATGTTAAAAATATTATTTTAACTACTTTCTATAATTTTTCTAGAATTTAATATTTTTAATTATTTATTATTTTGGGACTTAATTAGTAGGTCAAATGTGGTATTAACGATGTACTTTCAACATGAGGCTATTGTGATTGAGTTTTCACCAATAAAATAATATTGTTAGTAATATAAATATATTTTTAAGTATTTTTAGAAATTAAATAATTATTTTATATTAGTTATAAATTATTTTGATAATAAAGTACTTTATATGTTGTATGTTGTGATATCAACCTTATGACCAATTTTAGAGTATGGATAATTAATGTAGTCATTTATGGGAAGTAAATATATAGTAAGTAGAGATAGAGTATTTATAATAGTATATTATTATAGGTGAACTTGGAAGAAGTAACAAAGACATTGGAGTTGGTCAGGCATACACTTAGACAACGGTTACAGGCAAGTACACATTGTCGAACTTTACAGTATTTATATGCATTTCTTATATTGTTGTTACTTTCAGACTTACTTGATCACATACTTCCTCTAATTCATATTATTATTACTTTCTAGTTATCACTATTATTTTCTCATTATACGTGCACGTAGTTTGTTTCAATTTTTTATCCTTACTTGTTATGATTTTGTGTTCATGCGTCTTATGATTTATCGTTGCCTGGTCCTATGTCATGTTTCCTTGACATGAATGACTAGGGCTTAACTTGTTGATTTGACTTGACTTCCTAGTACTTTAGGAGGGAGTATTTTATTAGCCGTGGCTATACCACTCTATTATTAGTGCCTCATCGGGCTGCGTAAGAGAACTTGTTATAGGACTGTTAGTGCTTGACCGGACTGCGGTTATTATCACATATTTACTGATAACCATGATTAATATTATATTCTCATGACATGTCACCATCTATAGGGTTCTTCTATGTGTTATTCTTTCTTGTACTTGTTATTCATATTTTTCCTCGCATATTATTTACTGTCACAGTAGGCTTGTATATTACGTGTCTTGCTAGTCCCCTGAGAATTTGTGATCTCTCCAAGTATTAGATAAAGTTATCAAGGTATAATACGTTGATGTATGATGGTTGCTTCACCAAGACTTCAGGTATATTTAGTTGATGCAATTATCATTCTCTTCCTTATTTATATTTCATCCTATATTGACTCATATTGTTATTATAGCCTAGTATTTTATAAGCTTCATCTTTCTTCTGGCTTGTTCATGATACATTTATTATTGGGGAACCACTCTAATACATTTATTAATCTAGAATCAGTGTATTACGGTCTGATCAACCTTAGTGCACTTGATTCGTTATTGTTATCAATATTTAGTGGATTGAGATATAATTAGCCTGACTTCTTTTTAGACAATTATACTTGACCTTATAGACAGCTTATACGTATTCAAGCTGGACTGGAGTCCTTTCGATAAGTAGCTGGCATGTATACGAACTCCTAATCCTATGTATTGTAACTACTTTTCAATATAGGGATATTATGATAATTTTTCAGGTTGATTTTATATATATATTATTTTATATTAGTAGTTGCCTAGAATTATATTAGTGTCAGTTAGTACCGCAATTAGATTTTGCAAGTGTTAGTGCTAATTATTGTTAGTCATAATTTTAGCAATTAGAATTAATTAAGTTTATTTGTCATGAAAGAAATATTCCTTTTAGTTGTAGAGATTCATTCCTTTAGTTAATTAGATTCCATTCATGACAAATAGAGAGGAACAAACTTGATATTTTGACATGACCAAAATCTTACTATAAGAGATAATTTCTAATTAGGGATTCATCCATTCATTCCATTTCATTCATTAGTCTCATTTTTTAAAAGCTTCTTATTTCCCAAGCTAACCTAATTTCCTACCAATTTCACTTATCCTCACCATCATGAAGGCCTAGAGCTTTGGAAAGCACAAGAAGATCCATAGAAGAGGAGCTCGCTAGGAGATCGTGTCCGACTTATCTCTTTCGTGTCCAAATTTGGAGTTCTCCAAAGAAGGGACACGCAAGTTGGATAAATCTCTATTCTTCACCAATTTCATGGTTAGGAACACACATTGAACCCATAGGTGGATTTGACTTCCTAATGATAGATCTAGGTAATAGAAGCTTTCAATTTAGTAGGTGTAGATTTTTATCATGAATAGTGTCGATTTCTTTTCTCAATTTGTATTTGTTATGAATTTGTAACCACCAAGTGTTCGATACGTGTCCCCAAAGAAATTTTTGTGTCCTTTTTAGTGAAGATTGGGTGTATGTGTCCTAAATAAGATACATGGTATTGTGGCATGGTATCTCATGATACACACGGTTAGATTTCACTACGTCATAATTCGTGCTTTTTGACAGACTAAAATCGTCAAAAACTGTATTTTTCGACGATTTTGGTCCGTCATGTGGTCCGTCAAAAATAAACTATAGTTTACTGTAAATGATGGTTTTCTACCGTCGATAAGTAGGTGGAGAAAATGACGGGTTTCGTCTGTCGTATAATAAACGGCGGACTGCATCCGTCAATAATCCCGCTTAATGCAATTCCTCCTATCTTCCTATTTTTGACAGACAATGTCCGTCAAAATTCTGTAAAATATTAACCAGAATTATTTTTAATTAATTAAACCTATTTTACCTGTAAACCTGTACGCACATTGAATCTGAATATAAATCAAAGATTAATTCAAAATGAATATATCATGAATCATTCAAGAATCACAATTGTAAATCAATACATTCAATTCAAAATGAACATAACCACCAATTGATTTAAGAATCTCAATTGATATTGAATATCACTAATTAGATATTGTTTTTTGTAGCATCTAAATAATTGCAATTGTTCTCACACATAACATACAAAATGAAAAAGGAATAGTATTTCAGAATACAATTGCTAATATTCAAATCCTAATAAATTGAACAGACTCTTTTGTCCAATTGATCAAATCACCAAGCATAATGTCTTCTAACTTTCCATCCCCATCAAACAAATATGCATTGAGGTCAAAGAGTTTATCAACGATGATACTATAAACATCTTCCTTTAGCGGTGCATCAGAATTTAAGCATCCCAAAGCAATATGTTTTCTTTTGAAGTCCTTTAGAAAACATGTCTTTGGCAAGTTGGATTGTTCTGGTACCTACAACCATTAAAACACAAATATAAAATATTAACAAGAGTAGAACTATAGTATCAGTGTATCACTCAAATAAGTGTGAAGAAATACCAGTATCAAAGTATAATTTAGATCAGTATATATACGTCAAAAGTACCATGAACTGATGATGATGACAGTTGTGTTGTTTTTGGATCATTACTTTTTATCATTTCCTTGATTGTAGCCATTTCTTCTTTAAGTGTAATTAGATCAGCCCCTATAGCTTCATTTTTATTCTTTAATTGACGAGTCATCTCTCTACTTGCCGCTGAAGCACGAATCTCTGTCTTTGAAATACCTCCACCCATGCCACGAACATAACCCTTTCTATCACGTCCGAGTACCTAAACAACATACAATAGCAAGGGGATTATTTTCTACAAGCTTTCATTTTTTTTCCTATAAGATATAAATAAAATATTTATTAAAAAAATCTCACAAACCATTGCAACAGGGTCATTATCCAAATCATTTTGTCCCAGGTACGGATCATCTTCTACAAGCTTTCTAATTTTTTTCTACAAGATATAAAATGGTACATATATATGATTAATGAAACTCAAAATAACAAAATTATTATTATTATTAAAAGAGAGTTATTCTTACAATATAATCGTTCGAGCTGGTAGAGGAATTAGTATTCTTGGCCATATGTGTGTTCACGTATAACACGCTTATATTGAACTCACCAGTAGGACTCTCCTTTTTTTATATCAAAAGAGAAACAAAATATCATATTGCAATAAAATGTAAGAAAAGAAAACATCAAAAAGAAAACAAAGAAATATGTATATTAACTAATTACCAACTCATGTGCTACCCTCGCGCATCCAGTCCTACGGGTTGTATGTAGTACCTTAACTTTTTTCATCGCTTCCTTACCAACATCACGATGAATACTGTCTTCAGGAGTAGAGCAGAAATCAACAAAGTCTTCCCAATCTTCTTTCTTTACAATGTTAATAGGCATATTTCTTTTTCGCTTGGCAATGGTTGGATACATATCACACCTTTTTCGGAGGTTAGACTTCCAATTTTTCCAAGAAATATTAGCTTTTTGCTAAACTTTAGCCTTATAAATTTCGGGCACAACATATCTACTCTGCAAAGACAATTTTCTTCATATATTAGACATATATAAAGATTTAACAATTTTTTATAATTCATATTTACTCACATTAACATCTCTCTATATGTCTTCTTTCATACTTTGTGGAACCTTTTTCCAATAATCAATTGCAGACGGATAATGTGTATTTGTTATCTTTCCAACAATAGTTGTAAATTTTTCTGATTCAATATCAACATGTCGTCCATACTCATCAAAAATGATAAGTTTTGGGGCATCTAAGAAAATTTTCAAATATTAGAACATATTGTAAAACATATAACATATGAACTATTAGACAAAGATATTGAAATATTATTAGATAAAGGTATGAAATAATCACCGATTCGATTAGAAGTGCTTCCTTGATAACCACTAGAAGGATCCCCATTATTAGATTCATCCCCATTAGCTTCATGATCACTATAAAGCTCATCTCTACTGGATTGGATTCCATCTCCTGACATAATGAAACTAAAACAACAAACAGAAATGCCAATTAAGATATAAAAGAAGCAGATGTGAGTCCAACAAGAAATAACAAGCAGCCTCAAGCACTAACTCAGGAATCTTTTTTAAAATATTGGTATGCAGAAAAGAAATTAACATTAGAGTAGGTTAGTATTAGTACTCCGATAAAAATTAACACCATCTTAAAGGACAAAAAGTCCTCATAATTAAAAAAGAAAATAGTAACCAATGGAATGGAATCAAGTGCACCAACAACAGCCGATGATAGCCACAGGGCAACTAAAGCACCAATTCCATATATAAGGATGGAATAAGTATCATCAGAGTCGAACTGCTTCACAAACATAATACAATAGAGGCATTAGAAAGAATCATGATCTTCTATAGAGGCATTAGAAAGAATCATGATCTTTTAGTGGATTCATCTACTTAGAAATACTAACTCACAAGAAAATAACAGCTGCCCTCTCTATGCACAAGAGATTTTGAAGATTGCAGTTAACTTGTTCAGCTACACTCACAGATTGCTTAGAAAAACAACCACTGGTATCAGATATCAACAAAGCAAATAGCAATATATATGCGTTTGTGTTTTCACAAATAACTCAGATTTTAATAGGATTACTCATATTTGGATACTCCACTAGTACGAACCCTAAACATAGTTAATGGGACCCCAAAACCATGTTTCAAACTTTAAAACCCCAAATTTGGCGGGTTCCCAATCCGAATAGCCGAAAGAGGCAAAAATCTTACAAGATGAAGTTAGACATAGATATAGGTCAAACGGTCATTAAAGACAATAAAATCAATTACTTGTCAAATAAAATATTGCGTACCAGGAAAGTAGCATATTCGGTAACCATACCCGCTCTAAGCAAACCACGAACAATGATCCTACATGCATCCTTAAGTGCAAAGTACACTCAAGCCGGTTAAATAAGTCTCTATTGGTGTCCTTTTCCTTGTTGGTGCTTTATGCACTGAAAAAATAGTGCAATCTGATTGCCTTCATCAGCCATAAGTTCACCAGTATGATTGATGGATATGATTCCAGTTGGCATCAGAAGCTCTTACTAAGAATAATGCTTTTCCAAGGTATTATCCAACCCGAGCTAGTATAGAGATACATAGTAAGCATACAGTAGAATACCTAAAACATTAGACATGATTCATATTTAAAATACCAATTTCAAATCTTCAAAACATGAACAAGCATGGATTTGGATCGACACATAATGGATCTTTTTGAAAAGCAACTACATGCTGAAAGAAGCGCGGGGTTCAAGTAAACTTGGAACACTATCCTTGAATGCACAAAAAAGAGTAGAATGGATTCCAAGTTACCATTTTTCGGTACATCAATGGACTAGGAAATAAAAAAACTAACATTAGAGTTGCACATAAGTAATTCAATTAGTACCTAAATAAAATATTAATAAGAAGATAAGAAGCAGATAACAAGTGAATACCAGCACTATGTCTAAGCTCATTGAAGAATAAGTACTAAAAAAGACTAAAACCGACTTCACAGTGTAGGATCGTTGAGCACCTCTAGAGGGGGGGTGAATAGAGTGCGTGTGTGCAGCGGAAATATAATCACCAATTAAAAAATTAAACTATGGCAGATATGTAAGAGACAGTAAATAAAGATAGGAGAATCAAACTCAGTGACACAGTGATGTATACTGGTATCCCTCTGAGAGGACTAATCCAGTCTCGAGTACTCTTGCTCGATGTTAATCCACTATGGCACAAGCTTTAACTGAGAGCTTGCAATCTCTTACAACACCGTGCTTGGTGACAAGCGCACGACTGGCTTCACAACACCGTGCTTGGTGGCGAGCGCACGACCAGCTCCACAACAGAAAAGTTGTTGAAACTTGAACGACCTTTTACAACTCTTGAGTAACCAAAAGACTCTAAATCAACTCTGATAGTACTGGCTTTTGGCTGAGAGATGTGTAGGTGAAATTTGAAAATCTTAGATCGTTTAGAAAATACTTGAATAGTTGAGAAGAGAAGATGAAGAATGAATTGATGATTTGAAGTGAAAAGTTTTTCTCTATTTATAGGTGTTTTCATCAACCGAACTCGGGCAGAACTCGGACAGAGTTCGGGTGCAAATATCTCGCAAAATAGACGTTGCTCGCAGATTTGGAGGCAACTGAAGTTTGAATACAAACTGACCGAACTCGGTCAGAGTTCGGACCGAACTCGGGCCGAACTCGGCTAGGAGTTCTGTCAGGAGATATTTTAAAAATCTTTTGTAAAAACAGTTTTCAAACTGGTTTTTGGTTATTTGTAAAATCATTTGAAAAGAATATTTTCGAAATATGTTTTTGAAATATTTGAAACCGAAAATACGAAAGGGTAAAAATAGGATTCTAGAAAGGAGGACAATTTTAACCCTAAGCCAGTATTACCATAATTGATTTTACAAAGTAATTCCTAGACTCAATAAAATGTAAAATACAGAATAAAAGTAGAAAAGAGTCTTCAGAAGATTTTGATGACTTTGACGTTTTGATTTATGCAGTACATCGTCCGTTGAATATGATTTCATGCATCCTGAAATAGTTAGCAGCATTTTCTATATTTTGTGTATTGACTAAAGTATATGTTGATTATCGAAATCGGGTGTGACTGTGGAATGGGCCAACAATCTCCCCCATTTTGATAATTGACAAACTTGAGTCTATACCAAAATATATTTATATCAAATAGAACAAAATACCAAAAAATACCTGAAAATTGAGACAATTTTTGTTTTGGATTCTTGCGTTTGGTATATACTCTTTTTCTCCCCCTTTGTCAAGTAGTAAAATGAATAGGCTCCCCCGTAAAATGAAGCCAACAATAGAATAGACAAGACAAAGTGAAATAAAAAGAAGTAATCACAGCATAGACAACTGGAGTAAAATGAACTATAATAAACTGAAATATCATAGAGGTTCCACTAATAATCCAAAAAGTACAACTGATAAAGTCTAACTGAAACAGTTTAGACATGAAATAAAATAAATCTACTACATAAACTGCATCAACTAATCAAAACTAAATCCACTATCCCATGGCTGAATCCACATCACATCGCTGGGTCGTCCGCACCGAAAGGATCATGAAGAAAATAAGCAGTGGTCGGGTCAAAATACTGAAAAGTGACCTCATCAGTAAAACGAGGACCAGGGAAAGCCGGGTGTGGAAGGATAGTGAGTGGACGGACTGGATCCTGAACCAGGCTGTAGTGGAGATCGGCAATACTGTTTCTCAGCACCTGGGCCTGAGAAATATGCCGGAACTCGGAGTCCTGATAACGTTGCGTGGAAACGGCAACGAAATCATCAAACCGCTGGTAGAATGCCTGATCGAGTCCTGGGGCAGAGGCCGGAGCAGGATGAGCATCAGCTGGAGGGGCCTCAGCATCAGCAGCTGGGACAGCAGGAGCAGCACCAGAAGGTTGAGGAAACCGACAAGAGCGGGTCAACTCAACAGGTGGAGAAGAAATGGCACACGTTTCAAGATCAATCTCAAAACGTCGAAATATACTAGCAAGGTGCATAGGAAAGACTAGGTTCCTACCTGCATTCTTGCAGTTGAGCATCCAAGACATCATAGTTTTTGGAAAGGAGAAAGGAATTCCAAAATGAATGTGATAAAGAGCAGAAAGTTCCAAAATTGTAACTTCATCGGTAGAGCCTTTCTTCGGAAGAAGGGCCGAGAAAATCATACGATGAAGCTCGTAAAAAGTTTGATTTAGATGTCTAGAAAAGATTCTCCGGGGAGGAGGAGTAGGGTGACAAATCAATTCCCTAAAGGAAGCTAAAGTGACATCGGCAGGGAATTGAACATGGTGGATGTCAACAAGTGCATCACCAAGATCAGGAACGTGAAAGAATTCACTGATATCGGTGGCGCTAAATTCTAATTCCTGTCCAGCAATGCAGGAATAGAAATTCCCGTTTTGTTTTACTTGCAAATTGCAGTAAAACATACGGACTGCATTGTCGTAAATGCTATCTTGGACCTCGAAAAAGTCACGAAATCCAAGTTGATCAAAAACAAGAGCATATTCAAAAAAAGTTGTAAAATTGACGAAGGCTCCAGCACAAATACGACGAAGAGAGAAAGAATCAAACCAGAGATCGGAGAAGTCTTTGTCGGAAAACAAAGTGCTATCATATTCCTCGAGATCTCTAGGTTTGGCTGGACTAAAGAGACTTGCCGGAGTGTAGTCGGATGAGGAGGAAGCACCTTGAGAAGAATTTCCTCGTTGACGTTTCGGAGCCATGAGGAAGAAGATCGCCCACTTGAACTTGTCGATTCCTTACAAAGAAGGAGGAGGAAGGATTTCTAGTAGGAGATGGAAGTATTCCACGTTTTGGTGTGGAGAAAAAGTGGAAGAAAGGATGAATTAAATAGGTGCTAGGGCCGGCTGTTCGGTTCTGGAACCATCACAGTGCCGACCGAACTCGGTCCGAATTCGGTCCGAACTCGGTCAGAGTTCGGGCCGAGTTCGGCCACTTGCATTCCCGAGACAGTCAAAGCAGTCAGGTAAATAAAGACTGTAAAAAGTAACATTTGACTGGTTTATTAAATAACTGCTATTATTTTCGGGTTAACTATAGGGGTTGTCCCAGCTAACGGTGGTTCACCGGGGAACTCTTAAGTACCGCTTCGCTTCGACCGTAGCCGTGGTGACAGACATACCCTTTGTAAGTTTGTCCCCAAAAATAATTTTCATTAAATAATAAATTGTCAAGTCATAAATGCAGTTTTAATTACCATATGTTTTAAGAATCCGAGAATTCAAGAATGCCGAGCTCACGCCTCAAGATGTTAAAACGGTCTTTAGCCAATGGTTTAGTGAAAATATCAGCTAGTTGATGTTCAGTATCAATAAATTCTAAGCAAATATCCCCGTGTTGTTGATGATCACGTAAAAAATGATGTCTAACTTCTATGTGCTTTGTGCGTGAATGACAGATAGGGTTCTTAGTCAAATTAATTGCACTAGTGTTATCACAATAAATAGGAACATTTGTATAGTGCTGATTGTAGTCCTCTAAGGTTTGCTTCATCCACAAAATTTGAGCACAACAGCGTCCTGCGGCGATATACTCAGCCTCAGTTGTTGATAATGCTACTGAATTTTGTTTCTTGCTAAACCAAGAGATTAAGGCCTTTCCTAAGAAATGACATATGCCACTGGTACTCTTACGGTCCACTTTGCATCCAGCAAAATCCGCATCCGAGTAACCTATAAGGTCAAAGGATTTGGTTTTGGGATACCATAAGCCAACTGTAGAAGTTTCTTTAAGGTATCGGAAGATACGCTTAACGGCACTAAGATGTGATTCCTTAGGGTTTGCCTAATATCGTGCACATATGCAAACACTAAACATAATATCAGGGCGACTAGCAGTTAAATATAATAAACTACCAATCATACCTCGATACTTACGCTGATCAACAGGTTTGCCATTTTCATCAGTATCAAGCTTTGTAGATGTAGCCATAGGAGTCCCAATTGGCTTTACATTCTCAAAGTCGTACTTCTTCAGTATGTCCTTCGTGTACTTGGCTTGGTTGATGAATGTTCCGTTTGAGTGTTGTTTGATTTGCAATCCTAGGAAGAAGTTCAGCTCTCCCATCATGCTCATCTCAAATTCACTCTGCATACACTAGGCAAATTCTTGACAGAGTTGTTCATTAGTAGAACCAAAGATAATGTCATCTACATAAATTTGCACTAGAAGTATATCATTATTCATGGATTTAATAAAAAGAGTAGTATCAATCTTGCCTTTTGAAAATCCATTATCAAGTAAGAAGGCGCTTAGGCGTTCATACCAAGCACGAGGTGCTTGTTTGAGTCCATAAAGTGCTTTCTTAAGCTTGAAAACATGATCAGGTTTTTGAAAATCTTCAAAACCAGGGGGTTGTTTCACAAAAACCTCTTCTTTCAAATAACCATTTAAAAATGCGCTTTTCACGTCCATTTGAAAAAGTTTGAAATCATTAAAACAAGCAAAAGCACAAAACATGCGGATGGCTTCTAGTCTAGCAACAGGAGTATAGGTCTCATCATAATCAATTCCTTTTTCTTGATTATAACCTTGTGCAACTAGACGTGCTTTGTTGCGTAGAACTTGTCCATCTTCACTAAGTTTATTTCGGAACACCCATTTGGTACCAATTATCGATTGACCAATAGGTTTAGGAACGAGTTCCCAAACTTGGTTTCTCTCAAATTGATTAAGTTCCTCTTGCATGACAGAAATCCAAAATTCATCAGAAAAAGCCTCATCAATATTCTTAGGTTCTATTTGTGAAATAAATACTACATTAGCTGCTACTTCAGAATCTCTAAGAGATGAACGAGTACTTACACCTTTGGATACATCACCTATTATGAGAGTTTCTGGATGATCTGGTTTGAATCTCAATGATTCGAATCTTTGGGCCATACCTTTCATAAGGCTCTTCTCAGTTCCTGCATCTTCGGAACTTTTATCAGTTCTTGCCTCTTGGGTAGGATCTTTCTCAGAACTCTTCTTTGTCTTTGTAAGTGCATCTTCATCATCACTGTCGCTAGATCTATGACTATTCAACTCATCAAAGGTAACATTAATACTTTCTTCAACAATCAAAGATCTTTTATTAAAAATTCTATATCCCTTACTCTTAGCAGCATATCCAAGAAATATCCCGTCATCTGCTTTGGAGTCGAACTTACCCAAGTTATCCTTGGTGTTCAGGATGAAACAACGACAACCAAAAATTTTAAAATAAGAAATGTTTGGAATTCTTCCAAACCAAAGCTCATATGGTGTTTTCTTCGAGATAGGTCGAATTAACACCCTATTTAAAATATGACATGCTGTACTAACAGCTTCTGTCCAAAAATATTTAGGAAGATTATGCTGATTAAGCATGACTCTAGCCATTTCGCTTAGAGTACGGTTCTTCCGCTCCACAATACCATTCTGTTGGGGAGTTCTAGGACAAGAAAATTCGTGGTAATATCCACTATCATCACAAAACTTTTTGAAATCAGAATTTTCGAATTCGCCACCATGATCACTTCGGATACGAGTAATCATGAAGCCTTTTTCGTTTTGTACCTTTTTACAAAATATCTGAAATTCAAAAATAGCATCACTTTTGTTTGATAAAAAGTAAACCCATGTAAAACGAGAGAAATCATCAACAATGACAAAAGCATAGAGTTTACCGCCAAGACTAGCGACTCTACTTGGACCAAATAAATCCATATGAATCAACTGCAAATGTCTCGAAGTACTTACAGCGTTGATGGATTTAAAAGAAGACCTATGTGCTTTGTTCTTTTCACAGTCAGCACATACCATGTCTCTCTTGAATGGAATTTCTGGGAGTCCTTTTACCAACTTCTTTGTGTTCAGACGTGAGATAGTATCCATGTTTGCATGTCCTAGTCTCATGTGCCATAGCCAGCTTTCATCTTGATTGGCTACTAGGCACCTTCCTGCATTATTAGTATTCTCCAAAAAGAAAACATATATATTGTCTTCTCTAATCCCTTTATATACGGGATCACCAGATGACATATCATATATGGTACATTTATCTTTCACAAAATTGATACCATAACCATTATCTGCCAAATGATTTATGCTCAATAGGTTATGTTTTAATTCAGTTACTAGACAAACATCCTTTATTATTGGGTAAGGAGAAATACCTACAGTACCATTACCTATAATATCACCTCTCAAGTTATTTTCGAAGGAGACGTATCCTTCTTTCTTCATCGATAGCGTAGCGAATAAAGATGCATCACCAGTCATGTGCCTTGAACATCCGCTATCGAGGATCCATTTGCTTCTAGCATGAGAGGGTTGAGGGTCCACCTAAAAAACAAGTAGATAAATCCTTTGGTACCCATTTTCTGAAGGGTCCATGCTGATTAGCTTTAGGTCTCCAGACTAAAGTATGGTTATTAACAAGCTTTCTTGCAAGACAATATTGTGATATGTGTCCGTGTGTACCACAATAAGTGCAAGTCAGTTTAGAACCAGATGTGGTTGAAACTGTGTTCACATGCTTGTCTGGTTTCTTGGAGAACCTATAAGTGAAAGCATGATGATACTCGTGTTTCTTCTGTGCTTTCTTGTTTTTAGTCCTCTTAGGTGTATGCTTTGCATTAGGACTAAAATTAGGCTGTGTCACAGGCATTTCCTGTTTGCCTAACTTGATTTCTAACTTTTTAGAAATCACAATAGACTCTTCATATCCAGCAGTCATAACTGAGAGTCTCTGTTCTGTTACTAAGTGCATCCTCTTCTCTGTGTCATACAGTTTTTGCATCTTACCATAATCTCTTTCTTTCTTTTGAATAGTGAGGATAGCCTCATGATAGTCTTCCTTGAGTTTGGCTATCTCTTCCGTGTTACCGGTAGTAGACGTCTCTTTAATATCTTGAATAAGATTGGACAGTCTAGCTAACTCGGTTGTGTATGCCTTAATCTCTTTTCGAGATTGCTTATACTTGTCAAGCACATTTTTGTGTTCTTCAAGTAAATCGCTAAAGGCATTTTCTAACTCATCGAAAGTAAAGTCATCATATAGAGGGTTTGACGATACCTTATCAAATGCCATAAGACAGACATTTGCATTGCCGCAGGGTCTATCCTCTTCTTCAGAATCACTGGCGTCGCTTTCATGCCAGATACTTGTGTTGGCATACTTTCGACCAGTTGTAGCTTTTCTGCTTGATCTTGATCTGTCATATGGACTGCTCTTCTTGGTAGCTGGACAGTCCTTCTTCATGTGCCCTGACTTCTTACATCTAAAGCATATGGTTTCATCTTCATTGCTTTCTTGGACGTCTTTCTTCTTTCTGCTTGTAAACTTTAGATACTTTCTGAAGTTCTTCACAAGTAGGGCTTGTTCATCACCACTTGATGATTCTTCATCAGAATCGTTGTATGTAGCTTTTCTTGCTTGAGCTTTGAAGGCGATTGTTTTCTCCTTTGGTGTTGCTTCTTCAAAGTCTTGCAAGTCGAGTTCATGGGTCATGAGCTTGCCCATCAAGGTTTCCAACGACATTGTGGTGAGGTCGTTTCCTTCAATAATTGCTGTGGCCTTTGGATTCCAATTCTTTGTTAGAGCCCGCAGCACCTTTCTAATCTTCTCGTGATTGCTGTAATATTTACCAAGAGATTGCAGAGGATTAGTTATATCAAGGAAACGAGTAAACATCTGTGTAATTGACTCACCGGGTTTCATTTTAAAAGATTCATATTCCTGAGTCAGTCTACTAATTTTGGATTCTTTCACTTGGGAAGTCCCTTCATGGGTTACCTCAAGGAGTTTCCAAATTTCGTGAGACGTCTTGCAGGTTGAAACTCTGTTGAACTCGGTTTTGTCAATTGTACAGAATAGTGCATTGATGGCTCGAGCATCAAGACTAGCCTTTGCTTTTTCAGCATCGGTGTACTTGTCATGCGGCTTTTCCATAAGAATACCTTCAACCACTGTAGGTGGTGGTTTCTTATACCCATCAATGACTATTGACCAAAGATCAAAATCTAGAGACTTAAGAAAGAAAGTCATACGTGTTTTCCAGTAAGTGTAATTTGTTCCATCAAATAGGGGAGGTCTATTTGTGGATTGCCCTTCACCGTTGAATATAGATTTCACGGCTGTCATATATATACTCTCTAGGGTATATTATATAAGAATATAACCTGCTCTGATACCAATTGTAGGATCGTTGAGCACCTCTAGAGGGGGGTGAATAGAGTGCGTGTGTGCAGCGAAAATATAATCACCAATTAAAAAATTAAACTATGGCAGATATGTAAGAGACAGTAAATAAAGATAGGAGAATCAAACTCAGTGACACAGCGATGTATACTGGTATCCCTCTGAGAGGACTAATCCAGTCTCGAGTACTCTTGCTCGATGTTAATCCACTATGGCACAAGCTTTAACTGAGAGCTTGCAATCTCTTACAACACCGTGCTTGGTGACAAGCGCACGACTGGCTTCACAACACCGTGCTTGGTGGCGAGCGCACGACCAGCTCCACAACAGAAAAGTTGTTGAAACTTGAACGACCTCTTACAACTCTTGAGTAACCAAAAGACTCTAAATCAACTCTGATAGTACTGGCTTTTGGCTAAGAGATGTGTAGGTGAAATTTGAAAATCTTAGATCGTTTAGAAAACACTTGAATAGTAGAGAAGAGAAGATGAAGAATGAATTGATGATTTGAAGTGAAAAGTTCTTCTCTATTTATAGGTGTTTTCATCAACCGAACTCGGGCGGAACTCGGACAGAGTTCGGGTGCAAATATCTCGCAAAATAGACGTTGCTCGCAGATTTGGAGGCAACTGAAGTTTGAATACAAACTGACCGAACTCGGTCAGAGTTCGGACCGAACTTGGGCCGAACTCGGCTAGGAGTTCTGTCAGGAGATATTTTAAAAATCTTTTGTAAAAACAGTTTTCAAACTGGTTTTTGGTTATTTGTAAAATCATTTGAAAAGAATATTTTCGAAATATGTTTTTGAAATATTTGAAACCGAAAATATGAAAGGGTAAAAATAGGATTCTAGAAAGGTGGACAATTTTAACCCTAAGCCAGTATTACCATAATTGATTTTACAAAGTAATTCCTAGACTCAATAAAATGTAAAATACAGAATAAAAGTAGAAAAGAGTCTTCAGAAGATTTTGATGACTTTGACGCTTTGATTTATGCAGTACATCGTCCGTTGAATATGATTTCATGCATCCTGAAATAGTTAGCAGCATTTTCTATATTTTGTGTATTGACTAAAGTATATGTTGATTATCGAAATCGGGTGTGACCGTGGAATGGGCCAACACACAGTGTAAGAATTGAAGAAAACTAGGTAAGCCTTGATCCAATGGTAGCCAAAATTCCAAGCACAATTTGTAGTGAGAATAAATTTGTGACAATATAACGCATAATAAGCCATCTCCAAGGACAAATATGAAGTACAAGGCACACTACAATGTATTGCATTGACATACAATCTGGAAATACAAACCAAAAAGATATGACAGAAATATTTGAGACTCGTATTACTTTACAGGGTGCAATGTAATTCTATAAGTATGACACTTGAATCAGTATATTAACTTGTTGCGACAGGCACCCAGCCACGAAACACAAAAGGATACAGATATCGCAACTGATGGAAAAATAACTGATTGCAATGTGATGACAAAGGGTATGACATATCGCGCATTACATTAGCTTGTTCAGTTTATTGATCAAAAACTTCTCTCAAAGTAACACCCCTATGAATAGTCAAAAACATTTCTAGAAATCCTACAGGAAGGCATGTAGTAAATACGGAAAGTTCTGATCAATGATTCGAGGACCTACTGATAAGGTTGTTAAAATATAGAAATCAACAGTACAATAATTAAACCTTCATCCAAAACTTTTGGGGTCCAAAAGTAGAAGTCCAAAAATTTAATTGAAATTATTTCATTTCATTTGTTTGAAGGAAGGCACCAATACTATGACAATAAACCTGCTGCTAAACAATCCATTTAACTCTCAAAGAATTAATAGAAGCAAAAGTTGCAGAATTCACATCTCAAATTGACTTTATGCTATAAATTTTCAGGAGAAGGAATCCTCATTTGCAAAAGAGCAAAGGTTCAACCCAAAAGCCAAATTAGAGTCGTACACATCTACAAATATTAACAAGAACCTAGATAAGGGAGTTGATATTAGGTAAGGATCAACAAATTCTTATCAAGTGCCAAAATCTGTAATTCAGTCATCTCATTAGCATAGATATAGATAAATGCAACACAACCTAAGCGGAAAAAAATACCAGTACATATATGCAAGACAACCTAAATAGAGAAAATACTAGTACAAGTAAACAATTCCATACATTTAATTAAATTAGTTAAGAAGTATGAAAAAAGTAACAACAAAAGTAGACGTTATGATGATGAGTATTATTAATACCAAGCAACAGGTCATTATGGCTGCTACGTACAATAGACAGAGTATTATTAATACAAAACTTCCCATCTACTCCTTGCATATGCTTTGTCTTCTATACAGATAAGATTTGTCTCTTCTTCTTTAGGTATGACCTAGAGGAATGGCCTAATAGGAAAGAAAGTTCGAAGTCCAGGATATGCTTTGAGACTCAAAATTTTTTTGCCAGGCAGCAAGTGGCCATACCTCCAGTTGTCATCAGGTCCGGTCCAGGGTAAGTCTGACAAGACTTTGGGCTTGGGCAACCTCTCTCCATAGGGCAACCTCCCAGGTCATTTGGTTTTCGTAGGACTGATCTAGTCTAATCTTGACTTAAACCTATATCTTTCCAGTAGAGACGAAGGGCAACCAAAATTAGCTTCGTCTAAGGCAACCCAACCCTCCGGACCGGCCCGGTTGTCATGGACCCCTAATTGGAGAATGACATGGATTAATTGCTGCTAATGGCTTGAGCTTTTGGAAGAGAGAACTGGTCTTACTTTGGTCGAGAAATTGGCATTAGTCACCGACCGATGCCCATCGGCCGACATCAAGATGTTTTGGGGATCGAATATTGAAGTATATATATGATCATACAAACTTGAATTCTAAAAGTGACATGCCAGAATAATCGTCCCTATAGAAATATAGATAAAATTGGATGGAGCCAAACCAAGACTGTAGGTCTAAGCATGGAAAAGAACATGGCACTTGTCTGGTGGCATGGATGCATTTCCTTCCATTTGGCCATTGTGATCAGCAGTATATAGATAAAGATCCAGGTGAACACCAGGTTGGCAACATCCCCCATTTTTCAAAATCATGTGGAGATGGCTACCAAGTTCAAGCACTGAGGATCAACAAAGAGTCCAGCATCATGCTGTGTTAAATTTAGAAGAGTATGGAAGCGCTAAATGCACAGCAAACAAGACCACATTGTTTGCCTAGAAGACCTCTGACTGAGTCCAACTTATAAACAAGAGAACTTTGGACAGAATCAAATAGAGAACCCCAAGGTTATGCCTTCAAATAAGGAGCTGACTTGTATAGTACTGACACAAATAAAAACATATCAATCCAACCTTTGGCCAGTGCCCATTATTACAAACATAGAATCCAAGGAAAGCCAACATTCACAACCTTGTTCTTTTCCTCCTGACCTTTCTTTTGTTTAACTATACATACACTCACTATATGAATAAATCAACCACAACAAGAACAACATAACAAATCAAAAGTTTATTTCTTTGAGTTGGCAGACCATATGATTAAGAAGAATACAAAATGAAGCACATAGCTACAGTTACAAAACTTTGCTTTATCAGCATATCCGACTAACGATAGATTTTGTAAACCATAATTTATACACAAGTTATAAATTTTCACAAAGTTTTTAAATTAAACATGTTAATATGGACAAAGCCTTTATTCAGTAGCTCACAACAACAGCAAAGCCTTTATCCAGAACTTTTAGGATCGGCATTTTTCTCACTAATTTAAAAACCCGAAAATTTTTATTCAGTACAAGAATAAACAATACCTAGATTCAGCCTTACCTGCTCCAAGCAAAATCCCCTTTCGTATTCAAAACCTAGATTCAGAGTTTGATCCGTTAGATTAAGAAGAAAAAGAAGAAGAAGAAGAATAAGAGCAACAAATAGGTTAAGCTTACCTAGGGCTGGCTCCTTCCTGTAGATTCGATCAGTCCCAAAGACAAAATTTGAGAAAATAGATGAATATAGAGAACCTAAAGAGATCGGCACCTTTCCTATATCATCATAGATCCGTCAAGATGAATATAGAGAACCCAACAGCCGAATACATTTTTAGGGGGAAAAATTGGTACATTTGAGAAGAAAGAGATATGAGAGAGAGAGAGAGAGAGAAAAAAAAATATCCTTCGTCTATTTTTTTTTGTTGGGGGGGAATAGGTTCAACAAAAATTTTAGGGGGAAATAGGTTCAGCCGGATACAAAGCAAAAAAATTTAGGGGAAAAAGATCCTTCCTCTATTTTTATATATTTTAATAGAAAACGGCAGATCTAGTCTGTCAAAAAAATTGCTACAGTCATAGTCCGTCATTTTTTGCGGACCTAAAGGGTCGAGAATTATTGTTTTTGACGTAGTGTTTGGGTGTATACATGTGTTTTTTTTGTCCAAAATAGCCCAAATTCGTCATAGTATTCATCCTCGCTTTTACCAGCCCTAACAACTTAGAAATGCCATAACTCCTAACTCAAGACTCCGATTAATCTCCCTTCTTTAGAAGAACCGTATCGAAGTTAGTTTGCCATATATATATATATATATATATATATATATATATATATATATTTATATATATATATATATATATATATATATATATATATATATATATATATAAATATATATATATATATATATAGACCAAATTTATTCTAGAAATTTTTGTAAAATTGTTTGAGTGTCAGGTGTCTGAAAGACGAACGTGTGTAACCCCTCTTCCCGAAAATCTTGAGAATATTTTTATTTGTTTATTGAATTAAAATGGTGAAGTCTTGGATTTTTAAAACCTTTAATTGAATAGTTATTACGGTAGAATATTTTAAATCATTATTGAGTTTTGGAGTACAAGATGACTAGAAATCGTGGCACGGATAGTGCAGTGGCGTTCCTTGACTAGTGTTCTAGCCTTGGAAGGGAAGGCCGAGCTATAAGTATGACTTAACTAGGAAAACCAGGCCAAGTTGCGACCTAACCCCTATAGGTGGTTTAAATATTCATTAATTAATTTATTGACATATAGAAGATTCAGTTGTACCAAATTAGTCCGAATTGGACCCGAACCGAGCCCAAGCCCATGTAGCCGTGCGGTACGTCCAAAGATGTTCGTGCTGATGTATTTTTGGGTAGGGTTATGCCATATTTCATTTTAATCATCTAATGCATGTTTTTTGAGTATTTTATCGATAAATCTTATAGGTATCAATATTATTCGATATTCAATGATATTTGTATAAAATATGTCCTTGTGCAATCTTGGACTAGTAGACTATATATATAAATTGTATTTGCACCCATTATTGGTTTAGTGAATCTTGTTGTCCTTATCTTCATTATTATTATTGATATAAATAGTTAATACAAATAAATACTATTGAACGTTGTGATTTGTTATGAATAAATATTGTATGAACTTATTCATGGGTGTAAGCCCTACATTAGGGAAAATATTATGATAACATATTTCTGGACTCTTTGAGTATTTATACTCATATAGGAAATAATATCGGTATATATATATATATATATATATATATATATATATATATATATATATATATATATATATATATATATATATATATATATCATTTATATATGGTTTTATGTAGAAAAACAAAAAGGGAAAAGGAAACACATAAGTAGCAAAACAAAAGCAAGGGGCAACAGCAGACCCGGACCCGCAACAATGAGCCCAACTCCTACACTCAGCAGAACATCCCTCCCCGCTCGGCCTAACCCAACCGGCCTATAGCTTATATATATAACCGAGAGAGATGAGAGAAAAAACTCTCATCAAAACCCTAACTCCAAACCCAGCCCTCGACCCAGCGCCGTCCCCGACGCCTCCCCGACCCTAGGCATGCCGCCCGCCACTGCCCACGACCGCCGGAACAGGTGGTGGCCGACCGCACAACACAGTCGCAGCGCACCGACAACATCAAATCCGCAGATTTGGGCAGACTTCGCTGTAAGATTTTACGAAGTGTGATTGATCGTTTGTCGATCTATGACTTCAGGTACGTTCACAACCTACATGACTTCGAATCTTCTCAATTAGTTTGAATGCAGATGCTATCGATTGCCCAGAAAATCGATATAGTTACCGAAAAAACTGTATGGAAACAGGATATTAAGACTGTCCCAAACCCCAAGTTTAAAGGAAGTTTTAGAACCAGACATTAGGAATTTCAAAAATCTATTTGAAGGAGTTTATTGACAACATGTAGGACAACAAAACCCTTCTTTTAGTTTTAAATAAATCGAGGTATTCATTAAATAAAACCTGTTCAAAGTTGATCAAAAATCTATTTTCAAAATTGAAAAAACCTTCGATACGACGTCCGTCCCGATAATCCGGGCGACGTGGTCGCGAACCGAAAGCATCGAAAGGTGTGTATCGGCTTCGTGGATGTGTGGGCTTTGACGGAATTCAAATTGGTCGCATGTGCGCGACGAATTTAATGTATATCCGTCAAAATTTACCGTATCGGCCTCTGTGTAAATTTTCTAATTACTTTGTGCACGTTCGTCAGATCGAGACAAAACTTACGCCAACAGGACCGTATCATTTTTTTGGTCCTGTATGCCAAATTTGGTCCGATTCTGACACAGTTGATCGGATCGTCGTTTTGCAGGCCCCACAATTCGATTCAGCGGGCGATTTTGTGCACGGCCCACCGGAATCCAAAATTGGAAATACCGTTGGGTTTGTATCATCAAAACGAATCCGTAGACATGTAGTATGACGACTTTAGAAATCATTGTCTGGCACGCTTTTCGGTGCAAAGCGGGTCCAACGGCGGACATCGTTTTAGCCCGAAATGACCATTTTTCCCCTGTGTCCAGAATTGGACTTAAGGACAGGCAATTAGCTAATTTGACTATTCTGAGAATGTTGGCAATATCTATTTCAGCTTTTGGAGACATTTGCGAGATTTGGACTTTATGGCTTACTAGTTGACAGTATATTGTTGGTTCTTCGTGCTACCACCAGGCAAAATACCTTACCTCTCTCTACAGTTTATTGCATATTTATAGATCTGTTTTATCATGTTATTATTTTATTTATTTAGTCAATTTAGTAGGAACGAAATCATAAAGCAGAATACTCTAGAGGGGGGTGAATAGAGTTGGCAGCAAAAAAATGCTAATTTAAAGATGTTAGCAGCAAGATCACAGAATAATAATCACAACTAAATAATGTAAAGGCAGAGATAAGAAAGCAAATGCAAAGACAGCGATGTATACTGGTTTTCCTCTGTTGAGGACTAATCCAGTCGGTAGAACTCTTGCTACCAGTTGAATCCATTATTGGCAAAACCGCAAGTTTTCTTACGAAGTCCTTGCAACTTCTACAATGCGAGCTTTGATACGAAGAACTCGTCCAACTTCAATTTTGAAGAGTTGAATCTTCTATCAAGCCTTCGATTACAATCACTCTGAAACTTCTAGACCGCACCGCACTGGCAAAACGACTAGAGGATTGTAACTGGCTTGGGATCTAAAATTTGAAGCTCGAGAAAAACTCTTTGGAAGACTGAAAGCTTTGAGTAGAGAGAAGATTGAAAGTGAATGAGTGAGTTAAAATGATCGAAATCCTTCTCTATTTATAGGAGTTCCAAAGACAGAATTCTGGCAGAATTCGGGCAGAACTCGATGAGAAAATCTCGGTCAAATCCGCAACTGCAGGAGGACCAAGTTCCAAGGAATTCAAAAACAAAACGGCCACTAACCGAACTCTGGCCGAACTCTGGCCGAGTTCTGTCAGGGTTAGGTTATGGTTTTAAAATAAGTTTTTGGAGAATTTTGAAAACCTTTTAGAAAACCTTTTTGAAACTTTTGTAAATACGAATGTTTTACAAAACTAAGGACATTTTAAAAGCAGTTTGAAATCATTTTGGAATAGCCTATTTGCCAGTACGACTCGGTGTAGAAAGTATTCCTAGACTCAAATAAAATGAAAAATACATTGCTTAAAGAAATACAGACTCGAACAGGCAAACAGCGCTTCGGTCTTGAACTGTGTAGATAGCTGTTCTTGATCATGTCCAAGAGTCCAAGATATCCTGACTAGCTTCATATATCGAGACAGAGTTTGATCAATTATTAAAATCAGTTTGACCATATGACCAATGGGCCAACAATCTTCCCCATTTTGATAATTGACAAACTATGAATGATATAACATCTAAGCTTGGAATCAAATCAAAAAATAGTAAAGTAAAATTGTTCATATCCTGTATGTATTTTCTCAAAAGATGTTAGATCCTTATTTCTCCCCCGTTGTCACTTAGCAAAATAATTGCAAAAGAGAAAACTCTCCCGCAATCAATGCATAAGAAACAAACAGTGAAGAAACACATAATAAAAATTTATAAAAAATTATGACAGATGGTAGATACAGAAAAAAAATAACATCACAGGCATGTATTTGTCTCAGGCAGTTTATAATATAACAGAGAATTAATAGAGAATTATGTCACAGGCAGTTTAGAATATAGAAGCAGATAAAGATGCTAGAAATAAATAAACTGATGTGAAAAAAATAAACTACGAATCCCATAAAGATAAAATGATGTGCAAGAAACATCAATCAATATCCAGTACAAGTCTGATAATAAAAAGCTAAAGAGACAGAAACTTGGAATGTCGGAGCATTTTCAAGTATACAGTAGATAATGTCTAAGTCCCAAAAATCAACTAATATATCACATCTCCTCCTCCTCCTCCTTCTCATCATCATCAGCATGACCGGCATGTCTAGAAGGACCAGCTGCAGAGGTACCAGCTCCAGAAGGGTGAGGAGGAGCGCCAGTGTAAAACTCACCGACATAGTCTCGAGGAGCACGGTCAGAATGGTACCAATCATATGCGTTATCGGGCTAAAAGTAGGCATGAACAGCCTCATCCTCACAGCGGTAACCAGAGAAGGCTGGATCTCTAGGAATAGAACCGACAGAATGTCCAGTCTGAGCGAATCGGAGATCAGCAAGAGAATTTGCTATCGCCTGATAACGAGTAACATCGCGGAACTCATGTTCGCGGGCCATATCCGTCATCGAGACGTACAAATCAGAAAGATGCTAGTGTATGCCTTCAAAGGTCATGGCATACTACTGAGTAGGTGGAGGAGGTAGAGCAGTAGGAGGAACAGTAGGAGGAGCAGCAGCAGTCATACTACGACGAGATAACTTCAGAAACTTGGGTTCAGGGTCTTGAGTACAAGTTGACAAATCAATATCAAAACGCTGGAAGATGCGTGGGAGAATCATCGCATAAGAGAGATTTCTATCTCTTGTACGACAACGTCCCATCATCTGGATAATGGTCTTAGGGGCAGAAAATGGAATCCTCTTAAGAATGTGATACATAGTAGATAATTCAAGAGATGCGACATCATCCTTTGAAGTAGACTTCGGAAGGAGAGTAGAGTAGATGATGCGGTACAATTCATAATTAAACAAGTTCAAGTTGTTTGCCTTGAACTTTCCAGAGCGAACTCGATCAGGTGCACAGAGTTCAGCTTTGAAACTAGCAAGTGTCGTACCGTCGGGGAAATCAAATTCAGTGATATCAACAAGCGGTGCACCTTCGTTAGATAGACCAAGGATTTCCGCTAAGAGGACATCACTGAACTCGATATCAAGTCCACCAACACGAGTACTTACGTCAAACGTGTTTAATATGATATTGCATTAGAACAGTCTAACAGCATTAGTTGCTACCGGGAAACAAAGTTTAACAATGTGTTGTAACCCTAATACCTCAAAATATTGGCGGTGTTCTGGAAACACAGTCCATTTGATAGGAGCGCCTGTGTATATGGATTGCCATAGAAAAATCTCCATACCACAGAAGGGCTTGATCTAGGGTTTGAAAATAAAACCCATCGAACGTGCCATCGCTTGATTGGACTGGCGAAAAGAGGAAATTCGTGGGTAGATTCGAAGATGATCCTTCCTCACTAGGATTGGTCGTCTTCTTCCTCTTGAAGGGGTTAAATCCCTTAGGTGCCATTGTGCAATAAAGTAAAATGCACAAAATTGAAAGGAGAAGAAATATGAAGTTATACCTCCCGAGATTCAAGTATGTTGTAGAGAACAACGAACTCCGTACCAATCCAAAATTTGGATAGATTTCACCACGTAGATTGAGAGAAACGAAGTGGTAAAGAACTAGGGTTTGAGGGCTCTCGTGCGGCTACTGTTGCTGTGATGGTGGTGTTTAGAAGCAATAAAGAAGAAAGGCTCTCGGGTTCTGTTTATATAACCAGATACCTTCAACCGAACTCGGGCCAAATTCGGTCCAAATTCTGGCCGAATTTGCCTGGGGTTGGTTTGGAACACTTTCTTTTTCATTGACTCATTTCAAAGATTTAATTCAAAGATTAGTAATTTCAAAATTTAATTAATATAATTAATGTTATTTTATAGATTAAATATCGTTACACAGCGACTGTCTCAGATTAGCTGTAGGAGTACTGTCTCAGCTGGCGGAGGTTCACCGGGGAACTCTTAAATACCGCTTCGCTTCAACCGTAGTTGTGGTGACAGACAGACTCTTTATTGGCTTGTCTCTAACACAATTTTTGCATATTGAAATAAAATCATAAAATAAAATTAATTAACATTATTGACGTCCAAAATTCCTAATTCTCGACGTAAATAATTGAAACGATCTTCTGCTAGAGGTTTTATGAAAATATCAGCTAATTGATTCTCAGTATCTAAGTACACAAGGTCAATATCTCCATTTTGATGATGATCTCTAAGAAAATGATGTCGGATCTCGATATGCTTAGTACGAGAATGACATACTGGATTCTTAGTCAAATTAATAGTGCTCGTGTTATCACAGAAAATGGAAATGTGTGTGTAAAATAAATCATAATCTTCTAAGGTTTGTTTCATCCATAAAATCTGAGCACAACAACGTCCTGCGGCGATATACTCAGCCTCTGTTGTTGATAGGGCTACAAAATTTTGCTTTTTTTCTAAACCATGAAACTAAAGCCTTGCCTAAGAAATGACATGTGCCGCTGGTACTTTTTCTATCAACTTTGCATCCAGCAAAATCTGCATCCGAGTAACCAATAAGGTCAAAGAACTTAGTTTTGGGATACCATAAGCCAACAGAAGAAGTTCCCTTAAGGTGTCAAAAGATACGCTTAACTGCGTACAGATGTGATTCCTTTGGATTAGCTTGAAAACGTGCACACAGGCAAACACTAAACATAATATGTGGACGACTAGCAGTTAAATAAAGCAAACTACCGATCATATCTCGATACTTACGTGTGTCGACCGGCTTGCCTTGTTCATCAATATCAAGCTTTGTTGAAGTTGCCATCGGAGTGCCAATAGGTTTGACATTGTCCAGATCAAACTTCTTTAGCAAATCTTTTGTGTACTTGGCTTGATTTATGAATGTCCCATTGTCAGTTTGTTTGATTTGCAGTCCGAGAAAGAATTTCAGCTCTCCCATCATGCTCATCTCAAACTCATTCTGCATATACTTAGAGAATTCTTGACACAGAGATTCATTAGTAGATCCAAATATAATATCATCAACATAGACTTGTATTAAGAGAAGCTTGCCATTAAAAGACTTAATAAAAAGTGTAGTGTCAACCTTGCCTTTTGAAAAACCGTTATCAAGTAGAAAAGAGCTTAGACGATCATACCAAGCACGAGGGGCTTGTTTCAAACCGTATAAAGCTTTCTTCAACTTGAAAACATGATCGGGGTTTTTAAAATCTGTGAAACCTGGAGGTTGTGCTACAAAAACTTCTTCTTTTATAAAACCATTTAAAAATGCACTCTTGACATCCATTTGAAATAATTTGAAATTATAAAAACATGTAAATGCACATAACATGCAAATGGATTCTAATCTCGTAACTGGGGTATAAGTCTCATCGTAGTCGATACCTTCTTCCTGATTGTATCCTTGAGCTACGAGTCGAGCCTTATTACGAGTCACTAAACCATTCTCGTTCAGTTTATTTCGGAATACCCAACGGGTGCCAATGACCGGATGATCAATAGGCTTGGGAACAAGTTTCCAAACTTGATTCCGTTCAAATTGGTTTAATTCCTCTTGCATAGCATCTATCCAAAAACTATCACTACATGCTTCATCAATAGATTTGGGTTCTAGCTGTGAAATGAATGCAACACTAGAAATAATATCTCTACTGGATGTACGAGTACTTACACCTTTGGTAATATCACCAATTACCAAATCCTTTGGATGATCAGCCGTAAATTTTAATCTTTTCGACAGACTCTGAAGGTAGCTGGTTTCTGGATCTTCTCTAGGAGGATCAGCTAGTGCCGAGCTTGGTTGAGAATCGGCTGGTGTTGAGCTTGGTACAGTTAGATCTTCGTCATTGTCATCGATAGTCATTTGATTCAGTTCATCAAAGGTGACGTTGATTGATTCTTCGATGATCATAGTTCGTTTGTTGAAGAATCTGTATCCTTTGCTCTTGGCCGCATAACCTAAAAATATACCTTCATCGGTCTTTTCGTTAAACTTTCCCAAATTGTCTTTTGTATTAAGAATAAAGCATTTACAACCAAATATTCTAAAATATGAAACTGATAGAATTCTATCAAACCATAACTCAAATGGAGTCTTCTTCAATTTAGGTCGAATTAGAACTCTATTGAGAACAAAACAAGCTGTATTGACAGCTTCAGCCCAAAAATATTTGGGTAGACTAAACTGGTTTAACATTACTCTGGCCATTTCAGATAGAGTTGTGTTCTTATGTTCCATAACTCTATTTTGTTGTAGAGTTCTAGGGCAGGAGAACTCGTGTACAAAATCGTGTGTGTCACAAAATTGCTCAAACTCTGCATTCTCGAATTCGCCACCATGATCGCTTCTAATACGAGTGATCATGTAACCTTTTTCATTCTGTACTTTCTTATAAAAGGCAACAAATTCGGATAATGTATCATTCTTGCGTGTCAAGAAGTATACCCACGTGTATCTAGAGTAATCATCTACAATTACAAAAGCATAAAGCTTACCTCCGAGGCTAGCAACTCTGCTAGGACCAAATAAGTCCATATGTAGCAATTATAGAGGTCTAGTAGTACATACTGCGTTTACTGACTTGAATGTGGATCTCGTAGCTTTATTATTTTCACATTGGCTGCATACCGAATCCTTCTTGAATGTTATGTCTGGTAAACCGCGTACTAGCTTCTTCGTGGATAATCTTGAGATTGTGTCCATATTTGCGTGACCGAGTCTCATATGCCACAGATGACTCTCATCACTTTTAGCCATTAAGCATCTACCAACATCACCGATACCAATGATATACCCTTTCAAGTTGTTACCGAAGGAGACATAACCTTCCTTCTTTTTCTTCGACAGTGTTGCAAATAGTGTAGCGTCACCGGTCATATGCCGTGAACAACCGCTGTCGAGAATCCATTTGCTTTTAGCATGTGAAAGGTGTTCCACCTACAAAATAATTTGCAGATGAAACTTTTGGTACCCATTTCTTGTAGGGTCATGAAATGTTAGCTTTTGGTATTCATGCATAAATATTTAAATCAACAAGCTTTCTGATTCTACATGCAGAAGAAATATGACCAATATGGCCACAATAATGACATTGTGCATGTTTAGTGTTGAAAGCTGAGTGATGTGCACGGTTGGTAGGTTTAGGTTTTCTAGTATAGAAGAAAGCATACCTATAATCCTGTTTGGGCTTAACCTTTTGGGGTAAAGGTTTGATAGGGTTAGGTCTGACAGTGTTTGGTTTGGAAATGTTCCGATTATTCGGTAAGTGACACGTGTTAGGGTAGGAAGCAGCAGTCTCAGGCTGTTTTCCTAACCTAATTTCTAATCTTTTGGAAGTATCATACAACTTAGTATAGTCAGACGTGAGTGCTTCCATTCTGACTTGTGCACATTGAAGACTTTTTTTCTCTTTAGAAAGTTCTTCTTTCAGTTGGTCAATAACCTTGTCTTTCTCTTCAGATGACTTGGTAGTCTCGTGTAATAAGAGCTTAATAGAGGAAAGCTCACCAGACTCACTAACATTATTTCTAACCTCAGCTAGTAGGTCGGTAAGTCTTCCTATTTCACCTTTGTACTCTTTGAGTACCTTCTTAGAGGTCTGATATTTGCTACGTAGTTTCCTGTAATCACTTATCAGTTCACTGAAGGCATCTCCTAATTGCTCAAAGGTGAAGTCATCATATGTATCAACTACAGGTTCAGAGAGTACCTGATCGGATGCCATAAAGCATACATTTGCAGCGTCTTCTGATTGTTCATCTTCTGAGTCGCTGGCTTCACTTTCATGCCATATGCTGGTGTTGGCATATCTCCGAGATGTTGATCTCTTCAGGTTCCTTTTTTCATACCTGTTGCTTTTTTTGCTTGATGATGAGTTTGTAGGACAATCCTTCTTCATGTGTCCCTTCTTCTTGTAGCCGTAGCAGACAGCATCATCTTGATACCAGTTGTTGCTGCTATTGTTTTCTTTGGCTTTCTTCTCATATCTCATAAATCTTTTAAATTTCCTTGCTAGGAGTGCTTGATCTTCAGTATCAGATTTACTGCTGTCTGAATCACCTTCAGCAGCTTTTCTGTGCTGAGCCTTGAAAGCGATCGTCTTCTCCTTTGGTGCAGGCTCTTCAAAATCTTGTAGCTCCAGTTCATGAGTGAGTAGCTTACCCATGAGTACTTCGAGGGACATAGTTGTGAGGTTGTTTCCTTCAATAATTGCAGTAGCCTTTGGAATCCAGTTTTTGGTAAGTGCTCGCAGGAGTTTGTAAATCTTTTCATGGTTACTGTAATCTTTGCCTAGGGAGGACAAAGGATTTACAATATCCAAGAATCTTTCGAACATCTGAGTAACTGTTTCGTTGGGCTTCATCTTGAACACCTCGTACTCCTGAGTAAGTCTATTGACCTTTGATTCTTTGACTTGAGTCGTGCCTTCATGTGTGACTACAAGGAGCTTCCATATTTCATTAGCAATTGTGCAGATAGACACCCTGTTAAATTCAGTTCTGTCTAAAGCACAAAATAAAGCGTTAATAGCACGTGCGTCAAGACTGGCCTTTTTCTTTTCTTCCTCTGTATATCTGTTATGGGGTTTTTCAACTAAAACCACATCAATATTTATACGAGGTGGCTTTTGATAGCCATCAATAACAATAGACCATAAATCAAAGTCAAGTGATTTCAAGAAGAAACTCATCCGTATTTTCCAATAGGTATAATTCGTACCATCAAACTGTGGAGGTCTGTTTGTGGCCTGGCCTTCACTTATGAATTTCACAGTTGCCATGTGTTGTGCTGTGATCTATATAACAATTAATTAAAATGAATAAATAATTACAATGTTACCTTGCTTTACCTGTAACACCCGCTCTGATACCAATTGTAGGAAAAATTAGGATCAGAATATAATACCTCTAGATGGAGAACCTGCTCTGATACCAATTGTAGGAACGAAATCGTAAAGCAGAATACTCTAGAGGGGGGGTGAATAGAGTTGGCAGCAGAAAAATGCTAATTTAAAGATGTTAGCAGCAAGATCACAGAATAATAATCACAAATAAATAATGTAAAGGCAGAGATAAGAAAGCAAATGCAAAGACAACGATGTATACTGGTTTTCCTCTGTTGAGGACTAATCCAGTCGGTAGAACTCTTGCTACCAGTTGAATCCACTATTGGCAAAACCGCAAGTTTTCTTACGAAGTCCTTGCAACTTCTACAACGCGAGCTTTGATACGAAGAACTCGTCCAACTTCAATTTTGAAGAGTTGAATCTTCAATCAAGCCTTCGATTACAATCCCTCTAAAACTTCTAGACCGCACCGCATTGACAAAACGACTAGAGGATTGTAACTGGCTTGGGATCTGAAATTTGAAGCTCGAAAAAAACTCTTTGGAAGACTGAAAGCTTTGAGTAGAGAGAAGATTGAAAGTGAATGAGTGAGTTAAAATGATCGAAATACTTCTCTATTTATAGGAGTTCCAAAGACAGAATTCTGGCAGAATTCGGGCAGAACTCGATGAGAAAATCTCGGTCAAATCCGCAACTGCAGGAGGACCAAGTTCCAAGGAATTCAAAAACAAAACGGCCACTAACCGAACTCTGGCCGAACTCTGGCCGAACTCTGGCCGAGTTCTGTCAGGGTTAGGTTATGGTTTTAAAATAAGTTTTTGGGGAATTTTGAAAACATTTTTGAAAACCTTTTTGAAACTTTTGTAAATACCAATGTTTTACAAAACTAAGGACATTTTAAAAGAGGTTTGAAATTATTTTGGAATAGCCTATTTGCCAGTATGACTCGGTGTACAAAGTATTCCTAGACTCAAATAAAATAAAAATACATTGCTTAAAGAAATACAGACTCGAACAGGCAAACAGCGCTTCGGTCTTGAACTGTGTAGATAGCTGTTCTTGATCATGTCCAAGAGTCCGAGATATCCTGACTAGCTTCATATATCGAGACAGAGTTTGATCAATTATTAAAATCAGTTTGACCATATGTCCAATGGGCCAATAGATTTGATTTATATGTTCTTTATACCATGTTCACGAGTTGATTGGCTTGCTTGTATATCCCTTTCGTAACTTGATAGTGTAGTTATACTGGACTTGTTCACATCATAGTTCGTTCTAGAGTGGTCCCTACCTGTGTCTTGACTGAGTTGTACCTTGTCTCATCAATACCTTGCTTGAGTCGTGTCATAGAACGAGTACGTGTAGTTGAACTGCTAAATCCTTGTTATCGTTTTCTCAACCAGAGAGTCCACACTCGGGACGAGGGTTGATCAGTTGTACCAGAGAGTCCACTCGGGACGAGGGTGTTTGTCTTGATCTGTTTACATCCGTGAGTCCACACTCGGGACGAGGATGTTGTTTATTTGCACCAGAGAGTCCACACTCGGGACGAGGGTGCCTTGTCTTGAACTAACTAGAGAGTCCACATTCGGGACGAGGGTTAGTGATTAGTTCAAACCTGTGAGTCTACTCGGGGCGAGGGTTTGGTATTCCATTGATCTCGTGTTCACTTGTTCATCCAGCAGTTCAGTTACATGTAGTTGTTCTTGTATTCCAGTTTATAGTCACCTGTCAGTAGCCACTTGTCGATAGTCACTTGTTAGCAGTTTGGGTCATAGTCTCTTACCGTGTGTATGTCTCGTTCCTTGCTTATATCCTGTTTACAGTTTATGTATGATTAAACTACTATATAGGCATGTTTTTATGTATCTTGCTATGTTCCCTGAGGACCTGATGATCTCTTCAAGTTTAGCGATTGCATGGAGTTAGTTAGCAGAACGGGATGGTAGATGATTGTGATACATAATTCAGGTATTTGTGAGTGATATTACATTATTAACCTTTCATGCTTTACATTCCTTATCATGAGATATCCTTCTTATTGATTCAGTTTAGAGACTCTTGTTATATTCTTTGGAGTCTTATCGAACACATATGCTAGTGGGCTGCAGACCACGACCCATAGTGTTCATTCATGTTTCGTACACTTATTTTGGATTTGAGATATAGATTTGTTTTGCCATGATTTGGTAGTTTACCATGCTCTTGACAGCGTTTACGTATTCGAGTCGGGCTGGGGTCCGCTTGATGCGTAGCTGGCTTGCACACGTACTTGCATCCGAAAAGCGGGTACGGGTCGTGACAACGTGTTTCGAGCTTTTTATGATTTCGGGAGCTTTCGGACACGAAAATACGATACATTTGAAGTTTTGGAAAGCTGATACGAAGGGCTACGATATACTTTAGCCCTAAAATTTAGTGAATAGGTCTAATATGTGCAATATTGGTTTCAAGTAAAAAATGACTATACGATATAGATATTTTGTGTATCCTATGAGTCTAGGTAGTATGGATATCAAGTGAGTGCAGGTATCATAGGTTGTAAAGTATATATATATGATATAGTACAAATATATATGTATATTATTGTTAGATAATATGTGTTAGTGTTGATATAAGTGGTTATCAATGAGCCAAGTATAGATAAGTTATATGTCAAGGTATTAAAGTTTGGGGCAAAATACTAGTGTGATACTTTGATGCCATGAGGGTATTGGTATCATGACACTCAAGCATCATGAGTAAGTGTAGGTGGATATTGGAACTTAAGTAAGACATCCTATTTGGTATCAAGTATTAGTAATAGAGATAGTTGTGTAAGTATCTAGGAGGATAAGGTATTGGTCAACATACTAAGATATTGGGTATTAGAACTAGGTAATGGATAATATCAAGATGTCGAATGCCAAGAGTAGGATGAGTGAGTCCATGTATGTATGATTGGTAGGGAATCGTAATCATAGGGTATCATGGGATAATTTTGAACATGTAGTGGATAGAAGGGTATATTGATATATAGGTATATAGGTAAACATATTGCTATAATCTATAGCTATACACGGTATAGGGTAAAAATATAGGTATCTTGGTATCAATTGTAGATAACCTAGGATACATATCTATGCATATATGTATCAAGAATCAAAGGTAGATATCTATAGGTATATGTACATATAGAAATAAGATACTAAAATACATGTTATGTTATATAGGGTATAGGTAAGGTAGCCTGGGTAAGGTGTAAAATATTGGATGCTTAATGAATTAAGGTATCATGACATATCATGGTATAGGGTATGTCAAATATTAGGCAGAACACGATATCCTAAGGATATACTAACTATATATATTGGTGTATATGTATATGTATAGGTTGTTAAAGTAATTCTAAGGTTAAAGGTAAATACCTTAGTAGCAAGGTAAGCCATGGGTATGCATAGGATATCAAGGGTATAATAACATATATGTATCAAACAGATACTAATATTATATGATACATAGGAATATAGATATATATTTATACGTATAGTAGAAGAGGTATATTATACCATATGGATACGGTATAGGGGCATCTTGGGGTACTATGGATGTAGGGTATATGGATATATATATAGTATATGAGTAAGGGAGTAACTTACCACCATAGGTAAGTGTACACAAACATGTGTGAGGGTACAGTAATGGATAAATGGTAAGGAATATGGGTCTATAGTAGGATATATATATATATATATATATATATATATATATATATATATATATATATATATATATATATATATATATATATATATACTGTCACGCCTCAATACCATCGACGATATGCGTAACCTGACGATCTTCCTTTGCAACCAATTTTGAGTCGTGCGACTGATGCTATTGTTCGAACTGGATATACCACAATTCCATTCGATTCAATCTAAGATCAAGTTCGATCGCTATTCCTCAAGTTAGTTTCAATATCGTTCTCCAAATTCAAGTCACATTTCATTTGAACCAATCCGAAATCACAAGTGCTATCCTCTAGCTTCCTCGATCAAGACATACATCTTCATTCATCGTTTCGAGTCATTTTCTCTTGCGTTGCCCAAATATATATATATATATATATATATATATATATAAGACAGAAAAAATATGCTGCTCTCCGCCTCATATGCCTCCAGGGCGCTGAGCCCCGACTAGCGCTGCCGCGTCCGCCCGCCGTCGGGGTCAGTGCCGGCACCTGTTCCGGCCGTCTCCCCCAACCCCCCTCCCCATGGCCTTTCCACCAGTCGACCTCATTGCTTTTCTTGGGCTCCCATCCGACCCGTCTCTTCATTCCTCCTTCCATGCTTTCTCTTCTTCGTCGCCGGCCATCGCTCCCTCACCCCCATCCTTCCTCCTTCACCCGCCCCCGCCGCTCCTTCCCCTCCCCTCCCACTACTCTTTCCCGTTGACTCCCGCTCCGTCTCCCTACAGTTTTCCCCGGGACGACGTTCGACCCCTCCAGTTAGAACCTTGTCGTCGGTCCGGTGCCGCCCTCCCGGCTCAGCCCCCTCCCTCCTCGGGTCCCCCACCGCCCTCCCATCATCCTTTCTCCCACCTTCAAATTTCGAATTCAGACTGGAACCCGGGAGCAGGGAGCCACGTGCTCCCCTCGCGCTCCGTTCCTTCGTTGGAAGACATACGATCGATCTATTCTACTACAGTGGGCCCTATGGGCACGCGTGCTTGTTAGACGCCAGTGGCGCTCTGTTCGGTGAGGCGGTTCCCTCGGGGACCCCACCTCCAGCTGTTGCAGTAGGCCCCAGCGGCGCAACCTCCTGCTCATCTTGTGCCGCGCCCTCGAATCTCACCATCTGCGGTGGTCCCACTGGGCCCGCACTCTTCTCAGTCGCCAGTAGCGCAACTTTTGGTGTGGTGACTCCCCCGGGGGCCCTATTCATTGCTGCTGCAGTGGGCTCCAGCAGTGCATCTTACAGCTCGATTTGTCCCGTGCCTTTGCCTTCTGCTCGCGGCGTACCTCGTGGTGCTGATGCTCCTGGGGGGCCTCGTGCGACGCAGTTCTCGTGGGGCCCAGCATCACACCCTGTGGTTTGGGTAGTCTCCGGTCCTTGCCTCCCGCCGCTAGCACGCTTTCTTTTTTGCCTCCTTTTGTGCCTCGCCAATCTGTCCACCCTTCGGTTGTGCCGGGTGTGGGCACAACCCAGCCAATCCATCACTTTCCTACCAATCTGCCTTCTGTTGTGGGCCCGTTGGGCGCTACCCACTCCCTCCATCCCATCCCTCCTTTTGTGCCTCCTGCGATGGTCCAGTCGGACGCATCCCACCCCACCCACTCCCACCCTCCGATTGCGTCGGGCATGCGCCACCCCCTCTCATCCTCTTTGCTCCCTCCACCACCGACGGTAGATGTGATATTGCTTTCCGATGCGACAGGTTTGCTAGGCGCTTTCCTCTTTTTTGGCGCCGCCGAACCCCGCCCCCATCCCCCCTCCGGTTCTCGCCGGTGCGCATCAGGGGATCCCTATGGGTCAACCCCCCTCTCTGGGCGCTAGCCTTCCCCACCCGGGCTCTGTGTCTTCTGGCGCAACCCCACTTCCGGTCCTTCCAGCCACTGGCACTTCTTATCGCCCGACCACTTTCTTTGTCGATATCCTTCGTCCTGACAGGGCTCCCAAGCCGGGACTCCTATTCCAGGACGTCCCTCTTCCAGATGTTGAGTACCCACAGGCATATCCCATGCCGACAGTGTCGTTCACCGACCAGGAACTCTCTTCTCTGGCCACCTTATTCCCCTACTCCTTCGTCCTCAAATTCTCAGCAGGCTGTCCCAAGCTCACCAGGGTGGCAGAGGTTATAGCCAGTTGGCGGCTATCGGCGGAGTACAGGGTAGCCCCCCTCGATCTGAGGTATATTCTGTTACACCTATCCTTCGACCTGGACCACAGGACGGTGTGGTCCAAAGGCACCGAGAGGGTAGACTCCCACCAGATGAAGATAATCAAGTGGTCTCCGTACTTTAACACCAAGGAAGACTCAGCGACGATTGTCGTCTGGGTCACCCTACCCAATCTCTCCCTCATTTGCTTCATCCCAGCAGCTCTTAAGCGTATAGCCAACTCCTTCGGGACTTACGTGGCAACCGCCGCCGAAACCAGCAACCTGACTAAAGCTCACTACGCAAAGATATGCGTAGAACTTGACCTTACCTCAGACCCCCCTAACCATATCCTCATTGAACTTGGCAACCAAACTCACACTCAGCAAATCATATATGACAACCACATAATCTTCTGTACTCACTTCCATTTACGCGGTCACCTTTCGAAGCACTGCTTCCACCTCCATACGGAGCTTAAGAAGAAACCATAGAGGTCAGAACCCAATCCCAAAGGGAACCTGCATCAAAAATTCTCATAATCTCCCCTGCTTCCTCTTCCAAACTCCCACACCAGATTCAACTCCAGCGAAGGCAAATCCAGCAGAGGCAACTTAGCAGAAAAACAGTGATCCCCTACAACCCACCTAACCCTTCCATGTCCAATCAATTCAGCGCCCTCGTGTCAGAAGACATCGGCTTCCTCCATGATTCGGTTTGTCATGCTGACTTCGACCAGGCCTCCGGAACGGACTCTGAGGACCTCAGCGCCCCTCTCCCTGAGGATGTAGAAGAGTCCTTCCTAGAACCTACGATTGTCGCCGACCTGCTTACTCCGTTCGGCAACTCCACCGTCGACGCTCTGGCCATCCTAGGGCCAGAGCAGGCCCTTAGAGGTCTTCAGGTCCACGCCGCTGGATTCCCTCTCCAAGCAGAAGGGGACCAAATTGGCATCTCCGATGACTCCCTCCTCATCCCGCCGGAGCATCCCGACCTCGATTCAGCAGGAGAAACGATCGTACCCCCTAAATGACCCGAGGACTCCTTCCTCGGTATATCCCCTAAGAAGACGGGGGTACCTTCCATCACTAACAGGAAAGCGGACAAAAAAGGGACCGCCAAATCCCCGTCCATGCACACCAGGTCCGCTGCGAAGTGGTACAACCAACCCCTTCCAAAGTTCCATTAATGCTGAACATTCTCTCCTGGAATGTCTACGGTCTGGCGAACAAACCTACGATGAGGAGAATCACCAGCCTTAAGAAAACTCACAAGATCGGCATCTTGATCATCCTCGAACCCAAAATCTCTTAAAAGAGGCTCAAATCCATTCAACTGCAGTTAGGATTTCAATCGACCATTGTCGGCAGACACGATATTTGGATTTTCTGTTCCAAAGCCGTCAAAATCGGTGTCATCCAAGATTCAAGTCAAGCACTGTCCTACTGGATGGAACACCCTTTGATCCACAAACGTGCCATCCTCTCTGTGGTTCACGGCAGTTGTGACATTGCAGAATGTAGACACCTATGGAACGACCTTCTGGACACCAATAACCATAACCGCAACCTTCCATGGATTTGCATCGGAGACTTCAACGCCATCACTTGCAGAGAAGAGAAGATCGAAGGCCGCCCTCCCCCTCTCTCCGCCATGCAAGACTTCAACAACTTCATCTTCAACTCTCACCTCACCTCCCTTCCGTTCACCGGCAACGCATTCACCTGGTGCAACATGTAGGAAGGCAACCATCGGTAATTCTCCCGTCTCGATAGAGCATTTGCGAAACCTCCAAGCTTTCTCACCTTAATGCTACCGAATCAGACCACGCCCTCCTGTTGGTTGGAATTACTAGCACTTCCAACCATTCCAGAAAGAGCTTCCGTTTCCTGGACTTCTAGAGCGAGCACCCCCAATTCTTAGGGGTCATCACGGAAGCGTGGAACAGCACAGACTCTATAGAACCCCTTAATCGCATGGCAAAAAAGCTCCAGGATACGAGGAAAGCCCTGACAGCTTGGAGCAATCAAGCTTATGGAGATATCTTCCAAGCCATTCGCGAGGTGGAGGACGATGTGACTCGAGCCGAAGCAAGATACATGACCGACTGTTCGCCTGATACCAGAAAGGCGCTGAATCTCACCAAAGCCATCCTCAAATTCAGGCTGAAGACCGAAACCGATTTTTGGAAGCAGAAAGCGAAGATCAAATGTGACAGCGAGGGGGACAATAACTCGAGCTTCTTCCACGCCTACGTTAACGGGCGTAGACAAAAACTCACTCTTCCTCAGATTGTCGCAGACAACGGCACCAGCATCACCGACCAAAAGGGTATCCAAGAGGAGGCCGCGAAGTTCTATTCCAGACTTTTTCCAAGGAAATGGTCCTAAAAGACAACACCTTCTTGGATGGGTTGCCCCACCTTATTAGCGATACGGACAATTTACGGCTTGAACATCCACCCTTGGAGGAAGAAGTGAAAGAAGCAGTCTGGGCTCTCGACGAGCACAGTGGCTCCGGGCCAGACAGATTTTTGGAGGTTTTTTTTACACTTGCTGGGATATCATCAAGGTTGACATCCAAAATGCGGCCTCCGCCTTCCTCCAGGGAGCTACCTATCCTAGAGCCATCTCGAGCACCAACCTTATCCTCATCCCAAAGAAAGACAACCCAGAGACATTCCGCGACTTTTGTCCAATCAGTCTCTGTACCTTCACCAACAAGATCATATCCAAGATCATTGCCTCTCACATGGCATGCCTTCTCCCCAAGATCATTTCAGAGGAGCAGAGTAGCTTTGTTCGGGGGAGAAATATCCAAGATAACATCATGCTGGCTCAAGAGTTAGTCACCTGCATGAAGTTTCCAGCAAGAGGGGGCAACATTGGTATCAAATTGGACATGGAGAAAGCCTACGACAGACTTGATTGGCAATTTATGATATGGGTCTTCAGAGCCTTCGGCTTCTCCGAAACCTGGACCAACGTGGTGTGGAGATCGATCAGCAACTCGTGGTTCTCCACGGTTAATAACGGTCAAGCGGACGGGTTCTTTAAATCCACTTGTGGGGTCAGGCAAGGGGATCCACTATCCTCCACCATCTTCATCATTACGGCGGATGCATTGAGCAGAAACCTTAATAAGATGGAGAGCACCCCCAACTTCCAGCACTACCATACGGCTAGCGGCTGCCCGATCATCACCCACCTGGCCTTTGCTGACGATATCCTTATATTCTCATCCGGAGACGCGGGATCGGTGGAAGTCGTCCACAATACACTCCAAAAATATGAAAGGTTCTCTGGGCAGAAGATCAACCCAGATAAAAGTGTTATCTACACCCACCATAATATCAAGAGAGAGCAAGCGGCTAGCATATCATCCACAACATCATTTCCCATTAAGCACCCTTCATTCCTCTACCTCGGGTGCCCCCTCGTGTACAGCAAATCAAACGTCGGTATCTTCGAGAACCTGACCAATCGTATCAGAAAGAAGCTCGAGGGCTGGCACAACGCCACTCTATCCCCGGGAGGCAAGATTATACTCATCAATCACGTCCTTACTTCTATTACCATCTACACCCTGGCAGCGTGCACCCCCCCCAAGAAAGTCCTATCCTACATCGAGAGCATCTTCAGCAATTTTCTCTGGGGATACAGCGGCGGCCACGATAATAACCATTGGGCTAAAGGGTACACCATGGCTCGTCCCACCGAGGAGGGGGGTCTGGGTTTCACCAAACTTTCCCACATTGTTAACGCTTTCTCGATGAAATTGTGGTGGACGCTTCGCATGAGTAAAAACTTATGGTCCAAGTTCATGAAGGCCAGATACTTCAAGTACATCCACCCGTCCATGGCCATCGCTAACAGCAGATCATCCGCGGCCTAAAACCGCATGCTTCTCGGACGGTCCCTCGCCGAACCAGCGATTCGCCTTAAGATGGGCATCGGCGAAGCATCGCCTTTCCTGGAGCGCTGTGTAGGCAATTTCTTGCTTCCCAACACTTCGGCGGCTCCTAGGAATAGCACTATCAAGGACCTATGGGACCCTCCTAATAACACCTGGAATTGGATCAAAGTCAGGTTATGGGCTGGGTCCAAAGCGGCCGATCACATTCGCCGTAGCGGTTTGAGGATCGGACCAGACGCAGATAAACTCGTGTAGTCGCCCGATGGTGCGGGCGCATTCATGGTTAAGTCTGCTAGAAGTGTTATCCTGGGTAACGCGGCTCCGTCCCCTACCATTGCCTCATTCTAGCAGGCGTGCATTCCCAAGAAGTGGTCTTTCCTCATCTGGAGAGCCCTACGCAATATCCTCCCCACTGACGATAGTCTCAACACAATCGGGTTCAGCCTTGCCTCTGCGTGCACATGCTGCTCTGATCGACAATCGGAAACTGCCAACCACATCCTCAGTCAGGGGGACCTACCAGTCAAGGTCTGGATCTCTTTTCCAGCGTTGCAGATTGCCTCATGGAGGCGACAACTTTCACCACCTTATGGCCACCTAGGCTTCATCGTCCCACGGCTACCAGATCGTCGTTGCGGCCGCCACATGGGTTATCTGGAAAAATTGGAACAAGGCGAGATACGAAGGCCACCAGTACAGCGCAGACCAACTGATTTGGAAGACCATTCATCAATGCCACAAACGGAGACCCCTCTGTAGGCATGGCCAGGTTGCGTTCTGGAACTCTCTCCTATCCTCGGCTTAGCCATTTTGTTTCTTGTTTGCCTCTTCTTTTGTCAGTATACGTGTACAGGCATCAGCATTTTGTGTCTCATGGTATACTTGTAAAGGTTCGGCCTTCTTGAATAAAATAGTTGATTGGAATATATATATATATATATATATATATATATATATATATATATATATATATATGTATATATATGTATATTGAAAACACTATCCATATTATTCATGAAGGCCAAAAAAGTCGAACCTTTACAATTATACCATAAGGCACAAAATGTCGATGCCTGTACACGTATACTGACAAAAGAAGAAGCTAACAAGAAGCAAAACAGCTAAGCCGAGGATAGGAGAGAGTTCCAGAAAGCTGCCTGACCATGCCTACAGAGGGGTCTCCGTTTGTGACATTGGCGAATGGTTTCTCGGATCAGTTGGTCTGCGCTGTACTGGTGTCCTTCGTATCTCGCCTTATTCCAGTTTTTCTAGATGACCCACGTGGCGGCCGCTGCGACGATCTGGTGGCCATGGGATGCTGTAGCCCAAGAAGCTATGAGGTGGTAAAAGTTGTCACCTCCATAAGGCAATCTGCAGCGCTGGGAGAGAGCTGTCCAGACTTTGATCGGTAGGTCCCCTGACTGAGGATATGGTTGGCTGTCTCTATTTGGCGATCTGAGCAGCATGTGCATGCAGAGGCAAGGCTGAACCCGATAGTGTTGAGATTGTCGTCCGTGGGGAGGATATTGCGTAGGGCTCTCCATAGGAGGAAAGGCCACTTCTTGGGGATGCATGTCTGCCAGAATGAGGCAATGGTAGGGGACGGGGCCGCGATACCCAGGATAAGGTTTCTGGCAAAATTAACCGAGAATGTGCCGGCACCATCGTGCGACCACACGAGCTGATCGGCGTCCGGTCCGATCCTCACTCCGCTACGACGAATGGAATCGGCCGCTTTGGGCCCAGCCCATATATATATATATATATATATATATATATATATATATATATATATATATATATATATATATATATATATATATACATATATATCTATATATATATATATATATTTATTTATTTATATTATTTATTTATTTTTAAACCAAGGCCCGTGGACAACGCCATCCAGCCAGCCTTTGCTCGGAGGACGTGGACAATGCCACCCAGCCAGCCTTTGCTCGGAGGCCGTGGACAACGCCACCCAACCGCCCCCGTGGGAGTGAGGGCTCGAACCTACACCCTCACCCCCGAGTGCCAGCGGTCTTACCAGTACACTATCGTGCCACTGGCGTATATATATATATATATATATATATATATATATATATATATATATGTGTGTGTGTGTGTGTGTGTGTGTGTGTGTGTGTGTGTGTGTGTGTGTGTGTGAGGGTATAGTAATATATAAATGTGTGTAGGGGAGGGCGGCCTACTGGAACCGTTCCCATAGCCACCAGATCGTAGCAGCCGCAGGTTTTTGGGTGCTTTGGAAAAATAAGAACAAATTCAGATATGAGGGCCGACAAATCCTCCTCCCTCAGTTGTTCAGAGAGGTCACCAGACAATATTTCAAAGTTAGGAGACGCTGCCCCCACGTCTCACACTCATTCTGGGAGACTCTGGCTTAGGCCGCCCTCCCCTCTTTTGGTGCACGTGTATCACGCTTTTCATTTTCTGTCCTTTTGTCGCGCTAGCGCGCTCTCTTGTATAGGCTTCGGCATTTTGTGCCTATTAGTGTAATGCCTGTGTTTGTATTACGTATTTGGAATACGTATACGAATTTTATCTTGTATTTTCATATCTCCTTGGTTTGGTTTGGCTTGGTCTCCTTGGGGTTGGTTTGGTTCGGCTAGGCTTGGTTGCCTTGGTTTATCAAGAACCAAGGGGTGAACCCCTACCTACCACCACCATCCCCATTTATTAGCCCCTCTTCATTCTTTCTCTTCATTAACCTCTTCTTCTTCTTCCATTTACTCCTGTACCTACCAAGAGAGTGAGGTCTAGGCAAGTGCAACTTGCTTCATGGAGGAACTCCAATTTTATTGTTTCATTCTCTTCTTTACAGTATTTTAACACACTTTATTACTTGGCATTTCCACTTTTCATGGCTAGATTCTTGTAGATCTATGATTACTTATTTTTCAGAATTCTTGGGTTTTGATCTACTTAATAATGTTATTTCTAAGTTTTAATGGTTTTATGTTGTTGAGAATTTCGTTCTACCCCATTTTGACCTATGGAAGTTCGGATTTGGACTCCGGATGATGATTTTATGGAGCTTGGAAGCATGGGTTCATGGTGTTCTTCCTCTCTGAAAGTTGGGGAAGACGAACTGTGCTTAGACTTGACTTGACCGTATGGCAATTCATGCGGCAAGTGATTCATCCGCATGAGACTTTTAGCCGCATAGGCTGAGTCTCATTCTTGGCCGCATGGACTTTTCCCCACTCAGCCGTATGCACCCCCTTGCCCTGCAGCCGCATGGACTCTGTCTATCTGTGGCCGCGTATGGCACCCTTTCCTCCGCAGCCGCATGGGTTGCTCCTTTCCAGCCGCATGTACCTGATTGGTCAAACCGGCCGCATGGACCCATCCCCGTCAGCCGCATGAGTACCCTTTTTGCTGACCGCATGTGTCTTGCCTTTTTCGGCCGTATGAGTCCAATTCATCCTAGCCGCATGAAACCTCCCCTTTCCGCTTGCCGCATGGGAGCTAGTCCCACTTCCAGCCGCATAGGTTCCTGCCCCTTCAGCCGCATGCGCACCCGTTCCCCGCTAGCCGCATGTGCCCCTACCCCGTGAGCCGCATGAGCCTTGGACCCTGAGCCGATTGAACCCGACTCCCTCCCCAGCCGTATGAGATCACTTCTTGGCCGCATATGCCTTAACCGCATGACTCTCCTATAGCCCTGTCTATTGATATTTTATTAGATATTTATGCCCATTTTATATCCTTACGCCTTTTGTCATGAACTTGATTTTACTTAATATGTTTGGAATGACTATTGTACATGGCATGGTATAACAAGGAACTAGCATAACACGATAGTGACCCGTAGTGGTGCACTCCTGATAAGTGACCTGGCATGACATGATAGTGGCCAGTCGTGGCGCACTCCTGACAAGTATACCTGACATGATTATCTTGAACAGCTGTTACGACGGCTACCTGACATGACATGACCTGTATAATTAATCCTGGACACCGTGGGCGATTGTGCTTGTACAAATAATCTAGTCCTGTCTTGCATCATGTCTAGGAGAGGACTCCTGAGTACCACGGTCAGGAGTACCTACTGAAATGGACTAAGGCTAAATAACTAGATTAATACATTAGTCATAAAGAGATCTCCCAGCTACAGGCAATCCCGTTACCTGGGCACGCCTTGGGATCTGTAGCCTGCCGTCGAGTATGGCACATTTCCAGCACACTGTCATGTGTTGCATCCTTCAAGCTACCTAAGGGTACATGCGTTTCCTGGACGATGTACCCACCTGAATTCAACCCTAATCTTTCAACCCGGGTAACCTAGATGGTCTGCAGGGCTTGTGGCTGTGGAATAATCTCACTGCATCTTGTTAGTAATTAGGCTTGTGACAACCCTAGTTAGTTAAAGTATCAAGCCATAGTTCTTGCTTGGCCGTAAAATGATTGGATGGAGTCTAACCAGTCTAGTCTAATCCTGATCCTGTTCCAGATTACTGCATGACCAGAATGCTTGTATTATTTTACCGATAAATGGTGAGAATTCTAAGTTCTGTTCAGACGAAGGGTTACAACCCCGGTCCTTGTTTGGTTTACGGGTTGTAACCTGGTTATCTGAATAGCTCCATGGTTATCTCGTCGTATATCACCCTGATGTATTTTCTTTATTTCCAGTTCTTACTATATTTATACTCTTGTGCTGATTGCTGGTTTTAGTTCCTAAGTGAAGCTTCCTTTGTGGCATTTGCTCTTTCTGGGGTCTGACCCAGCTGGTTTTGTATGGCCAGATTTCGGAGCAGCTCCAGAGGATCCACCGACCTTCCAGCCAGATGGTGGCCACTAGACGGAACCCTGGCAACGAGTGGGTTTATTTTTGATCTCCCACTTTATTGTAAACATATTCTTTTCAGGCGTTTAGCCGACGAGCACCTGTTTAGCTCGATTGTACTTATTTACTGTCTACCTACGGGCTGTAACATGATTAACAGATCCTAGGGTTGATCATGTATGACTAAACTCTTGCTAGTCCTAACATTTTATAACGACGAGCTTCATGATCAGCTGAATATGTAATATTTGGGACGTCTTATTATTGTATATTTAATGATCATACATCTTGTAATCTTCATTTACTTGCTTGTGATTGAGACACTAGGCTTGTTCATGACCTTAAGAGACTGTTGGCTTGTAGTTAAACCCTCATGTATCTAGACAGCCGTGACCGTATAGCGAGATGGATCCCATTTCATATACGTAGCTGGCTATGTCTGCCCCCGCTCTCCAGTATTCTGGTTCTGGGGCGTGACAATTAGTTCAATAAAGTTTCGGGTTTTCCAAATATATATATATATATATATATATATATATATATATATATATATATATATATATATATATATATATATATATATAAATATATATATATACATATATATATAATATATATGTATATATATATATATATATATATATATTTTAAAAAAAAAGCAAATCTTATTGAATGAAACAGCAGCGGTACAAGGACCGGGTACCTACACCCGGTTTGAAATTCAAAAGGGAAAAGACAAAACAAAAAAGGAGGGAAAAGCCGCCACGTGTCCCGAGGGAAGTGCGTGGCCCGAGGGGGCTGGCGCCCACGCGCGTCGCGTGGGGATCGAGAGGGACCCGGCCCGAGGAGACGCCTCGATACTCCCGCGAGCTTCCAACGAAGAGGAGGGCGGAGCTAGACCGGGGGGCCGCGGCGGGCAGCTCCACTGCGGCGGGGAGAGAAGTCCACGTCGGCGGTGGGTCTGCGGGAGGATCCGCCTGAGGGGGGAGACGACAGTGGGGGACGATACCACGGCGAGGACGTCACCCGGGGGGAGCCGGACGGGGAAGTAAGGGGAGAGGGGCCCACGTCCGCGAGCCAGAGGGAGGGGGTGCCATCTGGGGGCGGCATCAGCCACAGCGGCGGGGGCCGCGTCCGCGACACGGCAAAGAGCGAAGTGCACCGGCTGACGCGAGGAGACACGGACGGGGGTCTCGGGAGCGACGCCGACAGAGATGACGGGGCGAAAGAGCCACGGAGGAGGCTGCCCGACCGGAGGGGCTCAGACTGGGAGAGGAACAGGGGGGAGAGGGGAAGACAGAGAGAGAGACATGAAGGAGAGGCCACGGCGCCGGAACGCAGAGAGACACGGCGAGGAGAGAGGGCAGCGACTGGGGGAGAACACCACGGTGGCCCGAGAGATGGAGAAAGGAGCCCGGGGAGTTAGCCCCGGGGGGGCCACGGCCGGGGGGGAGGCCCGGCGAGGGCGCCGGTCCCAATTGGGGGAGGACGGCAAAAATGTCGGCCGGAGGCCTCGAAGCTGCGGCTGGGACGAGACGGAGGGGAGGGGGCCAGCTGGTCGCAGCCGAGGGGGCACACCACGAGGAAAAGGAGGGGAAGCAGCGCCGCCGGGGGCTGTTGGCTGCCAGTAGGGCACTACCGGCGGGGTCCAGAGCCACCTCAGAGGAGGGGGAGGGGCTAGGAGGAAGGTTGATACCGAGGTGGAGGGTGGCGCGGGGGGAGGATCCGCCTGGAAGAAAAGATCGGCGGGGGGGTCAACCGCAGTAGCCGGAGGTGGGAGAGCTACTCCGACGTCAGGGGATGCGAGCAAGGGGGACGGGCGCCGGGGTAGCCGCGGGAGGCGGAGGGGGGGAGGAACGGGGGGACGGGGAGGGGGAAAGGGGGAGGACCCAGGAGTGAAGGAAGGAGGCTAACGGCGGGGGGAGAGGGAGATTGTCGTCGGGGAGGACGCCGAGGATGACGTCGGGGACGACGGGGGCGCCATCGCCGGCGTGGCCGAGCGGAGGTGGAGGCGAGCCACGCAGGGGAGCCGCTCCAAGGGGGCCAGACCGGCCATGGCAGCCAGGCTGCGCAGGGACAAGGGGGACCGCCGGCGGCGCGCCGGGGCTCGCTGGAGAAGAGGCCCCACGCGCGGGGATCCCAAAGGGCCTTGAGCGCAGGAGCTCTCATCGATTATCATTATATATATATATATATATATATATATGTATATATATATATATATATATATATATATATATATATATATATATATATAAAACAAAAAAAAATATAGGTAAAGGATAAATGTTTAGATAAGGATAAATGACGTATTGGTATATGTTATAGATAGGTAAAGATAATGGTATATATAATAAGCATTGGGTACATCCATGGATATATATAAAGGATAAATTGGCTAAGATAATCCTAGATAGTAGGTAACTACTAGAGATGTAAAATATATGTATTGATACTTGGTAATATTAGCTAGTATAGCTAATACCTTCAAGGTATAGACCTAAAAATAAGGTATTGACTAGTATAGACTAGAAAACCTAGTTTGCCTAAGGTATTGATCCTAAAACTATGGTATTGACTAATAGTTAAGGTATTTAAGATACTGACTAAGGTATTAGGTAAATGTGTGATACGGATTAAGATACCGTGATACGGGATAAGGTAAATAGCTATATACCAAGGTATTGCTAGAAATATAGGTAGAAGTATATATATTAGGATAATATATACTAGAAACTAATTAATATAGCCTAAAAACCTAGTATTGGCCTACTATTAACTAGTATTGACTAGTTTGACCTAGTTAGCACCTAAAAACCAAATTGTGACTTGTTAAGACCTAGTGTAACTTTATAAACCTTGTAAATAGGTAAAATTAACTTAGAAACTAGAAAATGACCTAGTTTGATTGTGTTAACCTAGATTTGACCTAGAAACCTAGTTTTGAGTTGATTAAATATATTATTGATTTTAAAATATCATTTGGCCTGATACATCATATATAGGTCACTTGGACTCCAGTTCAGACACTATTTGATATTTATTGCTCTGAACCACAGACGATTACATGTTTTGATAATTTTTTATATATGATATCTTCTATATTTTATGTATTTAGTGTAGATATTCTTAATTTCTTGACACATTGATTACATGGATTGGTATTTTCGGATCCCGTTATGATATGTTATTCCTTGTATGTCTTGGTATATCCTGTGCAAGGTCCGTTATTGTATATTGTATAGACACTGATTTCTGCTAAGGCTCACGACCTTCTCAGATAATCCCGTATCATAACGTACCATGATTGAATCTACTGTACCAGTCGGGAGCGGAGAGTAGTTGTAACTCCAATTTTTCTATTTTAGTAGAATTTAAAAAATTTAATATAAATGTTTCATTCATTTTTATTATATATATAGTTATGAATGTTTTGGAGGGAAGAAATTAGGAGCAAAAATTTTAAAATTTGAAAGTTTGTTATAACAAACTTGGGACCCACTCAGTCACTTTTCTAACTAATTTCTATACTCAGTGTAATATATGAAAAGGAGAAGGACTCTTTTGCATTTTTGTTTATAGCGGGAGGGTGTTTTTGCAAAATTGCCATTTTCTTATATAATTCACAAGAGAGAGAATGCATTTTTCTCACTCGATTCCTTTTCAGTGCTCTCACCGAGCACTTCGTCCCCAAATTCCCCGAGCTCTAACCCTAATTTTTCTGACGCCCGCGAGAGGATGGCGACAGCGACGGGAATCGGCTCCTCCGGCGACTGAGAGCAGAAGATGACAACGACGACGAGTCAGTGCTCCGACGTCCGAGCCATCTCTAGCTAAGATCCGTACGACGACGACCGCGGGCGTTCCTAGCTTCTCCGTTCTTCCTCATCATTGTCAGCTACAGATCGTGCTCGTAGTGGTGAGTCCCGATCGATCTGTTCTTCCGTTCATTTTAATTCTGATCGATCCGTTCTTTCGTTCAATTTGATTTCGATCGATCTTTGTGTTTTGACCTGAAATTACCAGATCAGATCTAAAGTTGATTATTCGAGTAAAGTTCTTCGCAGTGGCATTCCCGAACAGTCGATCGGCCATGTCGAGGAGGTGAGCTCTAACCGAATGTTTTCGATTGTCTTCTCCTTTCAATTATTTCCTGATATTGTTTTTATTCCTCATTCCGGATCAACGTATAGTTCGAACGTTGAATTGGCCATTTGATCGAAACCGAACTCATTTCGACAACCAACCTACTTGAAGGTGAGCTTCTTTATTACTTTAATTTCTGAGCCTTGTTATTGATAACGGTTCTTATTATTGTTGTTTAAATCCTGTCAGGATTAATTCTATTTTGGATTTTGAATCACTGTCGAACTATCTAAGAAAGTCGTGTCCGATATGTGGTTCGTGTCCTTAAGTTGGGAGGAATTCTTCAGATAATTCTACTTAATTCCTTACTTTTTCAATTCCATGCTTGAGTGTTTCTGGATCATAATTTTTTGGTGGCGTTGTATTGTTTTCTGTCGAGTGTGCATTCGTGGATGGTGTTCGGATCGTGTCCAAGACTTTTTTACCTGTTCTTGTTATGATCGATTGTGTCCAAGTGTGGATTGTTGAACCTTGGGGTCGTGTTCATTTGAGCATAGCAGTGTTCTTTTCCAACCGCGGGTTCGTATCATGTTGATTGATCTTGCGATCTGCTACTTTCCTTTTGTTTCAACTCTGTATATGTTGGTGGATCGGGTGTGGGGTCGGGTCGACTGGACATTGCAGTTCAGTGTTGAGCTTTGCAAGGTTTGAGTGTGGAGTATACTCTAGATAATCCTATTGTAGATAATTTGTATATATATATATAAGCTAAGTTTTGTGTATTATTTGTAAGATTGATCTTAGGAGTTTATATTGTGAACTTCAGTTTTGGTTATCTATTGCTGGGTTTGATATTTCTGAAGTTGGGATGTCGAACCTTAAATAGGAATGCACAGGGCCGATTTTGAGTTGAGTTTTGCTTAAATTTTTGGGAAGGTTTACTTATATTCTGAATCTGAGATTTGCAAGTACTGGTTGTTGTTTTGTTTATTCATGCAGGATCTTGTTTAAAACTCATGATTGAGTATTTGGACATATGTATGTTGACTTGGTCCCTGAGTTTGATGTCAGTGAAATTCGGATTGAGCTAGTATGGTAGCTTTGGGATTTCCAGCAGGGTTGGGTGGTTCAAACACTGTGCAATTTTCTTTAAACAATGGTACTCTTACAAGCTGAAGCAGATGGCTATTGCTTTCAAGCAGTTAGCATTCAAGAATTCATTTGTATTTATGGCCATTTGTCTGCTTAATGAGTTGCTTTCTTCTAAAACTATAAGGGTTGTTGTAAGTAAAGAAGGTAATATAGGTGTTTAGCGTGAATAGTCTGTGCATGATTAAATCATCTTGAATTTAACCAATAGAATGAATATATAAATATGGCTTACTATATTATTATAGCCAGTTAAGATATATGTAACTAGTCTTATTGAAGATATTATATAGAAAGATATTCATAGTAATAATTTGTAATTAACCAACTTGTACCTACTAAAAACAGGAGGATTTCCAGCTCTATCTAGTACACTTGATTTTTTGGAGCAAGACAAGTACTTTTCTACGGTCTTGTGCATTTACATATCTTGTACTTTTCTGGTGACACGTCATGGCACGATATCTTGTACCCTGTATTTCCTATTCTTGTACTTACTTGTGTCGGGTGGGGAAATACACTAGCTATGTGACCAAACCTCGGTTACTATATTCATCTAGATAGCTTAGGCCTCGCATCGTGCACGCGGGCCCGAAGCCGTACCGATATTCATGTACTCATGTACATGCTCCTGTACTCCCTTTAGCCGGTCACATAGGCTAGTTGTATTTCAAACATGGTACACTTGTCATATCTTGTACTTCAGGCTCATAGTTACATTCCTGTACTTTATTTTCTGTACTTTTATTCCTGTACTTTCATGTTTATTTTTCTGTATTTCATATTCATGTTCCCTGTACTCATTTTCATATCATGTTCTTGAATTCATTACCTAGAACTGTACTTTGCTCCGCTCCTGACTAGGATATGTTGCAGGTGAGATGGAGGCTTTGTGTGATACCTATTATGGCCGAGAGCCAGTAGATGCAGTAGAGCCAGCTGGAGTTGCTCTAGACTTAGAGGTTGAGGAAGCCTAGCATTTTACCTTAGCAGTTTATATTCTGTTATATTTGAGACTATCAGACTTACTTTCATTTTGTTGGAAATGTAATAACTTTGAGGCATGTATCTGAATTTGGGATTCGTTTATAGATGCTATGATTTGTACTTGTTCATGTTTATCTGGTTAGATTTCCCTAGATTGGTACAGCTTACTTTGTCGTGTCTAACGACGAAGGCTGAACGTGTCCGACTCGTGTCCGATTATTTGGGAGCGGGTCTTGACAAGTTTTTAGTGGGAGGATCACTTGCATCTAGTAGAGTTTGCCTATAACAACAGTTATCAGGCTAGCATCGAGATGACCCCGTTCGAGGCGCTATACGAGCGGAGATGTCGCACACCTTTGTCTTGGGATGACGTTGGTGAGCAGGCTTTGCTTGGGCCAGAGATGGTGGTAGACTCAGCTGAGAAAGTCAGACTGATCAGAGAGCGTCTCAGAGTTGTGCAGGATCGACAGAAGCACTAGGCGGACAGCAGCAGACGGCCACTGGAGTTCGCAGTTGGAGATAGAGTGTTCAAGAAGATCTCGCCGACCCGAGGTTTTATTCGTTTCGGCAGGGGCGGAAAGCTCAGTCCGAGATTCATCGGGCCTTTCGACGCGACGGCGCGGATTGGCGAGGTGGTATATCGACTAGTGCTGCTAGCCAGCTTTGAGGGAGTACACGATGTTTTTCACGTGTCCCAGCTTCGACGCTACATTTCAGATCTGAGCCATGTGGTGGACTATTCAGAACTAGAGGTAGGTTCGAGCATGACCTACGAGGAGCGGCCAGTAGAGATCCTTGATCGGAGGGAGAAGCAATTACGGAATCAGACTATTCCACTTGTCCGAGTTATGTGGAGAACCCACTCTCCAGGAGAGTCCACATGGGAGCGCGAAGATGAGATGCGGGAGCGCTATCCTAGTTTGTTTGCTTAATTGTATTTTAGTATTCAAAATTGGAATTCAATAAGTGACTTGTGTTCGAACCTCTTTTTTGTTTTTTTGAGATTATTTTGTTGTTCTTCGAATTTCGAGGACAAAATTATTTTAAGCGGGGAGATTTATAACTCCACTTTTCCTATTTCAGTGGAATTTAAATTTTTTAATAAAAATGTTTCATTCCTTTTTATCATATATATATATATATATATATATATATATATATATATATATATAGTTATGAATGTTTTGGAGGGAAGAAATTAGGAGCAGGAATTTTAAAATTTGAAAGTTTGTTATAACAAACTTGGGACCCACTCATTCACTTTTCTAACTAATTTCTGTGCTCAGTGTAATATATGAAAAGGAGAAGGGCTCTTTTTGCATTTTTGTTTTTAGCGGGGGGTGTTTTTGCAAAATTGCCTTTTTCCTATATAATTCAATCGCAAGAGAGAGAATGTATTTTTCTCACTCGATTTTTTTTCAGTGCTCTCACCGAGCACTCCGTCCCCAAATCCCCCGAGCTCTAACCCTAATTTTTTCGATGTCGGCGAGAGGATGGCGACAGCTGCAGGAATCGGCTCCTCTGGTGACTGAGAGCAGATGACGACGACGATGAGTCAGTGCTCTGGCGTCCGAGCCATCTCTAGCTGAGATCCGTGTGGCGATGGCCGATTTCGCATCATCTTCTTCGTGTTCCAGTTCTCGACAATGACCACAGGCGTTCCTAGCTTCTCCGTTCTTCCTCATCATTGTCAGCTACATATCGTGCTCGTAGTGGTGAGTCCTGATCGATCTGTTCTTCCGTTCATTTTAATTCTGATCAATCCGTTCTTTTTTTCAATTTTATTTTGATCGATCTGTGTATTTTGACCTGAAATTACCATATCAGATCTGGAGTTGATTATTCGAGTAAAGTTCTTCGCAGCGATATTCCCGAACAGTCGATCGGCCATGCCGAGGAGGTGAGCTCTAACCGAATGTTTTCGATTGTCTTCTCCTTTCAATTATTTCCTGATGTTGTTTTTATTCCTCATTCCGGATCAACGTATAGATCGAACGTTGAATTGGCCATTTGATCGAAACCGAACTCATTTTGACAGCCGACCTACTTGAAGGTGAGCTTCTTCATTACTTTAATTTTTGAGCGTTGTTATTGATAACGGTTCTTAGTATTGTTGTTGAAATCCTGTCAGGATTAATTCTCTTTTGGATTTTGAATCACTATCGAGCTACCTAATTAAGCCGTGTCCGATCTGTGGTTCATGTCCTTAAGTTGGGAGGAATTCTTCAGGAAATTCTACTTAATTCCTTACTTTTTCAATTCCACGCTTGAGTGTTTCTGGATCGTAATTTTTTGGTGGCGTTGTGTTGTTTTCTGTCAAGCGTGCGTTCGTGGATGGTGTTCGAATCGTGTCCAAGACTTTTTGTACCTGTTCATGTTATGATCGATTGTGTCCAAGTGTGGATTGTTGAACCTTGGGGTCGTCTTCATTTGAGCATAGCAGTGTTCTTTTCCAACCGCGGGTTCGCATCATGCTGATTGATCTTGCGATCTGCTACTTTCATTTTGTTTCAACTCTGTGCATGTTGGTGGATCGGGTGTGGGGTCGGGTCAGCTGGACATTGCAGTTCAGTGTTGAGCTTTGCAAGGTTTGAGTGTGGAGTAAACTCTAGATAATCCTATTGTAGATAATTTGTATATATATATATATATATATATATATATATATATATATATATATATATATATATATATATATATATATATATATATATATTTTATATATATATATATATATATTATATATATATATATATATATATATATATATATATATATATATATATATTATATATATATATATATTTTTTATATATATTATATATATATATTATATATATAAATATATATATATATATATATATATATATATATATATATATATATATATATATATATATAAAATATATATATATATATATATATATATATATATATATATATATATAAGCTAAGTTTTGTGTATTATTTGTAAGATTGATCTTAGGAGTTTATATTGTGAACTTCAGTTATGGTTATATATTGCTGGGTTTGATATTTCTGAAGTTGGGATGTCGAACCTTAAATAGGAATGCACAGGGCTGATTTTGAGTTGAGTTTTGCTTAAAATTTTGGGAAGGTTTACTTATATTCTGAATCTGAGATTTGCAAGTACTGGTTGTTGTTTTGTTTATTCATGCAGGATCTTGTTTAAAACTCATGATTGAGTATTTGGACATATGTGTGTTGACTTGGTCCCTGAGTTTGATGTCAGTAAAATTCGGATTGAGCTAGTATGGTAGCTTTGGGATTTCCAGCAGGGTTGGGTGGTTCAAACACTGTGCAATTTTCTTTAAACAATGGTACTCTTACAAGCTGAAGCAGATGGCTATTGCTTTCAAACAGTTAGCATTCAAGAATTCATTTGTATTTATGGCCATTTGTCTACTTAATGAGTTGCTTTCTTCTAAAACTATAAGGGTTGTTGTAAGTAAAGAAGGTAATATAGCAGTTTAGTATAAATAGTCTGTGCATTAAATTATCTTGAATTTAACCAATAGAATGAATATATAAATATGGCTTACTATATTATTATAGCCAGTTAAGATATATGTAACTTATTGAAGATATTATATAGAAAGATATTCATAGTAATAATTTGTAATTAACCAACTTGTACCTACTAAAAACAGGAGGATATCCAGCTCTATCTAGTACACTTGATTTTCCGTAGCAAGGCAAGTACTTTTCTACGGTCTTGTGCATTTACATATCGTGTACTTTTCTGGTGACACGTCATGGCACGATATCTTGTACCCTGTATTTCCTGTTCTTGTACTTACTTGTGTCGGGTAGGAAAATACACTAGCTATGTGACCAAACCCCGGTTACTATATTCATGTAGATAGCTTAGGCCTCGTATCGTGCACGCGGGCCCTAAGCCGTACCGATATTCATGTACTCCTGTTCATGCTCCTGTACTCCCCTTAGCCGGTCACATAGGCTAGTTGTGTTAGTCCCGGGGCTTGATCAAAGATGAAAAACAGATGCAATCAAGATCTGAGATGTCACACAGAAACTTTGCAGTGATCAAACTCAAGATCTACGATGGTACAATAAATCAAAAAACCAAATTACAATCTGAAGGAGGGAAAAAGAGAAGAGAAGATCTCTCGTTCTTCCTTACAAACGTGTTACAATTGGGACAGAACGAGTTACAATAAAACTAGAGAGAGATGAGAAGAAAAACACTGCTGGGGTGTCAAAATACCGTTGCTCAAAGCAAGATTCGCCCCACACGATCTGCTTCCAAGAACCAGCAAGTTGAAGAACTTGTGGAACGCTCGAAGTCACCTCTGTTCAGACTCCTCGGATGGACTTGCAATGGCGGCAGCAACTCTCTCTCTCTTTCTCCTTTTCTTACTTATAATTTTTGTCGTCGTCACAAAAGAGGCCAGAAGAGAGTATTTATAGAGAGAGGGTGGAAACCCTAACCGCCTCTTCAGTTATGGAAAGATTGAATCAAATCCCAAAAGATAGCAACGAGATTTAATTCAAATCCCACAAAATTAATTCAAATCCCACAAAGATAGGATCTGAATTAATTCAAATTCCACAAAAATAGGATCTGATTTAATCACATTGATTCAGCCTTTCCATAACTGATTTGTAATCTGCACAGTCAGCAGATCCCTCCATACGGCAGCAGCAGCAGCCTGGCCGCATGAGCCTAATGGCCGCATGGACCGCATGAGCCGCATGGACCGCATGAGCCGCATGGACCGCATGGACCGCATAGACCGCATGTGCCGCATGAACCGTATGGACCGCATGGACCGCATGTACCGCATGAGCCGCATGGATCGCATGTGCCGCATGAGCCGCATGAGCCGCATATGAGCCGCATGTCGCATAAGACCGCATGGCCGCATATAAGCCGCATAAAGACCGCATGACTGCTGACGTGCTAAGTGCAAAGTGTGCCAACAAAATGCCACATTACGCCTCATGAGCCCATGAGCCCGAGTCCGAGTCCGAGTCCGAGTCACTAAGCCCCGTTGGGGCTTAGCTCCAAGTGGAATTAATCCAAGAGAATGACAAAAGCAATGATGCTTAATCCTTGGAGCCTTATTCTTACCTCCTAGTAAAATCACCCACATGGTTCCCTCCTTAGGGTCACCACCCCATGTGCATCTCTCAATAACACAACCAAGTATATATGTTGAGATAACTCATGGTGCATTTCCGATGTGGGACTATAATTTTACAAGGCATGTTGAGAGCAAGCTCTCTCTATGTAAAGAAAGCACCAACAATCCCCCACATATCACAACATATATATGTGTCCAGGGTTGAGCGTTCCCCACAGTAACTGTCTATTTTGTATTAGGATAGATGTCGCTGACGACTTGAATCTTTCCGCATGGGTTAAATAACAATGTGATACAAGAATGGACTACGCCTTGAATTCTGCACCATAATTGTAATTCTTTCCACTCACAAAGTGTAGTTACGTATGCTTCTGGCTACACATTAAAGGTCCTGTGCCAGCCTGGTTTCAGTGTATAATTTTGGGCATCTACAAGTTTACCCTTAAGAGACGGCCTGATATCTCTTTCCATACACTATAGGTGAGTTCTTTATTAAAGAGATATGACATGAAGCCTTGCGCTTCCTTGCGGTGCTATGCCGCTATGACATGGCCTGAAGCCGAGGCATTACCCTTACCTGGGAACCTCATCGTAGTGTCATACTACTGTAGCACGAGGTCACAAGCCTCTTTGTAGTGCCAAACTACCCAGCATGAAGCCTAAGGCTTCCTTGCGGTGTTACGCCGCAACGACATGACTTGCAATACCGAGGCTTTACCCCTACCTGGGTATCTCATCGTGGTGTCGTGCCACTGTAACATGGGGCCATCCTTCCCTTTGTAGTGCTGTCTATAACTCTTTAATTACGACATACAGCATTAGGCTACCTGCCTATTTGTGGTGCTACGCCGCTGTGACTTGACTTACAAAGCCGAGGCATTACCCCTACCTGGGAACCTCATGGTGGAGTCACCCCACTGTAGCATGGAGATTCACTTCTTATAGTGCTGCTCTACCGTGCTTCCTGTAAAGCACACCAGGCATTCACTCTGCCTGAGAACTCATTAAGGCGTTTAAGCCAACCTTCCACAGGATCTATTTTTCTGCAGAAAAATACATAGTAGACAACAGTGGTTATGGGTCCGTATCCCTTTCATGTTCCAGAGAACAAGTACCCACTGTTACCTGATAGTTTTCCAGTCAGTGATCCTCCTTTGAACCAAAAGTTAGATGCCTAGTAGATTTCTCTTTGAACTAATAGCATAAAACTTTATGGTAGGATTACAAAGACACACTATCAGAATGCCTTCAAGCCCATTTTACAAGCTGTGTCATCGACCAACTGGCGCTTGAGGCCCTTTGTGAACGGATCTGCCAGGTTCTCCTGACTCCGAACATCAACCACTGTAATTACACCTCTTTTGATAAGATCGTGTACTGCCCTGTGTTTCAACCGCACAGTCCTCTTCATCCCGTTGAAGAGGTCATTTGATGCCACCGCTGCAGTCGTCTGGTTGTCACAGTATATCGGTATCGCCGGTATCTGAGCCCCAACCACTGGAAGATCATACATGAGCTCCCGAAGCCATTCTGCTTCATCTGCTGCAGTTTCAAGTGCATAGAATTCAGATTCCATGGAGGAACGAGAGAGTATAGTCTGCTTCTTCGACTTCCACGATATAGCAGCTCTACCCAAGGAAAAGACATATCCACCTGTGGATCTCTCGCTTTCCACTTCTGAACACCAACTAGCATCACTGAAGCCTTCCACTACTGTCGGATACCCGTTGTAGTGCAGTGCATATGTCTGAGTTTTCTTGAGATATCTTATCACCCGCTTCACAGCTTTCCAGTGCTCAATCCCTGGGTTGCTTGTGAACCGACTCAGCATTCCCACGGCGAAAGCTATGTCAGGCCTTGTGGCAGTGGTTGCGTACATCAAACTTTCGATAACGCTAGAATACTCCAGCTGCCTGACGCTTTTACTTGAATTTGGCTTCAGCTTCTGATCACACCTGTATGGCGTATAGATCCCTGGAAGATCCTTATACCCATAGCGTGTGAGCATCTTCTTAATGTAGTGAGATTGTGACAGCGCTACTCCAATGTCTGTCCGGATGATCTTTATGCCCAAGATGACATCTGCATCCTCCAAGTCCTTCATACTGAACTTGGTTGAGAGGAACTTCTTTGTCTCTGTGACACAGCCTATATCCGTACCTAGGATTAGCATGTCGTCCACGTACAGACAAACGATGACTCCTCTTCCATCAGCGAACTTTGTGTAAACACATTTGTCCGTCTCGCTGACTTTGTAGCCGTTTGACCTAATAGCTTTGTCAAACTTCTCATACCACATCTTGGGAGCTTGCTTCAAACCATACAATGATTTAACCAGCTTGTAGACTTTGTCTTCAAGACCTTTGACGACAAATCCATCTGGCTGTTGCATGTAAATCTCTTCGGTCAGCTCCCCATTTAGGAATACAGTCTTACATCCATCTGATGTATCACCAACTTATGTATAGCTACAAGAGCGATTAACATCCTGATGGTGGTCATCAGGGCTACTGGAGCATACGTGTCAAAGTAGTCTATCCCCTGTTTCTGAGAAAATCCTTTGGCTACCAGCCTGGCCTTGAACTTGTCAATAGTTCCATCTGCCTTCATCTTCTTCTTGAAGATCTATTTACATCCGATGGGCTTTTCTCCTTCAGGTAGATCTACCAATACCCATGTGTTATTGGAGGTGATAGATCGCATTTCGTACTTGGGTCACATCATTACCCGAGGAGGAGTGGAAGTGGATCCCCAGAAGATTGTGGCTATCGAGTCGTGGCCGGTACCCATCTCAGTGGCAGAGGTTCGCAGCTTCCTTAGATTGGCCGGCTACTACCGACGGTTCGTTTCAGATTTCGTAAGGATTTCAGCGCCGATGACCCAGTTGACCCGCAAGGATGTGCCATTTGTTTGGACAGCAGAGTGCCAGGAATCATTTGAGAAGTTGAAGCGAGGTTTGATAACGGCTCCCATTCTCACCCTTCCAGATGGGACCGGAGGATTCACAGTTTATTACGACGCTTCAGGCAGAGGATTGGGGTGTGTCCTGATACAGTATGGGAAGGTAATATCTTATGCGTCACGTCAACTTCGTGATCATGAGAAGAATTATCCGACCCACGACTTGGAATTGGCGGCGGTAGTGTTTGCTTTGAAGTTGTGGAGACACTACTTGTACGGAGATAGAGTGGAGATCTTTACTGATCATAAAAGCCTGAAGTATGTTTTCACCCAGAAGGACCTTAATATGCGGCAGAGAAGGTGGCTCGAGCTACTGGTGGACTATGATGTGGATTTGCAGTATCATCCCGGGAAGGCCAACGTTGTAGCAGATACATTGAGCAGAAGAGCCAGAGTTTATCTCCTGACGGTGCAACCAGAATTATTGGCAGATTTTCAGAATATGGGAATTGAAGTGGTTCTTCCAACCAGCGTGGCATTGATGGCCAGCCTACAGGTTCAGTCCAGTATAGTTAAGAGAATCCGGGTGGCGCAGTCAACAGATTCCAAGATCCAGCGACTCAGAGCAGAGTGTGAAGCAGAAAGAAGGCCAGAGTTATGTATCCATGAAGATGGTACACTTCGGCACGGCACTCGTCTTTGTGTACCCAGTGGAGATATCAGACAGAAGGTCATGGCAGAAGCCCATAGTTCGCAGTATTCTATTCATCCGGGTGGTACGAAGATGTACCGTAATATTCGTCAGCATTTTTGGTGGAATGGAATGAAGAGGGAGATAGCCCGGTTTGTCTCTCGGTGTTTGGTTTGCCAACAGGTTAAAGCTGAACATCAGAGGCCCGCTGGACTTCTTCAACCCTTACCGATCCCAGAATGGAAATGGGAACATATAACCATGGATTTCGTGACCGGATTGCCCAGATCTCCGGCTGGCAGAGATGCTATTTGGGTAATTGTGGACAGGCTTACCAAGGTGGCACACTTTCTCCCATTCAGAGTTGGACAGTCGACGGCGCAGTTAGCAGAGATATATCTCAGGCAGATTGTCAGGCTTCACGGTGTGCCAGTCAGCATCACCTCAGACAGGGATTCAAGATTCACATCACACTTTTGGCGCAGCTTGCAGAAGAGTTTGGGGACTCGCCTTCAGTTCAGCTCAGCTTATCACCCGCAGACGGATGGTCAGTCAGAGCGCACAATCCAGACTCTTGAAGATATGCTGAGATCTTGTACCCTTGACTTCGGTGGTTCATGGAAGAATCATCTGCACCTGGTGAAATTTTCGTACAACAACAGTTATCAGGCCAGTATCCAGATGGCACCCTTTGAGGCTCTTTATGACAAGAAGTGCAGATCCCCGCTAGCATGGGACGATGTCGAAGAGAGGCAGATGCTCGGACCCGAATTGATTTCCTAGACGGTTGAAGTGGTCAGGAAGGTCAGAGATCACCTCCGAGTTGCCCAGGACCGCCAGCGCCATTGGGCCGATGCTCATCGGCGTCCCTTAGAATTTGCTGTCGGCGACCATGTATTCCTTAGGATCTCGCCTAACCGCGGCGTCATTCGCTTCGGCGTGCGGGAAAAGCTTAGTCCTAGGTATATAGGGCCGTTCGATATTCTAGAGCGAGTAGGAGATGTATCCTATCGTCTCGTTCTTTTGCCGTTCGATATTCTTCAGCCCTTGCCCATTCCAGAATGGAAGTGGGAGCATGTGACAATGGATTTCGTGACTGGATTACCTAGATCCCCAGCTGGTAGAGATGCTATCTGGGTTATAGTTGATCGGCTCGCGAAAGTGGCTCACTTTCTTCCATTCATAGTTGGTCAGTCGACGGCTCAGCTAGCAGAGATGTACCTCAGGCAGATTGTCAGGTTGTACGGTGTGCCAGTCAGTATCACCTCGGACCGAGATTCCAGATTTACGTCGCACTTTTGGCATAGCTTACAAGAGAGTTTGGGAACTCATCTCCAGTTCAGTTCAGCATATCACCCGCAGACAGATGGCCAGTCGGAGCGCACGATCCAGACTCTTGAAGACATGTTGCGGTCTTGCACACTTGACTTCGGTGGTTCGTGGGAAGATCACTTGCACCTGGTGGAATTCTCGTACAATAACAGTTTCCAGGCCAGTATCCAGATGGCACCGTTCGAGGCACTGTATGGTAGGAAGTACAGATCCCCGCTAGCTTGGGACGATGTCGGAGAGAGACAAAAGCTTGGTCCAGAAATGGTCGCTCAGACAGTTGAGGTGGTCAGGAGAGTCCGAGATCATCTTAGAGTTACCCAAGACCGCCAGCGCCATTGGGCCGATTCTCATCGGCGCCCTCTAGAGTTTTCGGTCGACGATCATGTATTCCTGAGGATTTCGCCTAACCGTGGTGTCATTCGTTTCGACGTACGGGGAAAGCTTAGTCCTAGGTATATAGGACCGTTTGACATTCTGGAGAGAGTAGGAGATGTGTCATATCGTCTCGCTCTTCCACCGTCGCTAAGCGAGGTGCATGACGTGTTCCATGTATCCCAATTACGATGGTATATTCTAGACCCGAGCCACATCCTAGATTATTCGGAATTGGTTGTTGGTACCAACCTTTCGTATGAGGAGAGGCCCGTGTCTATATTGGACCGGAGAGAAGATCCTCAAGAACAAGACTATCAAGTTAGTCCGAGTTGCTTGGGGCCATCACTCTTTGGGGGAGTCAATGTGGGAGCGTGAGGATGATATCTGATCGCGATATCCCGACTTGTTTGACTCGTGAGGTATAATGTCTTTCTTATGCCTCATACCTTCGATTCCTTGCTTGCATGAGTGATTGTCTGCCTAGTTATAGCTTGCATGTGATTAATGTAGCTTGTCATTGCTTCTCTAGCCTCTTGATTAAATTTCGAGGACGAAATTCTTTTAAGGTGGGTAGAGTTGTAATGCCTGTGGTTTGTATTACGTATTTCTGGAATACGTGTACGTATTTATTCTTGTATTACATGATTTCCTTGCTTAATTCCTTCTTGGCTTGGCTTGGTTATTTCCTTTGGTTGGTTCGGCTTGGCTTGGTTTTGATTGGGTTCATGATGAACCCTTGGATGAACCCCCTACCTACCACCACCTTTGATATTTATTGCCCTTTCTTCTTTCTCTCTCTTCATTACTCATCTTCTTCTTCCCCATTACTTCCTTACCTACCAGAGAGAGAAGAGAGAGGTCTAGGCAAGTACAACTTGCTTCATGGAGGAACTCCAATTTTATTACTTCATTCTCTTCCTTACTACATTCTAAAGCACTTTAGTACTTGGCATTTCTCATTTCCATGGCTAGATTCTTGTAGATCTAAGTTTATTTTATTTTCGGATTTCTGGGGTTTTGATCTACTTAATCTTGTTATTTCTATGTTTTGATGGTTCCATGTTGTAGAGAATTTCGTTCTACCCCATTTTGACCTATGGAAGTTCGGATTTAGGCTTCGGATGATGGAGTTATGGAGCTTGAGGACTTGGCTCTCATGGTGTTCTTCTTCTCTGAAATTTTGGAGAAAATAAACAGTGCTTGACTTGACCGCATGAATATTCATGCGGCAAGTGTTCTCTTCAGCCGCATGGCTGGAAGTACTTGAGCCGCATGAGGGCCGAACTCATCTGGCCGTATAACTCGCTCAATTCCCAGCCGCATAAGTTCTGAACTCTGCAGCCGCATACGCCATTCCCGCTGGCCGCATGAGACTTGCTTGACCCAGCCGCATGAGGACTTCACCCTGAGCCACATGAACTCAACACTCGCGAGCCGCATATGCACACTTGCTCCCAGCCGCATAGGCGTTGCTCCCCGCAGCCGCATGAGTACTCTTCCCTTCTGAGCCGCATATGGTTCCCTTCCCCCGCAGCCGCATGGGTTGCTTCTTCTCGAGCCGCATGGAACCACACTTCCCCCCGGCCGCATGTACCTGATTGGCCAGCTAGCCGCATAATACCCATTCCCCCAGCAGCATGAGTTTCCTATCTTCCTGACCGCATGCGCCCCCTTGTCTTAGCCGTATGGGATCCAGTGACCCTAGCCTCATGCGCTCTTCTAATTGGGCCGCATGAGTCTACCCTTTCCTGGCCGTATATGCCTTACCCGCATGGCTCTTCTATAGCCCTGAATATTGATATTTTATTAGATATTTTACGTCCATTTTATATCCTTACGCCTTTTGGCATGAACTTGATAATCATGGATTTGTTTGATATGTTTGGAATTGATAATTGAGCATGACACGATAGTGACCCGTAGTGGTGCACTCTTGACAAGAAAACCTGACATGACCTGATAGTGGCCCGTCGTGGCGCACTCCTGACAAGAACACTTGATATGATAAACCTGACATGATTATCTCGAATAGCTGTTGCGACGGCTACCTGACATGACATGACCTGTATAATTAATCCTGGACACCGTGGGTGATTTTGCTTGTACAAATAATCCAGTCTTGTCTTGCATCATGTCTAGGAAGGGACTCCTGAGTACCACGGTCAGGAGTACCTACTAAAATAGACTAAGGCTAATAACTAGATTAATACAGTAGTCATGAAGAGATCTTCCAGCTACAGGCAATCCCGTTACCTGGGCGCGCTTGGGATCTGTAGCCTGCCGTCGAGTAGGGCACATTTCCAGCACACTGTCATATGTTGCACCCTTCAAGCTACCTAAGGGTACATGCGTTTCCTGGACGGTGTACCCACCTGAATTCAATCCCTAATTTCGACCTGGATAACCTGGATGGTCTGCAGGGCTTGTGGCTGTGGAATAATCTCACTGCATCTTGTTAGTAATTAGGCTTGTGACAACCCTAGTTAGTTAAAGTATCAAGCCGTAATTCTTGCTTGGCCGTGAAATGATTGGATGGAGTCTAACCAGTCTAGTCTTGCCCTGATCCTGTTCCAGATTATTGAATGACCAGAATGCTTGTATTTATTTTACCGATAAATGGTGAGAATTCCAAGTTCTGTTCAGACGAAGGGTTACAACCCCGGTCCTTGTTTGGTTTACGGGTTGTAACCTGGTTCTCTGAATAGTCCCATGGTTATCTCGTCGTATATCATCCTGATGTATTTCCTTAATTTCTAGTTCTTACTTTTATTTATATCTTGTGCTGATTGCTGGTTTTAGTTCCTAAGTGAAGCTTCCTTTGTGGCACTTGCTCTTTCTGGGATCTGACCCAGCTGGTTTTGTGTGGCCAGATTTTGGAGCAGCTCCAGAGGATCTACCGACCTTCCAGCCAGATGGTAGCCACTAGACGGAACCCTGGCAACGAGTGGGTCTATTTTTGATCTCCCATTTTATTGTAAAAATTATTCTTTTGAGGCGTTTAGCCGACGAGCACCTGTTTAGCTCGATTGCGCTTTACTTACTGTCTGCCTACGGACTGTAACATGATTGACAGATCCTAGGGTTGATCATGTATGACTAAACTCTTGCTAGTCCTCACATTTTGTAAACGACTAGCTTCATGATCAGCTGAATATGTAATATTTGGGATGCCTTATTATTGTATATTTAATGATCATACATCTTGTAACATTTACTTACTTGCTTGTGATTGAGACACTAGGCTTGTTCATGACCATAGGAGACTGTTGGCTTGTAGTAAACCCTCATGTATCTAGACAGCCGTGACCGTATAGCGAGATGGAATCCATTTCAATATACGTAGCTGGCTATGTCTGCCTCCGCTCTCCAGTATTCTGGTTCTGGGGCGTGACAACCATTTCTCAGTATCGAGCGAGTCTATGGCATATAGTCTACCTATCGTTCCTCAGTAGCGAGCGAGTCTACGATAGATAGGGAGGAGGTCAATGACCAGTTGTATTCTCCCTGCCCATTGTTCTAACTCTAATAACTACTAGCCTCCTACCATGCAAATCATAGTAGTAGTCATAGCCTAACGCTCGTCCAATATGTACCGCTGGCCACTCAGTACACACGTCCGAGATCTATATGCGACTCGTGATTTGTAGCATACTGTGTCAAGGTCAATGAATGCAGGAGGTCTCTTCCTTCTAGGTCAAGTGTGCATAAAAAGAAATAAATATTGAAAGACGAAATTTAAACAGTAAAGTTGCATGATTTAGAAGAACAAGTTATATTTGCAGAAAATAATTACTAAATAAGTAACTATATGCAATATAATGAGCAAAGAGATAAGCAGTAATGGCAAGGTATCTTTCCTGGTGTGTCACCTGGTGTGGTGCGATGGTCTGTCATGTTTCGATTGTCCAAAAGCCATGTTTGATGCGTAAGGTCCGAAATTCACGAGAAATAGAAACACGCGATCAGTCGGGATCAATGGTGATAATTTATGGAGATAGATACTTATACTAGTTTTTTTGGAATTATTATTTTTTAATTTTTTTTTATAATAATCGAAGTCTACATTTTATTAAAAGAAAAATACTAACAATTTATATAAGTACATAAAATTTAGATATCGCCTTTAGGCAAAACTCCAAGTTTATTAAAATTAGGTTTTCGAATTGAAAACTATAATTTATTAGCTAAAATTCTCTTAGGAAAATACGTTTGAATAAAAATTGTGTTTAGACAAAACTAAGATTTTTGGTAGAAATCTATATTTCTAATAGTTAAAATATTTCTAGAAAATATTTGAAATAAGGAAAAAATCCTTTTGTTATGGAAAAAAACATAGCTTGTTAACAAAACTAAATATATAATAATATTATGAGAGTTCCCACTTGTATGGGAATTGATGCAAACCCAAAACAACAATAAAAATATTTGTTACAAAAGTAAGTTTTAGAAAAATACTAAAAAAACAACAAGTATTAATAATAGTTGAGAAAATACTAAAATAATGTATATGTATGTATAAGCTGATTTTTACTAACATATTGATATAATAATAATAAGTAAAATAACAATAACAACAATAATTCTAATAATGAAAATTATATTAGTAATAATAATATAGAAATACTAAAAAAATTATATAGTACCTACATACATACTTATAGCAAAACTATAGTCAGTGGTGAATGGTGTTCTCTTGTCTCTCTCTTGAGAGAAACACCAACTGTCCAACACAAATAATGGGAAACCCCCAAATCGAGGACAGATACTACTTATATATACTGATTGAGCTAATTTAAAGAGAGAGAGAGAGAAATAAGGTCGGTGAAGAGTGAGGGATTAATTAGGGAAGAGAGGGGTCCGTTACCAAGGTTCTCGTACGGCGGCAGAAGTTTGGGGCTCGTCGGCGATGGAGTGCGAGCATGCGACGAAGTCGAGGCACGGGCCGGCGGCTTGGCGGAGCGACACTCGCTCGAGCAGACGCCGGGGTCGGGAGACGGCGCCATGGCGACGTACGGGATGGGGAGCTCGATGGCAGTCGTCGGGTCGAAGAGAAGGCATGGTGGCTGTGGCAAGTGGTCGGTTGTGGAGGCGGGCGCGCTTGTGGCAGCTGCCAGGTGCGACAGATCTGGGCGCTAAGGCTGAGTTCGCCGGACGATAATGCGGAAGGTTAGGGTTCCTCTCCCTTCTTCTTTCCGGGGTGATGGTAGTGGTGATGCTTGGTGGTGGTGGTAATGGCGATGGTGGGTAAGTTTTGGCCAGGGTGCAGTCTGGGTTTGATGGTAGCAGTTGACAGGTTGGCCGGGGAAGCTCCGGTGGGTTGGGGCTGTTGGCGCTAGTAATAGAGACGATGATAAGGTGATGGTGGCGTCAATCTATGGTGGTTGGTGTGGAGGAGTCCGTGACCATATTAGTGAGGCAGCCGGGACAGCATAAGGGCGGTGAGGTAGAACAGGGGCAGGGCTGGTGGTTTTCTGACGACGGAGAGGTGCTCTGGGCAGGAATTGGGATTGGACGTCGTGTCGAGGGTGTCCGATGGGCTGAGTGGACGTTCGGGATTGTCGGACGGGACGAAAATTATTGTATTTGTAATGGAGGAAATAAAGTGGATGGAAAGGGGCACGGACACGATGCACGGGTTTGGGTTGTGGTGAAATTTCTATAAAAAAGGAGCAATGGGGACTCTCCTTATATAGGAGGTGGGGACTCCCATTTGGATAAGGATTAGGAAGGTTTAAATTCCCCATTAGATAGTCCATCCTTTAATTCAAATTGATTTAAAATTTAATCATTCTATCTGAATCAAATCTAGATCCAATGTAGGTAAATTCCATCTGTAATTTAAACTGTATTTAAATAAGTTAATAAAATCTTTTCCAACTTAAATCACCATAATTAATTACATATTAAATCAAACCATATTTAATATATATTTTTAGAAATAATAAATTAATGCTAATAATTAATTTTGAAAATACAAATATATATACACTCGTATGCAAAATAATACTTACATAAAACACAGTTTTTCTAAATTAGTATTTATACTCGTACCCAAAAATGGCCTTTTTATAATAAATAAAAAAATGAAGTTTGTCAATCCTCGGCGCGACGCATTTACAACTTCAAGCAATATAAAATATTTATCGTATATTATTTTGAAATATAATTTACATCTATATAAATAAAATGTTTTATAAAAATACGTACCTCGCACATATTCGCACTCGACGAGCAAATACGAAAAAAGTACATTCGCACGCAACGTACAAATACGAGAACACGAACTTGCACGCGCCGTACAAATACGAAGTATAAATTAAATACCATTAAATACCAATATAAAAAAATCATAGTAGAAATTTATGGGGTTTACATCCTACCCAACTTAAAAGAATTTCATCTTCAAAATTTAGGAATAATTAGGGTAGGTAGGATAGAGAAGGTAGGAAGAGTTTATTGGTGAAAAATATAATCAAATTATTCGACGAGAAGACAAGGGATACAACGGAATCAATTTTGAATAATCAAAATTCAGATAACTAGAAAAAAAATTAATTCAAGGGTACAGTTTGGAAGATATCTCATGACGACCCGTCAATATTCTAATCCGATCAATATTAATTTTAAACCTATAAAAGTGCAACCTCATAAGTAGGTGTTAACCTCCTTAATCTGTTGATGACGTCAAAATTTATTTTATCCATAAAACATATATTCCATAAATCGTTCTTTACAACGCCTTCCGTTTTACGTCCCCCGGAAAAATAAAAATTTGATCTTAAATGCAATCTACTTTCGATATCTCATCATAGAGATTTCAGATAGTCCGACACTTTGAATTCCATAAACCCCTAACACACATATATATCTCCTCAAGCCAAAATCACAAAAATTTAAAATTTCCAAACCTTCAATTGATTTAGTCCATGCAAAAGTCAAAATCTTTTACTACAAATTTGTATTTATTTATCAATGTAAATTATATCCATAAGTACCAAAATAAAAGTCCATCTTCAATGTTCGATAGGACTCGAGAACTAACAGTATATCTTCATAACTCATTCTTCTATGAAATTTTCTCTCTTGAAAATTTGAATTCAATACTCTCTACTTTATGATTGTAGAAATGAAATTCATCTCAAAATCCTATTCAAGTGTATATCCAAAATAGAGAATTTGTACTCAAGGTTTGATTTATACCCTAATTCTATTTACCTTTAATTCACATTACATTCCTCCATTCATCTGGTAGGGTCGACCCCATGTTTTAATTTATGACCACTTTTATATAGACCTTGTAATCGGATAACCATCATGATCAATTACACCATTAATCTCCTCCATGAATTCTCTATTCTAGCCGTGTATAACCGAAGGGTGTCATGATTAAATTTTCTATTCTTTGAACAAGAAAATCATACAAGGGACAAGATGCATAAACTATGGAGGAAATCATAGTGAAATATAACATGGGAGAAGCAATATAATTGGAAGGGGAAACGTAAGGGTCGCTAATATTGCAGGAAGAGTAAAAATGGTATGGGTCTACGTAAATCAAGATAAGACACAAAAATAAATGGACAAGGATTAAGCAATCAAGACAAAGCACAAAGTAAGCATATAAGAAGTTTAGTATATCACAATCATATATTGGGCCGAAAGATTTGAGTCGAGGTTGAGTCCCTATCTGTAGTCGGAAAGTGTTTCGGTAGCATGGTAATGGTTATAGTTAGCATTTTTGACTTGAAAGTCGCATCATAAAAATAGAGTACAAGTGGACGTATTTTAGTGGGACATGATATGCCTACATGAAGGTGGAGTCGTCTGTCTTGTATGTGAAATTTGTTGGAAGGTAATAGCTGGTCTCGTGCTCCGAATATCAATGTCACAGTAGGGGATATCAAATGATTTAAATAGAAAGTGGGAGTTCAAGAAGTGCTAATTAACGCAAAAATAAAAATGATCAATTTAAAGCACGAAATAAAGATAAATAAGGAATCTAGTAGATCAAAGTTAAATAAGTTAGGGACATGGTTTCTAGAGGGAAGATAGACTTCTAGGTTAGGGTATATCCAAGGAACGATTCTAAACATTTTCAAGTGTCAAACGATTAGAAAGTTACGATGATAGATCTAGTTTTTAAGGGAATGATGAGTAAGTCAAGATTAAGATATAGTCACATGGCATGGTCAATGACTACTAAACTTGTGTACATACAACTGTCATGACCATAAATGATATGGCAACCAATGTGGAATGCTTCTATCCCATTAGGGTGACCCTGCTTGCTTCTTGGTTCTCTATCAATAAATTCAAGCTTCCACAAAAGTCTTCTTAATATAACTCAAAAGCAACCTACCAAAATGTCTAACCATTCCAAGTTGTCAAACATAATCAAAATTTTAAATTTAAATTCCTTTAATTAATTTCAAATAACCCTTATCATATCCAATGCATCACAAACTAAACCTTCAATATTCACTAGTCGTTTTGAGGTCTTATCAATATCATAACATTAGTGTTTCAACAATTCTAACAAATCTTGAAATAACTCTTAGCATATCACAAATCAATCTCCATACACTTTTTTTTACCAATCTTTCATATCTATAATTGAAAGTTTAACTTAAAATAAATTTATCAATCATAGATCGTATGACATGGTTGAAAATTTAAAATGTTCCTCAAGTCGAGTCCATATATCCAAAATAGATATCTCCATAAATTAAAATAAGTCATAAATTTCCTCACACCTTCGAAATTTTAGAATCACTTGGTTTCTTGATTATTTATAGATTCTCACTGTCCTTTTGTGAATACCACTTATTAGCCTCAAAAATAAATTTTTATTTATCCTTCGTAGTTGGTACTATCGCTACTACCCAACTTGAAATTAACTAATCCCACAAGATCATAAGGTTCCTCAATCCTTAAAGTAAACTTGCCTTTATGACACAAATAGGAATTTTAATGCATACTACTTGCCAATGTAATCCTTCTAACCATGTGTTTGATCTCTGAGCATATACTAGTGTAGTCATCTTCCTAGCTGTCACTAAGCACGAAAATAAGAATTTACGGTAGAGAGGAATCAAGCAAGATGCAAATCAAGGAAGGCGAACAAGAGTTCAAATTTTGGAGTCAAGGAAGGAGATCGAGTATGTGGATGAGATCCTAGACTCTAATCCTATGTGCAGGCTCACATCGGTACAGTAACGTAACCTAAGTGATAAACTCGACCTGCATGGACCACCACAAAAATATGTAACGCCCCAGTCCCAAAATACTTAGGACTAAGTAAGTAGACATGCTAGCTGCATACATACGAAGTATATGGAATCCTCGTATGTATACATAAGCTATAAAATGCAGTAAACCATGACACACTAAATCTCATCCACGAATAAAGATATATCTTTTATAGAATCAAATAAGAAATTGTCATTGTACATTTGGTTGGGCAGAACAAATCCACTACCAACTATAAAAGAGACGAATAAATAAACAATAAAGGAATTTGTCGAGAGAGCAAAAGACGATCCAATAGCAATTATCTCGAAGCAAGAAGGTAAATCATGTCCTTGGCTAAAGCACCTGCGAAAAATCATAAAATACACCTGGAGAATTCACCAAGTCCTCAGAGGGACGTAACAAGATACAAGAAACAATATGCCATAAACTGAATAATAAGCTGATCAACAATAATACGGACCATAACAAGGTTCAGTACCTTATCGTCGGAGCAGTTAACCACACCTACAACCAAATAAGGACAATGAGTGATAAACTAGTCCGCGACAAGGTACTGTCCAAGTCATGGTCAGGCATAAGTACATAAACCAAAAGTACCCATACCTAACGGATAACGGTCACCTAACCACTCTATGTGTAATACAATCGAGAATAATGTATGGTCGCATAACCTCCAAGTCAAGTCAAGATAAAATAAGCAGGACCTCAGTAGCGAGTCTAACTACTATACACCATTTTTCAGTATCGAGCGAGTCTATGGCATATAGTCTACCTATCGTTCCTCAGTAGCGAGCGAGTCTACGATAGATAGAGAGAAGGTCAACGACCAGTTGTATTCTCCCCACCCATTGTTCTAACTCTAATAACTACTAGTCTCCTACCATGCAAATCCTAGTAGTAGTCATAGCATAATGCTCATCCAATATGTACCGATGGCCACTCAGTACACACGTCCGAGATCTATATGCGACTCGTGATTTGTGGCATACATGTGTCAAGACCAATGAATGCAGGAGGCCTCTTCCTTCTAGGTCAACTGTGCATAAAAAGAAATAAATATTGAAAGACGAAACTTAAACAGTAAAGTTGCATGATTTAGAAGAACAAGTTATATTTGCAAAAAAAATACTAAATAAGTAACTGCATGCAATATAATGAGCAAAGAGATAAGCAGTAATGGCAAGGTATCTTACCTGGTGTGTCACCTGGTGTGGTGCGATGGTTTGTCATGTTTCGATTGTCCAAAAGCCATGATCGATGTGTAAGGTCCGAAATTCACGAGAAATAGAAACACGCGATCAGTCGGGATCAATGGTGATAATTTATGGAGATAGATACATATACTAGTTTTTTTTGAAATTATTATTGTTTATTTTTTTTATAATAATCGAAGTCTACATTTTTATTAAAAGAAAAATAATAACAATTTATATTAGTACATGAAATTTAGATATCGCCTTTAGGCAAAACTCTAAGTTTATTAAAATTAGGTTTTCTAAGTGAAAACTATAATTTATTAGCTAACATTCTATTAGGGAAATACGTTTGAATAAAAATCGTGTTTAGACAAAACTAATATTTTTGGTAGAAATCTATATTTCTAATAGTCGAAATATTTATAGAAAATATTTGAAATAAGGAAAAAATCTTTTGTTATTGTAAAAAAAACATAGCTTGGTGACAAAAATAAATATATAATAATATTATGAGAGTTCCCACCTGTATGGGAATTGATGCAAACCCAAAACAACAATAAAAATATTTGTTACAAAAGTAAGTTTTAGAAAAATACTAAAAAACAACAAGTATTAATAATAGTTGATAAAATACTAAAATAATGTATATATGTGTATAAGCTAATTTTTACTAACATATTGATATAATAATAATAATAATAGGTAAAATAACAATAACAATAATAATTCTAATAATGTAAATTCTGTTAGTAGTAATAATATAGAAATATTAAAAACATTATACAGTACCTACATACATTCTTATAGCAAAACTATAGTCAGCAGTGGATGGTGTTCTCTTGTCTCTCTCTTGAGAGAAACACCAATAGTCCAACACAAATAATGGGAAAGCCCCAAATTGAGGACAGCTACTACTTATATATACTGATTGAGCTAATTTAAAGAGAGAGAGAGAGAGAGAGAAATAAGGTACGTGAAGAGTGAGGGATTAATTAGGGAAGAGAGGGGTCCGTTACCAAGGTTCTCGTGCGGCGGCGAAGTTTGGGGCTTGTCGGCGATGGCGTGCGAGCATGCACCGAAGTCGAGGTGCGGGCCGGCGGCTTGGCGGAGGGACACTCGCTCAGGCAGACATCAGGATTGGAAGACTGCGCCATGGCGACGTGCGGGATGGGGAGCTCGACGACAGTCGCCGGGTCGAAGCAAAGGCGTGGCGGCTGTGGCTAGTGGTCGGTTTTGGAGGCGGGTGCGTTGGTGGCAACGGCCAGGCGCGACGGATCTGGGCGCTAGGGCTGAGTTCACCGGATGAAAAGGTAGAAGGTTAGGGTTCCGCTCCCTTCTTCTTTCCTTGGTGATGGTCGTCGTGATGCTTGGTGGTGGCGGTAATGGCAGTGGTGGGTAAGTTTTGGCCGGGGTGGAATCTGGGGTTTGATTGTAGCAGTTGACAGGTTGGCCGGGGGAGCTCCGGTGGGCCGGGGTTGTTAGCGCTGGTAATGGGGACGATTGTAAGGTGGTGGTAGCATAAATATATGGTGGTTGGTGTGGAGGAGTCGGTGACCATTGTAGAGGCTAAAAATCAAGCTGCACCACCCATTAAAGTGTGTGATCATCAAGTGGCGCCAAATTATTATGTTGTGCCAGACCATTAGGTTGCACCAATAATTGCTTGTGCCAACATCAGGTTGCACCAACGTCAGGTTACGCGACACCACGTGGCAAGCATCCTCGAGAAGCTGTAACGGTTACCATCATTACTGACAGCTCTAACAGCACGACAGTCAAAGAAAATTAATTCAAATCCCGCGTAACGCGGTGCTCGAGAAGATTTTATCAGCATCTAATTAATGCTGACAGCTGGCTCGCGTAAGTCATTGTGTGGTACGAGAATTACTCATTACAGCACAGAAGACCCAGTCAAAGGTGCCAGTTATTGAGTTGTGCCCATGCGCAACCTAGCTAGTTGGCGCCACCTGATCAACTTTTATTGAGAAGCAGGGTGACATGGCGTACAAGCCACCAACTTCGCAGAGCGTGCCCACTACACTTCCCACGACCACGCGTATCTTAATCAAACAATGCTACGTGTCCACAGCAATTAGTACAACCGCTCGCACAAGTGAACAGGAGGTGCGCAACCTGAAGTACGTGCAACCCAGAATAACTGCTAAATAGTTATTTCAAGAACTCTATAAATAGAGTTTCAAATAGGTCTCAAGGCATGACGAATGATCATAATCTCCAGCTAAAGTATTGTTGCATCCTCCATAGGCTAGTGTCTTCGATATCACATCGTCCAAGGGATAAAGTGATCGTTTTCTGATCAGATTCCTATATTATACTTCCCCAGAAATCAATTGTACTCTTTGTACTTTTTCTCCGTTTGTAGAAGTAGAAATTTCTTTTTTTGTTTTTGCAAACAAAATGGTGACTTTGCTAGAGACGACTTTCTCCTCTGACGAAAAAGTGACAACTCAATGTGATACCGCGTCGATTGGCAAGACGCAGAAGACTTTGGTCGTTCAAGTCGACCAAACCGCTTACGAGGCAATGATCAGTACTGGGGGTACCAAGCGCACCGCCGTTGCTGCTAAGAGCAATGGACGCACTATGTGGACTCCCAAGTCTTCTCGGCCAACCATGGCTCCTGTACAACTTACACAGTCTGTATCTCGGCCAACCATAGCTTCTGCACAACTTGTGCAGTTTGTCTCTCGGCCAACTGTGGCTCCTGTGCAACTTGTGCAGTCTGTCTCTCAGCCAACCATGGCTCCTGCGCAACTTGCGCAGTCTGTTTCTCAGCCAACCATGGCTCATGCGCAACTTGTGCAGTCCGTCTCAGGGCCAACCATGGCTCCTGAGCAACTTGCACAATCTGTCTCCCGGCCAACTAGAACTCCTGTGCAACCTGCGCAGAAGGCTTCTCTATCAACCAGAACTCCTGCACAACCTGTGCAGAAGGCTTCTTTGTCAACCAAAACTCCTGCGTAACCCGCACCTACCGCTTCTTCGGCTCTAAACAAAGGGAAACGCCTTTTGGCTACTCTCTCATCTTCTCCAGTCCTTGACTCGGTAGAAAGTATCTCTGGTGGCGCCTATGCGCCACTCAATACGAAAACTCTTTTGGGCAGGAACTCTACTCCTCTCAATAGAGACAATCAAATCTCTGCTAAGAAAGTGAGTTCTGTTCAAACCGAGATTTCTGTCACTCAGTTGCGCCAGGGCAAACACATGAGAACAGGTTGCACAACACAAAAAGGAATTCTGCCGAATCCCAAAAATACAACTACGGATCTTCCATCCCTGCTCATCTCAAGATCCAAACAGAATAAACTACTAGTATCTCAGACTGATACACAAGTAGTATATCTATCTGACCTGCGCACCTATCTCAACAAGCGTCAGTTAACACCTACTTCAGCAAAATGCAAACAAACTGCGGCAATGGCTAACTTGCGCCAGAAGCAGACTTCTGAAGTCAAGAACCCCTTTACCTATGCTAACCAACTCAACACTTCTTTGTACTCTCAAGGAAGGGGACATCTCAAGAATGGGAACCATGTTCCTAACATCATTAAAGAATATGTTCCTTTAACTTCTTCTCATCCTGATGTCATAACCGATCTCTGTGAAGTTCTTAAACAGAAGCGTAAGATCATGAATCCATCTCATCCATCTGCAATGTAACCCCAAGAACGTCACCGTAACCATCACCATGAGGTAGTTATCAAATGTTGTTGCCAATCAACTAAGCGGTCTGTCTTCGACCGTTTGAATTATTCTCAAACTCCTCAGTCGATAATAGTGGATGAAAACGAATTGTTGTATGCATCTGTCAACATGATGTCTCGAAATACTGGACATGGAAAAAGCCTAAGATGTAATGTATCCCGCAATCCCAGTCAACAGTACTTAGATCAGATTCATGAATCAGGCGAAGGGGTATACCAGTATACTAGATCAAGAAGCCGAGAAATAATCGGTCAAAGGAATCTTCCTTCCGACCAAGACATAATCGGTCAAAAGAATCTTTTTGATTCTAACCAAGATTTCTTCAGTCAAAAAGACATCCCTATCACTTATTCTGGGGGTGGTTCCTTATATGACTTTGATGCTGAAAGTGAAAGTTCTGAAAGGACCATCCTTTCCACTAGCTCATCTTCGAGGTCTAGAGAAGTGACTGCTTATGTCCTCACAGAAGATCAAGATACTTCCAGTTCTAACAGTCAAGAACTGAGAATTGCTGCTTTGGAAGCTGGTTTGAAAAAGCATGGTTGAGATGATGACAGGCATGCATGCGGTAATTATGACACAACATACAGTTCCATCGGTCGTATATCTGATTCCGAATCAGGAACCTGTAACAACATCAGCTCCCATCAACATTGGTCTGGGGGTACAGTCTCCTCACACCGCTTCCATACCAGTACAGGCTGCTTCAAGTCAATCTGGTACTGGAGGTGATACTTATCATGTAGTACCTCCTCCTAATATATCAAATCAATCTGCTGCTCCACAATCATCGAAAAATACCAATGAGGCCATAGAACTTTTACGTACTCAATTCGAAGCTTTCAAACAGAAAGACGGCTTACAGAAGCTTGGGATCAAACAGCCCTATCCCATAAAATAGAAAGAAGTCCAATTTCCTCCTAAATACAAACCTCCTACTATTATGTTGTTTGATGGCAGCACATCTCCAAGTCAATACCTCAATCACTTTGAAGTAATGACTGATCAACTTCAACCAAATGATGCTCTTTTTACTAGAGTATTTGTCAGCTGTTTAGCTGGTACAGCATATGACTGGTATCGTAGTTTACCAGATGGTTGTATAACCTCTTTTTCTGGCTTCAAACAAATGTTCTTGAAACGATTTTATGTGAAAACCAATGACATGACTATGTTGCTCTCATCAAAATCAAACAATAACATAATGAAACTACTGAACGTTTCATTGAACGATTCTGCCATGAAGCACTCAAAATGCCTCTTGGAACTCCAGATGCTCTGACTACAGACACTTGCAAATCAAACCTGTTTCCTATAATCAGCATGTGGACGGTATCAACACAGTTCCAGAACTGGCCTTCCTTCAATGTGAATGCCAAAGCAGCAGAAGAGAGCGCTGACAAGTTCAAACAATTAGGTATTCAAATATCTAATCTTGATAAAGATGAACACGCTACACCAAATAATAGTGACCGTCAGAACAATCATAAGAGCAAAGAGACTTTAGCTATTAATTTCAAAGGTAAAGAAGATCTAGCTATCAATGTAAGTCAGCCAATATCTACCCCAATAGCACCACCATAAAGTACACCACGTCCAAAAGAAGAATACTCTTTTGATGAAGATGATATCATGAGTATCTTTGATTGTCTGATCAAGAGCAATAAACTTCAACTGCCAGAAGCTAAACAGGCAAAGGAAGTTGGTAAGACTGACCATCCTAAATATTGTGTTTATCATAGATTTATTGGACATCCAACTCGAGCATGCTATGTGCTCAAGGGTAAAATTCAGGAGATGGTCAATTCCGGTGCAATCACTCTCCAACAAGACGAGAAAACCGTAACGGCTAACGTCGTCTCTCTATAATTTGGAGATTTTTTGGCTCAACTTGTGCAGGACGGCGTCATCCCCATTTCGAGAACTACTCTGGAGATTGTTAATCTTCCATCTGCATGAACTAATGGTCTTGTTCCTCTGTCTACTGATAAAGGAGAAATTATGTGGATCCATCCAGATTTAGTGGCTGACTTCGAAACATCGTCTTCCTCCACCAAGTCTAAGAAGGCCACTAAATATAAATCATGTCATATGATTTCATTGGGTGAACATTGTCTTCCACCTCTAACTGCTACCTTCATCTCGACAGCAGATAATCTTTCTTCTTCTTCCACTGCTGAGATAACATTATCAAAGTCAGAAGCCAAATGTCAACCAGCTTTTCATCTGTATAGTCCACAGTCTCGTGAACTAATGACGAAAATAGGATATGATCTACAAAAGGCCTCTGGTTTGAACCATGGAAAGGGATCTCATGTACCTCTTTCTCTATGTCTTTCTCACAACCAATCTCGGGTTGGTTTGGGTTACTGGACAAACTCTTCATCTTGCTAAAAGAAACCATCCAAAAATAAGATCCATGCAAAGAGTTGCAATATGGAGTCCTTCGAACCTGTATCCGAAGAAGAAGCCTTAACTAGTACCAGGTCAGGGAAACCTTACCTAAGAGACTATTCAGAAGGTCAAGAAAACCCTGCTCCAGTTCTGGAGGCTCCTCAAGCATCATCTTCTCCTACTGTCAATATTTCATCAACTTTATCACCTCCAGTAGAACCAACTCTTCCCAAACCGATGACAGCCGACAAAGGAAAACAGCCTGTCTGTTTTGATAAAGTATTGAAGAAGACTCCAACTTTGGGACTTGAGAAGCTGTATAACTTTGATATACTAACTCAGCTGGCTAATACTCCGACAAGATTATCAAGTTTTGAGCTACTCCATCTTTCGAAGGAAACTCGAGAAACATTGAGTGAAGTTTTGATGCAAGTTGATACTTGTCTAACATTCCTCAAGAAGCCAGAGGAAGAGCCTATAACATGTCTTTATTGTCGTAGTGTAATGGAACTGATACCCAACATCACCTTTATACAAGATGATATGTTGTTGAAAGATAATCGTCATAACCGACCCCTCTACTTCACGGGATATGTCAATACTCTGAAGGTTGATCGCATTTTGATCGATCTTGGGTCTGCACTTAGCATCATGCCAAAGACTCTACTAGATGCCTTAAAGATTCCTGTACACAATCTTTCAACAACCATCACGATAATCTTAGGATTCAATTCTAGAAGAAGTGAACCTATAGGAAAGATTCGTCTGAAAGTTCAAATAGGCAATCTTCGTACAAAGGTTACTTTCTACATGATCGATAATCATGGCTTTTATAATACTTTGCTGGGAAGACCCTTTCTGCATGAGCATAATATTGTACCATCCATTCTACATCAATGCTTCAAATATATAGATGTCAATAGAGAGGTTCAGAAGGAAGCAGCTGACCTAAATCCTTTCAGGGGCATTGAAGCGTATTGTACTGACTCTCGGATGTACAAGAAATAGTTCATGAAGGTTGTATTAGTGATGGATACTGAGAAAGATCAGAAAGATACTTTAAAAGATGTTCTCATGATCCCCGTCAAAGGACGTACTACTCATCCCTCTTCTTCTCAGACGTTGACTATACATCTTTCCTCTCATAACAAACAGCCTCCTGCTGTAGAAAGGGAACAAAAGGATATCACCCCTTCTGAGCCTCTGGTTATCGACCTTCGTCGTAACAAACCTTCACCTTCTCCTTCTTCTTCTCCTTCTCCTCCTCTGGTTATCAACCTTACTAAGCCTTCTGTTAAAGCTAAGAATCCTCCTTCTCCTCCTCTGATTATCAACCTTACTAAGACTTCTGTTAAGGCTAAGAATCATGTTGTAAATAATGATGTACAAATCAATAAAATAGTATCTCCTTTACAGTATAATGATATTTTTTATTATACTCGATGTTATTTAAAAATGTTAGATAACTTCGAATCACTTACCATATGAGCAGTTCAAGCTTCCCAAAATGAAGTATTGCTCGAACCAATACAGCATTCCTTCTTCTTAGTTCTCTACAGAAAGAAATATGAACTTTCTATAATTTTTAGTAAAGGAACAGAACAGAAGATCATTTCCGATAGTGAAGAAGAAAATCACGATAACGGAAGACTTCAACTACGTCGTTATAGTCAACAATCAAGAGATATTATTCAAAAGATGGGCTATAATTTTAAAGATGGTCTCAATGGCGGTAAAGGAAGGAAAACTTCTATTCATATTCCTGCTCCAAAAGGAAGATCATAACAATACTACAATAAAATAAAGCAGGGACTGGGTTATACTTCGCCAATACCGACTCCAGAAGCTTCTGAATCCGAAAAAGAACGATCTAACTCTTCTAATTCTGTTTCATGGGATTCAAACACCAGTGTAGGGCACGTCCATCGAGTGACTCTATCTTCCAATATGGTAACTGTCGAATTTTCGGAAGACGACAAAGATTTTGCCGAAGTCTCTGAATCTGATCCTTGGGCACAAAGGATGGATACTCAATGGGAGCTTCACTTCGAGCAATGTGAGCCGCCTACCGAAGATCAGTTGGTTCAAGTCGACGTTGGAGATGAAACCTCCTTAAGACCAATATTTGTCAGCAAAAGCCTCCCTGAAACAGATAAACAAGAACTTATCCAACTTATTAGGGAATACATTGATGTATTCACTTAGAGCTATGAAGACATATCGGGATTGGATCCTCAGATCGCTACCCATAAGCTTAACATTCTACAGAATACGAACCTAGTCAAGCAGAAACAGCATCGATTTCGACCTGACATGATGGATGCCATAGAAGCTGAAGTCAAGAAACTCATCGCCTGCGATTTCGTCAGAGAATAACAACATCCGGACTGGGTGGCTAATGTTGTCCCAGTTTTGAAGAAAACAGAGAAAGTCCGAGTCTGCATTGACTTTAGAGACCTTAATGAAGCTTGTCCCAAGGACGAATTTCCTCTTCCGATCACTGATGTCATGATTGACAATACTTACAGATTTGAATGAATGTCTTTTATGGATGGATTCTCAGGATATAATCAAATCAAGATGCATCCAGAAGATGAGAATCATACATCTTTTCGCACTCCTCTTGGAGTCTATTGCTACACTGTCATGCCATTTGGTCTTAAGAACGCTGGTGCAACTTATCAGTGGGCCATGAGTGCTATCTTCCGTGATTATTTACGAAAGACTGTTGAATGCTATGTTGACGATATTGGTGTTAAAAGTCGTCTAAAGGAAGACCACATTCAAGACTTGAAAACTATATTCGATCTAATGTGCATCAACTCAAGATGAATCCCACCAAGTCATTCCTGGGAGTCTCTAGTGGCAAATTTCTCGGATTTGTCATTACCTCTAAAGGTATACACGTTGATCCCGAGAAGATCAAAGCCATTCAAGAGATGCATCCTCCACGCAACCTAAAAGAGCTACGAGGATTCCAGGGGCGACTTGCGTACGTCAGAAGATTCATCTCAAACCTCTCTGGACGCTGTAGACCGTTTAATCAACTCATGAAGAAAGGTGTGTCTTTTATTTGGACTGAAGAATATCAACAAGCATTTGAAGACATAAAACAATACTTAATGAACCCTCCAGTTCTGGTATCTCCAGTTTCAGGAATACCCTTCCTCTCAAAATCTCCAGTGGAGTCTATCTGAATCATCAATTTTATCTTTTGAAATCTAGCTGTTTTAAAAGATACCTTATTTTTATGATAAATCCGTATTATCACATATATCCTCTTTTTAGACGATGATACCCTGTCTTTGAGTCCTAGCTGGCTTGAAGATCATCAATAGAAAAATGAATTCACGTCCACATTACCTCTGGATTCTATTTTCTATATCATCACATCAAATCAAGTCATAAAGGAGAGAAAAATCATTTTTATTCCTTCTTTAAAAATATAGATACATCTTAATAGAAATCTATTACATCTCAGATTTTTATTCTAAATATAACAAATGGAGGTCTATTACATCTTTGGATCATCTAGTTGGTGTCAGTTCCTTGTCGACTCAACCTAAAGCAGCGAGCAAGACAATGGAATCAACTCTGGTCTTCTCTCTCAGAAAGACAAGAGGAGAACGACAGAGTACAGCAGCTCGAAGACAAGCTGCTGTCAATACAACTGGTGGAAAAAAGATGACCCTTCATGAGAAGTAGGAATTAGATCACCCTTGTGATACGATTCCTAGTTCTGTATCTTCACCATCCAACTCTCATGTATAAAGGTCATTCCTACCATCTCGAGGAAGCCCTTTTAAACATGAAGAGTCCTGAGCTCTCTGATGTGTGTGTCAAGGTGGTTCAGCTCTATAGCATCCAAGATCACCGATACTAGTAATGAAGAATCTTGCCAACCGATTCTCTGTAAGAAGTGAACGAGAAGAAGTTAGTGAGTTTACAGAGTGCAATGATCAAATCTATACAAAAATTACAGGTTGCACCGAGACTTCTATGTTGCACAGTATCTGTGTTGCACCACATTTTATATGGTACAGCATTTGTGTTGTGCCATATTTTGTATAGCGTAGCATCTGTGTTGTTCCATATTTTGTATGGCGCATTATCTGTGTTGTGCCATATTTTATATGACGCAGCATCTGTGTTGCACCATATTTTGTATAGCGCAGCGTCTGTGTTGCATCGCATCTATATAGCGCAACATCTCTGGTGTGCCACATCGCATAACACAGTTTGAATACTATGTGAGTGACAACAACCAAATCCTAAAAAGAGTGGCACGAGTCAGAATGTGAACCGAACTCTAAAAAGAGAAGGCACACGATGAATAGATCAAACCAAAAACCCTAAAAAAGATTTGGTTGATACGATCGATGCATGGATCAATGATCAAAAAGCTCACCTTTCATGGTCGGGTTGACAGTCTTTCGTCGTAACGAAGGCGGAACATACTGACACGCACGTCGCTGCTCTCTGCATGATGAAGCGCAAGATGAAGGCTCAGCGAAACCCTTTCCTTTCTTAACATCGAATCTTCTGGGCGGTATTAGGGTTTTTCGAAGAAGCTTCTGAGTCTAGAGGAAGAAGAGACAGAGTTTCGAGGAATCACGTCGGTGGTCGAAGAAGCCCGAGAAGAAGAGAAGGAGGTAGGGTTTTGAGAAATCACTTTGTGTGTAAAGAATGAAAGGCCCAAAGGGTACAACTATTTATAGCCCAAACAGTTACGCAATCTATGATGAAGAATCAGGCTCGAGTTAACTGGCGCAACCCAGACAAAACTAGCATGATTCAAAGTATTTCAAAACTTTAAAGTATTTTCAAGTTTCGAAAACTTTGAAGGGGGTCTTGTAGAGACTAAAAATCAAGCTGCACCACCCATTAAAGTGTGTGATCATCAAGTGGCGCTAAATCATTATGTTGCGTCAGACCATTAGGTTGCGCCAATAATTGGTTGCACCAACATCAGGTTGCGCGACGCCACGTGGCAAGCATCCTCGAGAAGCTATAACGGTTGCCATCATTACTGATAGCTCTGACAGCACGACAGTCGAAGAAAATCTATTCGAATCTCGCACAATGCGGCACTCGAGAAGATTTTGTCAGCATATAATTAATGTTAACAGCTGGCTCGCGTAAGTCATTGTGTGGTGCGAGAACTTATCATTACAGCACAGAAGACCCAGTCAAAGGCGCCAATTGTTGAGTTGTGCCCATGCACAACCTGGCTAGTTGGCGCCACCTGATCAACTTTTATTTAGAAGCAGGGTAACGTGGCGTACAAGCCACCAACTTCGTAGAGCGTGTCCACTACACTGCCTCCGACCACGCACATCTCAATAAAACGATGCCATGCATCCATAGCAGTTAGTACAACTGCTCGCGCAAGTGAACAGGAGGCATGTAACCTGAAGTGCGTGTAACCCAGAATAACTGCTAAACAGTTATTTCAAGAACTCTATAAATAGAGTTTCAAATCAGTCTCAATGCCTGATGAATGATCATAATCTCCTGCTAAAGTGCTGCTGCATCCTCCAGAGGCTCATGTCTTCGATATCACATCGTCTACGGGATAAAGTGATCGTCTTCTGATCAGATTCCTATAGTTGTACTTCTCCAAAAATTAATTGTATTCTTTGTACTTTTTATCAGTTTATAGAAATAGAATTTTTTTTTTGTTTTTGCAAACAACCATGTTGGTGAGGCGGCCGGGACAGCATAAGGGCGGCGAGGTAGAACATGTTGGGAACGAAGCGCGAAAACCGTTTCCCCAAACCAGAAAGTCCTGCGAGAGAACCAAGCAAAAGCACACAAACCCAAAAATGCCATACACAATCGCAGACACAAAGATTTTTGACGTGGAAAACCCTTGTGGGAAAAACTACGGGACGATCGGAGTCCAACCCTGAAGAACCTCCACTAATGGAATAAAAAGAATACACCCTCTACAAGCTCCTTCCGATCCAACACGGATCACCACAACTCACTTGAAAGAAGAAAATTTTTGATTGCGGACTTCGAAGAACAAAAGATGCCAAAAAATTATTCGAAGCAATCTCTCCTTCACAATAGTCCTTAATCCTCTCTCTCTCTCTCAAAGATTGTAAAGCACTCTTGTTTTGAGATGATTTTACAACTAGCATGCATCACCCTTTTATAAGCCCTTGGTAATCCATACTTGGAAGGCCAATATATATGGAAACTTCCAATATGCATCAATCATATATTTAATGGAAATTCAATCATAATTGGCTTGCCATAATTAGAAGCCCAATTATATAGAAAGCTACTATATGAAGGGTCCAATCATAAATATATGATCAAAGTAAATATGGAAATCCAATCATATATTTTCTTACCATATATGTTCCAAAATAGGATCCATGTACTCTCCGAGCTTCTCCGACACACGGATGGCGCTCGTCGCTCTCCGGGGTATTCTCCACATAGGTTGGGAACCCCACCAACTCCAACAGAACAGGGGGGGCTAGTGGTTCTTCGGCGACGGAGAGGTACTCTGGGCAGGAATTGGGATTGGACGTCGTGTCGGGGGTGTTCGACACGGCTGAGTGGACGTCCGGGATTGTCGGACGGGACAAAAATTATTGTATTTGTAATGGAGAAAATATAGTGGTAGGAAGGGGTACGAACACGATGCACAGGTTTGGGTTGTGTTAAAATTTCTATGAAAAATGAGCAATGGGACTCTCCTTATATAGGAGGTGGGGACTCCTTTTTGGATAAGGGTTAGGAAGGTTTAAATTCCCCATTAGATAATCCATCATTTAATTCAAATTGATTTAAAATTTAATTATTCAATCTGAATCAAATCTAGATCTAATGTAGATAAATTCCACCTTTAATTTAAACTGTATTTAAATAAGTTAATAAAATCTTTTCCAAATTAAATCACCATAATTAATTACATATTAAATCAAACCATGTTTAATATATCTTTTTTGAAATAATAAATTAATGATAATAATTAATTTCAAAAATACAAATATATATACACTCGCATGAAAAATAATACTTACATAAAACATAGTTTTTCTAAATTACTAGTTATACTTGTACCCAAAATGGCCTTTTTATAATAAATAAAAAAATAAAATTTAGCAATCCTCGGCGCGACGTATTTACAACTTCAAGCAATATAAAATATTTATCGTATATTATTTTGAAATATAATTTACATCTATATAGATAAAAAGTTTTATAAAAATATGTACATCGTACATATTCGCACTCGACGAGCAAATACGAAAAATGCACATTCGCACGCGACGTACAAATACGAGAATGCGAACTTGCATGTACCGTACAAATACAAAGTAAAAATTAAATACCATTAAATACCAATATAAAAAATATCATAGTAGAAATTTAGGGGGTTTATAGAAATTACCAAATAATAGTATGTTTAAATTATGAATGTATTCTACATCTTCAAATCTTATGTTTAAAATTTCAGGTAAATGTTGCTCTTGGGTACTGTAAATGTTGCTCTCATCCATTAAACATTAGAGAACTAAGTGGTTCTCGTGGAACAACTATGAGGAGATTGGACTCGTAAACATCCGACCTTGAATGCAGTACTGAGATCCAGAAGGTACTGCATTCAGTAGCACACGTCACTCTTCAAATAGTCAACACTTGAAATACTCACAAAAATTGGAACAAAGTGAAGGCTAATGTGATCTTAACAAACAAATGAACTCGTTATCAACACTCTCATATCATTACTCATAATAAATGCTTCCAGACAGTGAGATCTGCACCGTTAAAGAATTATTAATAAACTATAAATTTTGTGCAAAATCAAATATCCAAACCTTATAAAGGGAGCCGAATCCCTCATTGGCAACCATATTCTTGGTGACCTGGACTGCCGATCCCTATCCGAGCTGGATCTGTACCTACGAAAATACAAATTAAAACCCTAATTTAGGACCCAACTCCTAAAGATCTAGCGGAAACCCTAGATTCAGGAAATACCTAGGCCTAGATCTTGACCTTGATCATGTCGACGGGCTGGATGATGCAGGTGGAAAGCATCCCGGAGGAGCTGCCGTTGACGAAGGGCTTGATGGTGGGCCAGACTCCTCCGGACTATTTTGGCTTCGACTCCACTGCCATTTCTGCCGCTGCTACTGCTGGTGTCTCTCTCCCCCCAAATCTAGAAAGAAGTGGGAAGGGAAGCGAGAGGAAAGTAAGGGGTGTAGATTGTTACGAAAGTGAGCTTGTGATGAGACCTAGGGCTTTCCTATTTATAGCAAGTGCGGGTTCCTCACCAGATCCGACAGCCCACTAGTGTTAGGGTTAGAGTTATGGGATCTATATGAGAGAGGGGAGGAGGATGAGGAAGAGGAAGAAGAAGAAGAAGAGGAGAAGGGAGATAAAGAAGATGAAGATGGAGATTTTTGGTTTGGGCTCTCATTCTCCATCAGCAACAAAGAGGGAGAAATAGAGGAGATGAAAGGATCAGGAAATAAATAAAATGGGATTGAATGACAAATGTCAACATAGATCTGCAATTAAAAAAGTTCAAAAATTTTACCTAAATGGCAGCTGAAAAAATTATGCCAAATATTTTTGCACATATATTAGTTGACGATTATTACTGAACCATCACTAAATTAAATGATATTTCTTGACAGATTCACCAAAACCGTCAACTAATAAGCTATGAAATTGCTAAATTAACATAAAATGTGACATTTCTTGACGTAAGGCTAAAACCGTCAAGATAATCCATTTTTTTGACAGTTTTTCACGACCGTCGAGAAATAAACCGTCAAAAATGTCATTTTTCTTGTAGTGTATATCTTGTATATTCTTTCCATTTACTGTTACATAGTCTTTATTATTTGTTGGAATTGTTATTAGAGGTGTGCTTCGCTTCTATCCTTACTGGATATGTTTTTCAGATTATGTAGTAGGAGTAGGCTTGCAGTATTTAGCTCAGGACAGTTAGTTCCAGTTGAGAAGACACCATTAGTAGCAACTGAGTTAGTTAGCTATTTGTACCGGATTTGTCTCTAGCTTTTGATTCACCGTATCGTTATTATTTTTGAGACTTATATTTATGTTGTGATAGTTTGACTCATAGACTTTGGATATGGATATAGGTTTTTTTTATGTTCTAGACTTCTCTTAGATTATCATTTCATATCTTTTATGTCGTTATTGTGCCGTTATCTTCCTTATAGTTATTTATGATTGGGTATGAGTATTATCATCTTATCCTCCAAATGGAGTTGAGATATCATTGACAGATTTTATTTATTATTGTCTGGATGGTTATATAGTATTATTGACCTAAACAACGTTCTACCACTGATGCTGCAACGTAGGCTAGACGTACCCATATCCTCATGCACATATATCGGGTGTGGGTCGTGACATATATTTTAAGACTGGGGCAGTACATATTTTTTGGTGGCCCATGCAGGTCGAGTTAGCCGTTTTAGCTACGTTAATGTACCAAGCGGACCTGTGAATAGGAATAAACACTTAGGATTCTCAATCTACAACTGCCTTGACAATTTTTTTCGAAATTTATTACCGTCTTTGAACTTCATATTTGCTCTCGACTATTCTTTCATTACTTTCTTGTACCATTGCTTCTCGTCCCTTTCTATTTCGGAGTGACGAATGATCGTAATTATTACAATTAATCAATATTTCTTAGGTAGTTGTATAAATTAGTTTGCTTATTGAATTTTGGTTGCTTGATAGAAAGGAGGGAAACAGAGATCCATATGCCATAGGTATTTAGTGGTATTGATTTTTGCAACTAGTGTACAAGGGCTATAAAATTTTAGGACAGCATGTGTTTGATGGGGTAGTGTGACCAAAGGTGGGTAAACGTCCTCAAGGCACAATATGATTTATTGATGATGAATTAATGAATGAAATAGATAAAGAAGTTTTTATGAATTTATAAACTTAAGAGAAAGGATATTGGATATAATTTAAACTTTGAGGAGGTTTTATAAGATATAATCTTGTGGTAAAAAAGAAAAGAATTTTTTTTAAGGTTATGAAATTTGGAAACTTAAATTTGGAAGATGATCTATTGAATAAATATGGATTACTGAAATCTTGAGGAGATTAAAGAGCGGACTTGCATTTAAATTTTTATAATTTTAAGGAATATCGATGGATTTACTTTTCAAGAATTAGATGGTTGAAGATTATTATTACTAATTAATTTTTAGATTCAAGCCTTGAATAAAAATATAGGATGAAATCTTTGAGGAAATTATTCCATAGATTCAAAACTTAAAGAAAATTAAGGATAAAATTGTTAAGAGGCTAGTAATTAAGTTCTTGGCTTGATGGTTAAGGAGGACAAGCCTTCAACATGATCGTTACAAGACCGCCAACACCAAGAGGAGCGACCAAAGGTAACCATTTGTAGTTTTATGATAGGAACGTTGCATAGAAAAATTGTTTAAGATTGATCGTTACTTACTTGATTTGGAGACACGAAGTAACATAGCATACCCCTTTGAACTATTCCTAGTTACGTAAGTGAGCCTTACTTTAATTTCGAGGAAGAAATTCCTTTAAGTTAGGTAGATTGTAAGCATCCTGATTTTTGGAAGTTATTTTTATTTATTATATACAATTTTTTATTTATTAAATTATATTTTATTTTTAATTATGACTATAGATTTACTTTTTCGTAGATTTGATTTTTAGAGCACAAAAAATGTCAATCTTTTGAAACATCCTTCATGAGTTTTGATGTAGACAAGATCACCTTTAATTTGATATATCATGTCCCATCCAAACTTGTCTCCTAACATTCTTTTGACTTTGTACAACTTTGGGTCAATTTAGGCCATTTGACCGTTTACCGTACTTCTAGACCTAACTTCCAACTTGAGTTCGGAACTCGACATCGATCAAAACTTTTTGACCTAATATATGATTTTGACCCATTTTGAGTCTACTACGCACATGCCAATGTTGTGCCACTCAATTGAATTTTCATGTGTTATTTATTTCCAAATGACACACAAGTCAAAACTATAGACATATTGGACTCGTTTCGATCCAAATAATTTTGTCGACCCAAAACTAGACCAACTGGAATTTAAGAAGCCTATTCTAGGATGCCCTAACCTCTTAAACCTATTTTAGATTGATTTTTGTGGATTAATATATAGCCACATTAATTAAATCTAATTTAGATCAGATTCTATAACTACTTTCCTAATTTGGACCCAATCAAATCTCTTTGAGATAAATCTTTGATTTAAACTATCAAATCTCCTCCAAATCCTACCAATCAAGTTTAAATCCTTCTTAAATTCCTTTTTTCACGTAAAACCTGCACCCTTTCCCCTTTTCGTGGATATATATATATATATATATATATATATATATATATATATATATATATATATATATATATATATATATATATATATATATATATATATATATAAATCGAGCACACAAGTCCTTTTTTCATATTTCCATACATATTTTTTCCACCTATCAGAAACTCATCATTTCGACCTCTTTCAACCCTCCTACCACCTTCATCTCGACCCTAGAACACTCCCTTGCACTTCGACACCTTTTCGAGGAGCCTCGGCCCCTAATTTGGTCGATACGAGGCGCGGAAGGCACATGAAGTTGATCGAACTTGTGCTGAATTCGTCAAAGCAGGTATGCTATTTTGAATCTAGAGTTTCATATACTTCTCAACCTTATCTTTTTTGTGAAACAAAAACTAGTGGAAAGATCTCTTTGTCGATTTCCATTTTCAATTAGCCATCCACACAGTTCCAAACGGTATATCAGTGGCGTCAATTCTACGACAAGGTGTCCAAAATAGACCATATATGTTGCCAGTGGCTTTTTATCTAATTTTGTTAAGATTCGATCTTTCTAATAATTTTTATAGAAACTAGACATCAAGATCTTTCCAACGCATATCTTTTTGCTAAATTTTGTGTTCGTTTAAAATTCTTGACATTTGCGGTAACACCGTAACTCCGAAAATCATGTGTTCTTTGTATCCAAAAATCTTGATACTTCATATATCCTTACTAAATTATTTGTTATGTAAGGTTCGATGTTAAAAACATTATTTTAACTACTTTCTATAATTTTTTTAGAATTTAATATTTTTAATTATTTATTATTTTGGAACTCAATTAGTAGGCTAAATGTGATATTAACGATGTAGTTTCAACATGAGGCTATTATGATTAAGTCTTCACTAATAAAATAATATTATTATTAATATAAATATATCTATAAGTAATTTTAGAAATTAAATAATTATGTTATATTAGTTATAAATTATTTTGATAATAAAGTTTGGTACTATATATGTTGCATGTTGTGGTATTGACCTTATGACCATACACCGTCCACTTTCCTTAGTTTCATTTGATTTCATTGTGCATCATTGTCACTACGAACAAACTAGAATCCATGAACGCGAGGGACTTTATCCTTTCATTCTGTGATGGCAAATTTTAGAGTATAGATAATTAATGTAGTCATATATGGGAAGTATATATATAGTAAGTAGAGATAAAGTATTTATAATAGTGTATTATTATAGGTGAACTTGGAGGGAGTAATGAAGACATTGGAGTTGGTTAGGCATACACTCAAATAGCGGGTACAGGTAAGTACACCTTGCCGAATTTTACAGTATTTACAGGCATTTCTTATATTGCTGTTACTTTTCTGTCTTACTTGATCACATACTTCCTCTGATTATGTTATTGTTACTTTCTAGTTATCACTGTTATTTTCTCGTTATACATGCATGTTGTTTGTTTCTATTTCATATCCTTATTTGTTATGATTTCGTGTTTATGCATCTTATGATTTATCGTTGTCTAGTCATATACCATGTTCCCTTGACATGATTGACTAGGACTTGACTTGTTGACTTGACTTGACTTCTTAGTACCTTAGGAGAGAGTGTTTTATTAGTCATGGATATACCCCTCTATTGTTAGTGCCTCACTGGTCTACGATAGAGAACCTGTTATAGGGCTGTTAGTGCCTCACCGGACTGCGATTATTATCACATGTTTACTTATATCCACGATTAATATTATATTCTCATGACATGTCACCATCTATAGAATTCTTCTATGTGTTATTCTTTCTTGTACTTATTATTTTTATTTTTTCTCGTATGTTATTTACTGTCATAGTAGGTTTGTATATTATGTGTCTTGCTAGTCCCCTGAGGACTTGGTGATATCTCTAGGTATTAGATAAAGTTGTCAAGGTATAATACGTCGATGGATGATGGTTGCTTCACCAAGACTTCAGGTATATTTAGTTGATGCTATTATCATTCTCTTCCTTATTTATATTTCGTCCTATATTGACTCATGTTGTTATTATAGTCTAGTCTTTTACAAGTTTCATCTTTTTTTCTAGCTTGTTCATGATACATGTGTTATTGGGGATCTACTCTAATAAATTTATCTAATCTAGAATCAGTGTATTACGGTCTGATCAACCAGTGCACTTGATTCGTTATTTTTATTAATATTTAGTGGATTGAAATATAGTTAGCTTGACTTCTTTTTAGACGGTTATACTTGACCTTATAGACAGCTTATACGTATTCGAGCTGGAATGGAGTCCTCTCGATACGTAACTGGCATGTATACGAACTCCTAGTCATATATATTTTGATATTGGGGTGTTACACAAGTTCTCAGTTTTGTAAGCATACAGAAAATCTTGTAAACACCTTAATGGATGGCAAAACTAAAAGCTAAACCTTCTAAAAACTATGAGATATTATTTTTGAAGAAGCGAAAAATCTGCCGACTTCCGCAAAAATTGTGAGAAGATCCGAGTGGAAATAACAAGTTTCTGTGGTCCATTCAGATAATTTGTCGAACTTTCGCAGAATACCGCCGATAGATTCGAATGGAAATAGAAAGCTTTCTGTAGTCCATTTCGATCATTTGTCAGATTTCTACGACATGTCGTCGAAAGAACCGAATGGAAAAAAAAGTTTCTGTGGTCCAGTTGGATAATTCGTTGGATTTCTGCGAAACTCCATCGGAAGATTCGAATTGAAACAATAAGTTTTGGTGGTCTATTTGGATAATATGTCGAATTTTATCGAATTTTAGATGGATGATCCGAACCATACAACTGGCTAATTCAAATTTCAAATTCAACGGCTCCGGACAAGTGCATTTATTGCATCCAACATATACATTTATATCTGTTACTATCGGCTTTGGAAGAACCGAGGAATTTTTGCAAAAATTCAGCGGGTCTTCCGATCATCTGTTGAAACTGCTTTATGCCTTTGGATTTGTATAAATAGTCTTCCCCTTTTTCATAAATGACCATCCACTTGAGCCTTAATTTTCTTAACTACCAAAGATCTTCTCCATTGCTCTAAAAAGCTTCAACTTGCCATCCATTAAAGTGCTAGATTTATTCAAGAGTTGTAACATCGATCTTCCAAGTTCTCTTGAAGATCAGAACCCTATCTTGTAATAAGTTGACGAGCCTTCGGATTAAAACTCGTGTGTTTAAAATTGACGAGTCTTTGGATAAAAACTCATGTGTAAGAAGTTAACGAGCCTTCGGGTCAAAGACCATTGTAGAAGCATGGAATTTCAGGCGCATCTACAGGACAGAATTCCTATCCGCCTAACATTACATGCGCCAGGGAACATCAAACGAAGTACTTGGCATAGCAAGACAGCAAAAGTATAGACATCAAAAGAATTTTTTATTTTCATATAAAAGTCTATTACATGTCTAAAAAAGGCTTTACAAAGGAGAATTTTTACAAAAAGAAAGAATCCTAAGACTACAGCTAGGCGCAGCAAACTGCCATGCGCCTTCTGTCCGACGCATTATCAGTCATGCGCATCACTTCAACGTCTCAGTCAGGTGCATCACTTTAGCGTCTCAGTCAGGCGCATCACTATAGCGTCTCAGTCAGGCACATCACTTCAGCGTCTCAGTCAGGCGTATCTATTTCAGTGTCTCAGTCAGGCGCATCTCTTCAGCGTCTCAGTTATGCGCATCATGAAGTCTCAGCATATGCGCTCTGCTTCGACCCGATCAAGTGCTTCGACTAGTGAAGCATTTATTGAGCAGAACTATGATAGGCGATCAACCCCACTCTAGCGAGAGAAAGAGCTCTCCAAAGTCCAAGGAAGATGAGAGCACCGCAACTCCGATCCGCGGCTAAAGGAGCAGTTTCAACACAACCAGAATGGGCAACACCCACTCTAGCGGGAGGAAGAGCTCTCCAAAGCCGAAGGAAGAGGAGAGCACCGCAACTCCGATCCGCGGCTAAAGGAGCAGCTTTCAACACAACCAGAATGGGCAATACCCACTCTTGCAGGAGAAAGAGCTCTCCAAAGCCCAAGGAAGATGGGAGTACCACAATTCTGATCTGCGGCTCTTCCAGCATAACGGAGACGAGGCTCGAGCATCCCGAACTTTGGATACAACAGGCACCTTCCGCCTGCCTCAGAAGCCCTCGATTCTGACTTTTGGATGTAACAGTCACCTTCAAGTGCATAAATGAAGACAATTCGTCGCATCTTCACCCTCGGGAGCATCTTGTCAACAGAATGTGCTCGAGCAAATAAGTTTTTCGGGAAGACGAGAGAGAACGAGAAGCAAACTCTCTCCTTGCTGCTATTTATAGGCCGGGCAAATCAAACCCATGCGCCAAGTGGCGGGCTCTTCGAATCCCGTGCAATGAATTTGCATTTATGGTGATCAACCTGACGCTTCGAATTCAGCCAAGTCAAGAACGGCTATTTAAAGCACTCGAGGAACGCAACAGTCGGACCAATAAAAAATGTGTCATACAAATGGATACGCCGGTCAGATACTGTGTATCGTACAGACGTGCCCGTCGGTACCAAGCGCCCTGTATGGATACACCCAACAAAGCATGCGTCCTAATCAACATGGACCCATGCGCCCAGTGGAATGCAGATCAATGCACCCACTCAACAGCCCATCACCCGTCAAAGAACATTAAATGCTGAATTCTGACATGACAACAGACATGCCTCGATGACAGAGCAGCAACAGCTTTTATAGAAAATGAAGCGCCGCTGACGTCAGCACCATCATTACTCTCTTCCGGCAGTTACAAGCCACTTGGCCGCCCAACCATTCGCATGCGCCTCCGCGGCCATGCGCCCAAACCTCTGCATGCGCTTCAAGAGCCGTGCGCCTCAGACCTTCCTCTGATCCCTAAAGAGATAGGTCAAGTCACTACTGAAGCTTCGCATGCGCCTCTAAAGCCGTGCGCCCAGACTGGTTCGTAACTCCTGAAGGTTGCGAGCCAAAGTCTTCTCATGCGCCCAATCCCAAGCACATCCTATCAGATTACCCTCTACCAAATCCGAGATCTTTGAGCTACGAACACGCACCACGTATCCTTTGACTCAATTCAGCCTATGAAGGGGTGCTAATCACCCAAGATATCAGCAACAGAAAGATCTTCTCCTCTGCTACGTGCCAGCCCACAAAAGCAGTATGAAGGATTCAACCCACAAATGATGGTGCATCATCCATGTGCCTCCCGCAGCTTCAACCATGTGGCGTCCCCACGTACAGGCACATCCTACATATACGCGCATGAGCAGCCAGCCTGCAAGCTATAAATAGAGGGATCATTTTCTTCTTCCACACACAGAGATACACCTACGGACAGAGACCTTCACACACACAGTGAGAGAGGCAGATACAGACACTCAATGTCTTCTTTCTCTCCACAAGCTCCAGTACCCAGAGCAACTCAGACCTTCAGAGAACCGAGAACCAACGTCAGATCGTCAATGGAGTCAACGCATTACCACTCGCTCCATCGACACAAGGACCCAGATAAACAAAAGTGTACTCCTAGGACTATATCTAAGTCCGACATTATAACACTGTTCTGTTTGTAATTGAAATTTGCAATCAAAAGATTTTAATGGTAAACAAGCTGGCGACTCTGCTGGGGACCTCTTTCTCCTCCGCCGAGAAAGCTGTGTCGCAATCTGATGACGTGAAAGTCGACTCCTCCTACAAGACGCTGGTCGTATGCCTCAATCAACAGGCGTATGAGGAGTTCATCTCTGAAGGCAGTACAAGTCCTTCGAAGCGGCTGCCGAAGCCGAAGAAGACTCGCCAAGCCTGGGTGCGCAAGGTCGACGCTCCTGGCACCACCACCGAAGAGGATACGTCGATGCAGCCTATCCTTCCCGTTGACATCCTCAGCAGCCATGATGCGCCCACCGGTGCAGCGCATCTCTCGGGGAAGTGTGGGGCCGACCACATTCCCCAATCTTCTTCCTCTCAGACGAGAAAGATGCATCGACGGAGCAAGGACGCAGCCAACGCCCTGCGTATTACCTCTAATGCGCCACAGAAGGCATCTGTCTTTGAAAGACTCACTCGCTGTTGTGGCGAGGAGAATTTGGACTCTGAGTACTATGCGCCCCAGCGGGCTGGTACGAAGAAATCCAAGGCAGCACGAGCCATGCGCCTCGAACGTGCTATGCCAACAGTGAGCCAGATGTATGCGCTCACAATCATGCGTGCTGCCAATGGTAAACTGTACAAGGTTGACTTGGGTGCTTCTGCGCCAGAAACGAGCCGACCTTCAAAGTCCTTGTCATACTTGGACGCATCTGCTGTATTCGCAACCAAGTCGTGTAAGGCAAACTCAGTGGTCTTGAACCCCCGCGCCTACATTGGTTGTGCGTCTGAGGCTGGTTTCTCGTCACTTTCAATATTGCTCCTCCACTATGGATCTGGGCGCATCTTTTGTGTCGGATCACGGGGTGCAGCATTCATCTGACCACCCCGGTGCTTGGCCTTGCCATGCGCCTGATGGGGGTGTGAAGGTGGCACTCTCCTCCAATGATCTGTGTAATGTGATCACTCACAAACGTCGATCAGGAGAGCCAACTGAAAAGCACAATGCGCCCCCCACAGGGTACACCTGTGCTGTAGTCACCATCAACTGTTGTTGCAAGACAGCAGTCCCACCAAGGCAGTTTGTGTTCCAGCGGCTGCAATCATCAACACCTCTCCAATATCGCCTCGGGAAGAAGGTGTCAACTAAAGAGAAGCCAGAACTTCAGGTTGCTTCTTGCAACATAGTCTCCAACTCCCCATCAATTTGGAAGGCGACTGGCAGCTCCTCGACTTTGTCTTCATCCAAGAGCCAGCTGAGGAAGACCAAGACGACTGTCCCATCCTCAGGAGTGTTTGAGGGCACCCGGGGAAGAAAGAAGATCTCAGAAGAAGCTGGGGGTGGTCAAGCCCCTGTGGATCTTCATCCTGGAGACGAAGTCAGCCTCCCGGACATAGCTGGGGGTAATCGAGCCCCTGTGGATCTTCATTCCGAAGATGAAGACGTCCTCCAAGACAAAACTGGGGGTAGTCAGGCCCTTGCTGATGCTTCTCCCGAAGACAAAGGTGTCCTCCAGAACATAACCGGGGGTAGCCAAGACGAAGCTCCGGGGGAAGTCCCTCTTCAAGAGAGCGAGGCTGAAAGCGAAGCTTCAACCGATCCTTCCACTTCCAGTCACGTCATGACGGTTTACATGACGGGAGCTGGTGATGCGGAGTCAGATGCGCCGCCAGCAGATCTCGTCCAGCGCATGGATACCTTGGAGGGAGGACTCAAAACCCTCTCTGCCTCCATACAGACACTGACTCAAGCAGTATTCGAGATACGGTCAGCTTTGGCCAGAGCACCTTCTATCGGTCCTGACCCAGGGGCCAATGGAGAATCAAGTGTACCCCTTCAACGGGTATCCTTGGATACAGATCGCCGCGAAGCACCTCGGACGTCGAAATCGTCAAATGCCCAACTCCAGGCTGTACCACCTTCTCTGACTCCCAGCTCCATGGAAGACGTGGTTGAGATGATCAGGGACTTGCGTGAGTGCTTTGAGTCCAAGAACAGACAGGAAGAGCGCCAGAAGATGGGGATCCCGCAACCATACCCCCTCGAGTGGAATAAAGTGGTTTATTCTCCCAAATATAAACCACAAATATTGACGCCATATGACGGTAAGGACTCTCCATGCCGTTATCTGACGTACTTTCAGTCTCAAACGGGACATCTCCCGAAAGAAGATGCGCTACTCACCAGCCTGTTTGTCGGGGCACTGAAAGGAGTGGCTTACGACTGGTACTGCAGTCTCCCTGACAACTCCATATCTTTCTTCGACGACTTGACACGTCTCTTCCTCAATTATTTCTATGACACATGAAAAGACATGACAATGGAGTCCCTGATAGAGGTACGGCAGAAGGAGAAGGAGACGGTTCGAGCATTCATCGAACATTTTCGACAAGCCTGCTTCAGACTGCCCCCGGGTATGCCAGAATATTCACTCATCTCTTTCTGCAGTATGAACATGCTTCCTGCGATCAAGCTCTGGCTCAACTCCACTCCTCCTTCCGATTGGAGTTTATTGATTATTGAGGCTGAAGCAGCTGAAAAGAAGGTATCCAATGCTCGCCTTCTGGGAGTCAGTTTCCCTGCTTTTGAAGATAAAGGAAAATAGCCTGCTGCCAACAACCCTGGATGTGAGACGAAGGGGAAGCAGGCGCTGACTGTTAATGCCTCCAAAGGTGCACAAGTACCTACTCAGAAGCCTCTGCTTGGGCCGAGGCCAAAGGAGGTCTATTCTTTCAACGATGAAGACACCTTGCAACTCTTCGAGATGCTGAAGCAGGGTGATAAGATCAAATTGTCCGACCCGAAGTGTCCCGACGATGTTGGAAGAGTGGACAATCCGAGGTACTGTCACTACCATCGGTTTGTCGGACATCCAACTCGGGACTGCTACGTCCTCAAGAACTACATCCAGTACATGATCAATACGAATGTTATCTCCGTCGACTATAAGGAGAAGACAGTCTCGGCCAACCTGGTGTCGCTCCAATTCGGTACCTTGCCGCCAACCATAACACAAGATGGCATCGTCCCTATCCCAAAGGCGACAATGGAGGTGGTCAACTTACCACCTACTCGTGACAACGTGAGTGGACTCATCCCACTCACCACATCTCGGGGAGAGATCTTATGGGTTTACCCCGATCTCGTCTCCGAAGTTACTCAACCGGGGGTACGCTCTACCTCCAAAACTAAGGACAAGAAGATCAAGTCTTGCCGCATGGTCTCTTCATCCGCAGAAGAAGCTCTTCCTGTACAAACCCGTTCGCAGATGAACGTCCAAGCCGACGAAGCTGTCGTTGAGGTGGTGCCTCCCTGCACTGCCCCTGTTGTCGAAGAAGGAGGTCCATCCAAACCTCCAGCAGCTAATAAACAGAAGCATGTAGAGGCCCATTTCGACAAGCCTTTACGAAGGGAGAATGCTTTAGGGCTAGCCAAGCCCCACAATTTCGACATACTGGCACAACTTGCCGGTACTCCCGCCCGCTTATCTCTGTACGAGCTGCTTTGCCTTTCCAAAGATACCCGCGAAGCTCTCTGCGGGGCCTTGAAGGATGCTGAGTGCTTTATCAGTCAGGTCAAGCAGCCTGAGGATCCCCCGACCATATGTGCGTACTGCCATTGTGCGGATGAGGTTATCCCCAACATAACCTTCACCCAACAAGACATGCTGCTCAAGCACAACCGGTACAATAGGCCATTGTACTACACAGGGTATGTAGGCTCCGTCAAGGTGAAACGGATTCAGATTGATCCAGGGTCTTCCCTCAGCATCATCCCTAGGACTCTGCTGTCAACATTGGGGATCCCGATGTACCGACTGGCGCCCTTCAACACGAAAATCAGCGGTTTCAATGCTAGCAAAAGTGAACCGTTAAGCAAAATACGGTTGAAATGTCATATCGGTAACCTCCAAACCGAGGTGACTTGCTATGTCGTGGACGCCGATGTCAACTACAACCTCCTGCTGGGTCGTCCATGGCTGCATGAGTACATGGTGGTGCCATCTACACTCCACCAATGTATGAAGTACGTGTCCACCAATGACATCATCCGGACAGAGTTCGCGGACATTGACCCTTTCAAGGGGGTCGAAGCCTACTTCACCGATGCAACCCTGTACAAGTCGCTCGATGAAGGAGAAGCCAACGATGCTGATGATGAAGCAAAAATAGCGGCAGAGCCGGACATGGAGCCAGAGATGATTTTCGATGCTCTTTTGAAGATTCGACTCAAAGGGAAACCGCCTCAGATGTTGCCTCCCATGACCATCAAGCTACCTGGAAAAGCATCGACTTCTTCGGGTAGAGCACCTACTGAAGCTCCCTTGAAGATCCGGCTCAAGGGAAGACCTCCTCAGACGTCGGCTCCCCTTATGGCAGAACTACAGGGGAAGGCACCTGTCATCGAAGGCGCAGTCGAGGCACCCCTGAAGGTGCATCTCAAAGGCAAGCTTCCGCAATCATCCAAGCTGCAAGAGAAGGCCCACACAGCCCTCTCGGATCCCAAGGTCAAATCGGCGATGGACTCTCCCGAACCGGCCCCGGTGCTCACAGATGAAGAGTTAGGAGAGTACATATCTTTTGATATAGATGCCCTTTCTCTTGATAATAAAATCCCGCAGGACAAAATCTTGTATTTTATCAATAATAGAGTGTCTTTCAATTATTCTAGTCTTCCACATTGGAATGCCATATATACACTAGATAATGCTCTACGGTCGTTACAAACACAAATAACGACCATCAATCATGTAAACCGAGTAGTCCCGTCCCAAGGAGTCTGTTTTATAGTCCTACCGCAGAATCGGGATAAAGAACCCATCATCTTCGGCAAAGTTAAGCGTCATCAAGACCTTCCGCCACTCGAGCCAGAACCAGATACCGACAGAATAAAAGTCTATCGGTACACGGACAAGGCAAAGTACCTCATTCAAAAGATGGGTTACGACCTGAAAAGCAATAAGGGCCTGAACTACGACAAGGGCCGGCGTCTTCCCCTTCGGCTCCCAACACCTAAAGGCAAGCCGCAGGACTACTATCATCGTACTCGATGGTGGGTGGGCTATGTCACGCCGCCAGCAACTACAGAGAGTTCGGAGATAGAAGAAATGGAATACTCTCATTCGTCCGAAGCCTCAACTTGGGATTCTGATACCAGTATCGGCTCAGTCCTCAGGAAGGTGCTATCAGTCAACATGGCATCTGCACAATCTCAATAGGATGAAGGCGATGACCAAACACCAGAATTCTTTGAGGAAGAACCCTGGGCTCAACGCCTAGGAGCACAGTGGGAGTCTCGTTTTGAATTACGCGAACCCCCTACCGAAGACGAGGTCGAACAAGTTGACCTTGGGGATGGATCTCCTTCCAAACCCATCTTCATCAGCAAGAGTCTGAAGGGAGAAGATCGGGAGTCTTTGGTCCAATTGGCCAAGGAATATATCGACGTCTTCGCCTGGAGCTACGAAGATATGCTGGGACTTGATCCCCATATTGTAATGCACAGACTTAACATCTTGCCTGATGCTAAGCCTGTAAAGCAACAACAACGACGCTTTCGTCCGGACATCATGAACGCTATCGATCAGGAGGTAGACAAACTCTTGAGCAGTGGGTTCATGCGTGAAGAGCAACATCCGAATTGGGTGGCCAATGTCGTCCCTATTACTAAAAAGAATAGGAAGATACGGGTTTGCATCGACTTCAGGGATCTCAATACTGCTTGCCCGAAGGACGAATTCTCGCTTCCAATTACTGACGTGATGATCGACAATACATGCGGCTTAGAATGAATGTCTTTCATGGATGGGTACTCGGGCTACAATCAGATCAAAATGTTCCCCGATGACGAAAAACACACGTCATTCAGGACTCCGAAGGGGGTTTTCTGCTACACAGTGATGTCCTTTGGCTTGAAGAACGCTGGTGCTACATACCAACGAGCTATGAGTACCATCTTCCGTCAACATCTTTGTAAGACGGTTGAATGTTATGTTGATAACATCGCAGTCAAGAGCCGTCTCAAAGGTGATCACCTACAAGACCTAAAGACAGTCTTCGATCTCATGCGAGCGCATCAACTCAAGATGAACCCTGCTAAATCCTTCCTTGTGGTTTCCAGCGGAAATTTCTTGGGCTTCATTATCACGGTGAAAGGCATTCATGTTGATCCCGAAAAAACCAAAGCCATTCTTGACATGGACCCTCCGAAGAACCTCCGAGAATTTCGAGGCCTGTAAGGGCGTCTGGCATACATCCAAAGGTTTATAGCAAACCTTTCTGGAAAATGACAACCCTTCACCCAGCTCATGAAGAAGGGAGTCTCCTACATCTGGACAGAAGAATGCCAGAAAGCTTTCGAGGATATCAAAGCTTACCTGACGAGCCCGCCAGTCCTGGTGGCACCCATCTCAGGCAAACCATTTCTCATCTACGTCCGTGCCATGGATCATTGGCTCAGAACAACGATGCGGGCTACGAGCAAGCTATCTACTACCTCAGTAGGACACTAATCGGGGCCGAACACCGGTACAACCCCGTTGAAAAGGAGTGCTTGGCTCTGGTGTTCGCCATTCAGAAGACTCACCATTATGTTTCGGGCCAGATGATTCATGTCATCTCCCGATTAATTCCATTCAGGGTTCTCATGACGAAGCCGAGATCATTGAACTCCCGACTAGCTACATGGGCAATCCTGTTGACGCCGTACAACATGGTGTTTATTCCACAAAAAGCCGTCAAGGGTCAAGCTCTAGCCGACTTTTTAGCCGCGTACCCCATCCTAGAGTCCTCCAGACTCTATGAAGACATCCCGAATGAGGTCCAAGAATCAAACGTCACCGAAGAAAACTCCGTCTGGCAAGTGTTTTTCGATGGCGCTTCAAGATCAGGCCCCAAAGGCTAAATCATCGCAGGAGTGGGGGTGGTCTTAGTCTCCTCCGATCAGCTGGTCATCCAGCTTGCCTACTCCCTTTCGAAGCCGTGCTCCAACAATATTGCCGAGTACAACACTCTTATCATGGGACTCCAGCTGGCGCAACAGCTGGGGGTGGATCATCTGGAAGCTTACTGCAACTCAAAACTCGTCGTTAATCAAATTCGAGGGCAGTACAAAGTTCGCCATGAAGATCTGGTTCCTAACCATGAAGCTGCATTGAATATTATTTCAACCTTCACCAAGTTCTTCATAGAACACGTACCTCGGTTACAAAACCTGGAGGCTGACGCTCTAGCCGGCCTCGCAGCTTCATTAGCAGCACCCCTCGGGACTCAACACTATGTCACGGTAGTCGGTAGAGACTTGGTCTGTCCCAAAAATAACCTATGCTCACAAATAGCCCATGCCATGACGACAAGCGTCGGTGTTAATGTTCGAGACTGGAGGTTCCCATTCATCGACTTCGCTGTCTATGGAATTCTTCCAGAAGACCCGAAGGAAGCCATCTCAGTCAGAAGACGTTCCCTTCGGTTTTATTATGATACAGCTACTAAAATGCTGTACCGACGCTCCTTCGATGGACTTCTCCTTCGATGTCTATCCAACGAAGAAGCAGCCGAAGCCCTTCAGGAAGCTCATGACGGGACTTGCGGGGATCATCAACCTGGCCCTAAGTTGCAGGATCGACTGCGACGCATGGGTTACTATTGGCCGACCATGGCAGCCGACGCCGTCGACTATGCTAAAAAGTGCCATGCATGCCAGCTCCACGCCGACTTCATCCATACACCGTCGGAACCACTACATCCTACGGTCGCCTCCTGGCCCTTCGAAGCTTGGGGCATGGACATTATAGGACCGATCACCCTTCAATCATCGAGGGGACACCGCTTCATCCTAGCCATTACCGACTACTTCTCCAAATGGGCAGAAGCGGTTCCGCTGACGGAAGTGAAGAGCTCTAGGGTGATCAGCTTCATCAAGCACTATGTCATCTACCGTTTTGGGTACCTCGAAGGATTATCCACGATAACGGTCCTTAGTTCATCAGCCATATTTTCAGCAGATTCTGTGACAAGAACCGCATTCAGAACGTGGCATCAACCGCCTAAAATCTGGCAGCAAATGGATTGGCCGAGGCTTTTAACAAGACCATCGTCAAGCTACTCAAAAAGGTCGTGTCATCTAACAAACGCAACTGGGACGAAAATCTCGGCGAATGTCTTTAGGCCTATCGTACAACGGTACGGACCCCGACGGGCAACACCCCATTCTCCTTAGTCTACGGGAGCGAAGCGGTACTGCCTCTCGAGATTCAGATACCCTCACTCCGTGTGGTGCTCACAAACCAATTAACAGAAAAAAGACAACCAGCGTCGTCGTCTACGAGAATTGGAAGCACTTGACGAAAAGCGTCTCCTAGCTCAGCAGCGCATTGAACTCTATCAAGCCCGTATATCACAGGCTTTCAACAAAAATGTCAAGCAGTGGGCTTTTCAAATAGGCAACCTGGTCCTAGCAATCAGGAGGCCGATGGTGTTGACTCACAAAATACCAGGAAAGTTTGAGCCCAAGTGGGAGGGACCTTTCATCATAGAGACGGTATACTCAAACGGTGCTTACCGCCTCGCCAAACCAAATGGGGACTTGTTCATGATGCCCATCAACGGCAAGTTCCTAAAGAAGTACTACTCATGACATCTTTCAGACATGTACTTCCATCTCTACCAAACAAGAGAATCGGTGGACCTGATCATCAGAGCTTACATACATCTTTCCTTCACAAAAATCCTATGCTTTCGGAACCCAGTTGTTCCATGGCATTCTATCCCCAGTAGAAGAACAATCACATCCACATTACCTCTGAGTTGCTCCTCTACGCCCTATAAAGCATAATCTTACACCACGTAGGATTACGCTGCTTATCATGTTTACTACGTCCATATTATCTCTGAGTAAACATCCCGTACAGATGACCCCTGCGTTGCCATACATCGATCGCAGAACTTCCATGTCCACATTACCTCTGAGTAGTTCTACGTATCCCTCCAGAGTCACTCCTACCACGTCCTTAACACCTCTGAGTAGGAAGATTCTGTTAGTTGAATCCCGTATTTGCCACGTCCACATTACCTCTGAGCAAACATGTCGGTTCTCTCAAACTTATTATCTGTACCTAAAAACCCAGGTGCACAAAAGATAATAGGTCCACACAAATCATCAGTTCATGACAGTAAAAATGAATACACCACAAAATTCTTTATCTTTTATTTAAAAGTAAAGGATTACATCCCCAGCAGAAGTTGCAAACTACAAAAATAATAAAAAAAGAGAGACTACAATCCCTAAGCATCACTGGAATTGGCAGAAAGCTTGTCAATCCGATGCTTCAAGTCTTTCGCCCGAGTCTCTGCGATCGCCAAGACCCGGCGTTCGGCTTCTTGACTCATCACCTCTACAGCTTCGGGGGCAGTATCAGTCTCATACTTCTCGTCTAGTTGTTGCCGCTGGTAGGTCAGGAAAAGAACCTGGCGGGTAAAAGCTGTTTCCTTCTCCTTAGATGCTACATATTCAGCCTGGACTCGCTCAGCATCTAACAAGAGTTGGGCTCGCTGGTCTTCAAGATGGTGGATCTTGGCAGTGACTTCCGCTATACTAGCTTCCAACGAGGCCCGCAACTCTACCTTCTCCTGCGTGGATTGAGATAGCCTCTCTACCGCAGCTTCAGCTTCGGCCACCTCACGGTCCCAGACAGCCATCGTGGCCTGATATGACGACTCGACTTCAGCTATCAATTTCTCCTTTTTTGCTTCTATCAGAGCAGAAAAGTCATTTCGTCGGATGCTCTGATGTTCAGAAAAAAGCTGGTCGAGCTCGGCCACCGATGCCTCCAGAATCTCGGCCATATGATCGTGGCCCTGGTGCGAACGTATCAAATCAATAAAAGGAAGCGCCATGGCTTTTGTCGTCGTGAAACTTCTGTTCGTATTCAGCACTATTGATACGCCTTTCTGCAGCATCTTGTACACTGCTTCAACAACAAATTGTACATACTCGTCCGCGTCTGCCAACGCCTGAGTTGTCATAGCAGGAGTTGGGGGAGCTACTCTGGACAGCGGACCTGCAGAAGACCCACCGACCTCAATCTGCGAGGCTACAATCTCAACCTCAGCAGACCCTCTCTCGTCAGGGACTTGCGCTTCGTCACTAGCCCGAGGTGCCAAGTGGACGGAAGGGGCCGGATGGGGCGTCGATACTATCCCCCAAGTGGAAAGAGCAGGAGGTGTGTCCTCTACCACAGGACCCTTGCCCTTATCAGGGCCAATGACGGATGGTCCCCCGACACCTGGGTTGACGATATTATCCCCGGCCGGGGCAACACGGCTATCCCTCTCATTCTAAGCTACAAGATTCGCCCCTGACAGTTCAACTTCCCGTGAAGCCAGAGTTGGATCACCTGCATCAGCTCCCCCTACAGGGATGGGTGTAGGGCTCAGCAGTGACCTCGACCCTACAACGTCAACCTCCACTTCCGAGGCAGCAGTAGGGCTCGGCCACGAGGCCTCATGTGCGACCATCGCCTCAGTACCACGACCGGAAAGAAGCCCAGTCGGCAAATCCTTGTCAGAGACGTCTCCACTGGATGCTATCTCTCTGGCAGCTTGATCAACATCTTCTTGCGAGCCATCGTTAGAAGAAGACGAGCTCTATACTTCCTCCTCGTCTGGGAGGACATTTCCCACAACTTCCCTTGAGGCCTCGATGCTCCCAGGCACCCCCTCAATGGATAGTTCTACTCCCGATCGAGGCTCCACGCCACCCTCCTGAGGGATCGATTGAGATACCTCAGTAACCTGAGGTGCAAGTACATCTTCAGATTCCCTTTCAACGTATTCTGGAGGTACCGAAACCTCCGCAAAAGCGATGTCATCAGCGCTCCCTGCCCAGAGAAACGCTATAATAGGAGGGATGCGCTCATCGGAAGAGCTCGCCACCTCCTTCGGCCTACTAACACTCGGTTTCGAAACCCGAGATTTCTTCTTTGGTACCTTCTAAAAAAGGAGAAAGGAGAACATAAGTTGCAGAAACCAAAGGACAAAACAGATTATGTGCGACGTCTTTACCTCAGCAGGAGTTGATTCCGTTGGTGTTACAGGTGACACTCCCGAAGCTCCCACCTTCGGAGTCATCGCTTTCTTCGATCTCTTTGGCGTGGGTGAACCGGCCTCCACGTCAGCACGCCTCTTTCCAGCTGGGGGCTCTTCCTGAGTATCCTCCGTTGATGCTGCAGCAGCAGCCCGATAACCTGTGACCTCTGGTGGACGATATGACCGGGCCGCCGCCAATATATTTTTTGTTGCCTCTAGCTGAGTGCCAAAAATAAAACTGGTCTCCCTGTCATAATCTGGGGACATGGTGTTCATGGCACAGTACAGCTTCACAGCCGAATACAAGATTTGCGGCCGAGGGTTGTGAACTGGAGTAGTGAAACGAACTCCAGTGCATCCGGTATTGTAATACTGCCAACCCCGGGCTCCATCTAGTAAACTCCTGACAAACCCCAAACAGTTACTGGGGTTCCTTAACATGAGCTGGGTGTAACCAAACTGGCGGACAAACTAACTCGGCAAATATGGCTCCAGATAGCACTTATTTTTGTTACGGTAGACCAAATGGGACGGTCGAATACTCTACAACCAGCGAAACCCCCATGTCGGCAGGGTGATCGCATCTTCACCGGAGTCTTCCAGTTCTTGGTCAGCCTTAAAATCTGTGAAGATGGGACTGACCTTGGTGATCTCCCACCCTTGAAGGTAAGACAAAACCTTCCTGCAGACGGGGACACCAGTGTGAAACCACTTCCTCTTATAGAAACGACGGATAAAGGCGTCACCTTCAACATGATCCTCTTCAGGGCCTGGGCTCATCACATTTGGATGATGCAGAATCAACCATCCCATCAAATAATGGAATAGTAGCTCAGCTCGGGGGAAGTTGTCTTTCTTGCCCCTCTCGTGGACCATATCATCGGTAAAATCTCTCAAACCCCGCAACAGGTTACACACCATCGCGGAAAGGAGTTCCAAAGGACGAACCAAAACCAGTTTTATCGCTGGCAAAATGAGGTTCCTGCTCACTCTCTCCAAGGATCCAGACCGTCCGAGAACACATGGTCCCGGAGCCATATCATCAAGTACGCAGTCAACACTGCCTTGGAAGACATTCGGTGCACGCAATGCCAGAAACAACTATATACGTCGACACCACTCTCGTTTGAACGAGGAGTCTTCTCGCCCAGTCGGCTTATTTCGGAGGTCACCTCTGTGTGACTCAGTCCCGACGGAGTCACAAACCGAATCTTGGAAGGGTCCGTCAGGTCCTGCTTGAAGACATAATCTTTCCAAGCAGTCACATGGGGCTGTGACCCGCCCCTCTCCCTTCGTTGCATCATGTAATGGTGGCTTGCCACCTCCTTGAAAACAGCTACCATTTCTGGGTCCTTGTCTTCCAGAACCTGAATCTCTTCATTCGTCGAGAAATATTCCTCATATGGCTCTAAGCCCCAAGAAAGCTTGGACACCTCGTACATCTCATGGAGGGCCAATCCTAACCCCCCTACCGGAGTAAAAAAGGTGCCAGTCTGGGTGTTGAACATCTCCAGGAGGGCAAGAAACATATTTTGATTAAGATCGACACCTGCTTGGGTGGCGCGGAGTGCAGCAGTCAGCCCAATCGCTTTCAGTTCAGTCTTGAACTTCGTCAAGACCCAAAGGGTCAGCTCGTCCCACTTTGACACGTGGTGACACCAGCCCTCAACCCGAAAACCTCCTTTTGGATACGTAACATTCGATGTTAGCATCCGGCTCGCAAAGGTCGAAGTGTAGCTCCCCTTCCCGAAAAAGTTTAAAATATTTTTGTTATTATTCATTTTATTTAAATGGTGATTTTTAGATTTTATAAATGATTATTAGTTAATTATTTCGGTAGAAGACTTTAGCCATGGTTGAGTTTTGAAGTACAAGGTGATTAGAAATCGTAGCACGGATAGTGCAATGGCGTGCTTTGACTAGTGTATTAACCCTGGTAGGGAAGGCCGAGCCATAGTGACGTCATAACTAGGAAAACCAGGCCAAATTGTGACTTAACCCTTACCGAAGAGCGTCTTTATTATTTAATTATATTATTGAGTTTTGGGGAACCTGGTTATACCGAATCTGTCCAGATTGGGCCCAAGTCAAATCCAAGCCCATGTAGGCATATAGTGGGACCAAATATGGTCTTGTAGACGTGTTTGGTAAATACACATATTTTTGTATATATTTTTAGGATATGGCAATTATTTTCTAAATATTTGTTATAGGTAGATTATAGGCATTATCATTATTAAATAATATTTTACAAAATTTGTACGATTTTCTGGAGCCCAGCAATGGGAGTATATGATATGCCCATCCAGGAGCTACTATTGAATTATTTTAATTACTAGTAGAATTATTATTATTATATTTATTATTGTGGTTATTGAGTATAAACTATTTATTATTATTAGAAGAATAAATATATGTGTGTATGTGTATGTATATATAAATATATATTATATATGTAGATATGTGTGTGTATATATATATATATATATATATATATATATATATATATATATATATATATATATATATATATATATATATATATATATATAATATATATATATATATATATATATATATATATATATATATATATATATATATATATATATATATATATATATATATATATATGTAGATTATATATATTAAAAATATATATATATATATATATATATATATATATATATATATATATATATATATATATATATATATATATATATATATATATATATAGATTATATATATTAAAAGGAAGAAAAAGGAAAAGAAGAATAAACAGAAAACACTAATAAAACCCTCCCATGGGCTGAGCCCAGCCCGAGCTCCCCAAGAGCACAGGAACCCGACCCCAAGCTTTCCCAGACCCGAGGGTTCCCCCACATCCGAACCCACATGAAACAAACCCCCTATTCGTTCAGCCGCTGCTAAATACAGCGTATATAAACATGAACGAGAGATCGAAAGCGAGCAAAACCCTAGCCCTGACTCATACCCACGCCCTCCCCAGGTGACCACAATCGCGCGTGCTGCCCTGCACCGCCGTGACAAGCGCCGGAGCGCCGCCAACGCCGCCGTGGCCGACCGGAAACAGAGCCTTGCTCTGTTATTGCTCGAACAACAGGTATCCCTTTCCTTCCTGTTTTCTCCTTCGATATTCGATCGAATTTCGATCTACGAAACCCTATGTCGAGACTGCATGACCCTCTTCCCAATCCCTGAATTAGTTTACGACGACGAGTATTATTTTTGTCGAGAAATCGAACCCAACATCGCAAAAAATTTGTTAAAACAGAAAGAATGAACGGTCCCAAAGACCCAACTTGGAAGGCATATTAGGATCTGCATGCTAGGAGTTTTCGAAAAATAATTAAAAGCAGTCCTAGACAATACCTAGGGCTACAGAACCCAATTTACGGAAGTCAATTTCGATGGCTATACACCGAGAAATCAACTTCCCAATGTAACGAAAAATCTGTTTTGAAAATTGTAAAAAATTAGAAAAACCCCTCGATACGACGTGCGTTCCGCCAATCTGGGCGACGTGGTCGCGAACCGAAAGCATCGAAAGGTGCATAACGTCTTCGTGGTCGTATGGGCTTTGACGGAATTGAAATTGGTTGCGTTTGCGCGACGAATTTGATACGTATCCGTCGAAATTCACCGTATCGGCCTCTGTGCAAATTCCTCAATTACTTTGTGCACGCTCATCAAATTGAGACAAAACTTGCGCCAACAGGTCCGTATCATCTTTCTGGTCCTGTATGCCAAGTTTGGTCCAATTCTGAGACAGTTGAATCGGATCGTCGTTTTGCGGGCCCCACGGTCCGACTCAACGGGCGATTTTGTGTACAGCACGCCGGAATCTAACTTTGGACATACTGTTGGGTTCGTATCAGAAAACTGGATCCGTAGACATGTAGTTTGATGACTTTAGAGACCATTGACTCTGGCACGTTTCTCGGTGCAAAGTGGGTCCAACGGCGGACACCGTTTTGACCCAAAATTACTGTTTTGCCCCTGTATCCAGAATTAGACTTAAGGACAGGCAATTCTAGCTATTTCGACTATTCTAAGAACATTGGTAATGTCTATTTCAGCATTCGAAGACTGTTGTACGGGTTTTGACTTTTGTGGCACACTGAGTGGTTTGGACTATCGGTTTCATCAGCAAAGGACCACAGGCGAGTACAATTTATTATTTGTTTTCAGTATTGATCTTTACTATGCATCAGTATTTAGTTGATAGATATGTGATTTCAATTTTATGTTGATTTTGTTCCTTGTTGTGTCGGAAGGTTGAAGTACCAACGATGTGTGATCTGACCTTAGACAGTGTAGACAGTGATTTATTATTGCAAAGTAGACAGCGTAGACAGTGATTTATTATTACAAAGTAGACAGTGATTTATTATTGTAAAGTAGACAGTGTAAATAGTGATTTCTTTATTGCATTATTCAATGTAGACAGTGTAACTTTAGACAGTGTAGACAGTATAACTTTAGACAATATAAACAGTATAACTTTAGACAGTATAGACAGTGTCATGTAATTGTCCCGAGACCGATCACATGTCAAAGGTACTTCCGTCAGTCGGTGAGTGTTGTCTTTGTATTTGTTTACTGTTTTCCTTATATAGTTTTATTTGTCTTTTGTTTTATTTTATGAATCATATGTCTAAAGGCTAATCTCAGTAGCATAGTCATTTTTATATATTGAAACTGCATTCAGCGAATTGTGCTCGTTCCATTCCTGACTGGAAACCAATATTTTTTAGGTTAGCCGTGGATTCACTTAGCATGGGAGATACGGGGTACTTGCAGACAAAAGCCTAGAGACTATCTAGATAGTGGAGTTGTAGTCATTCAAATATTTGTACAAGTTTATATTTTTCTGCAAATGTAAAACTTGTGAATATTGTAAGTTAAATTAATTATGTGAATGAGCATTATTTGTGATTTGATCTTCATAGCCGTGACAACGTTCTACCGCCGACACTGCGGCGTAGGCTGGCTTGGACACGTCTCGTATCCGTTTAAAAAAAATGGGTACGGGTCGTGACATATTTTTGTGGTGGCCCATGCAGGTCTGTCTTCGCAAATCATGCGAACTCGTGATAGTACTTAAGTTAGTTGTACTATTGTGAGCCTGCGACTAGGAAATGCTCATTCACGAATTAGGATTAATTTGATTTAAGAAAATGACTAGGACTAGGAGTCCCTTATATAAATTGACCAACGGATAGTCTAGGCCATACAATTTAGATGGGGAGTTATTAATGTTGATAGTTTTTCAGGTCCCCATAGGTACACGATTACCTCTTGATAGGACAATATGAGCCAATGTGGATAGATTATTCGCTTGGTGGGACAGGGCTTCATAGAGTTAATGATCTAACCTTGATAAAATTGTTCAAATCCTTCTCTTTGCCTCTTAGATATCATCCTCATATCTTAGTCAAATTGCCTATTTACTCCCTATTTGCCCTAAGGATTATGGTTTTTATATAATTTCTGAATATATTATCCATATACGGACCTCGAGTTAGTTTCAATTCAAGTTTTCCTCAATGGTTTGGATATACATGAAATAGATACTAGAATGTTTGTAATTCTTTTGTCCTCGGTTTGTTCCTCCATGTTCAATCTTTCGTGACTGATAGAGCAAATACCTACGCTTTATTTCATGGTCAACTTGCTTGAATCTCTAGGAGCTCATGAATTTTTACTCATAATGGCAGGACAGTAGCGCACTGTCGCCATTTATTCGAATTATGGAGACTATGGATTTACTGCAGCTAGCAGCGCACTGGCGAGGCACGACCCCTAGAGTTGAAATTGGTTTAAGAAAATGTAGGTTATAGAATATTGCTAAACTATGGCTAGTGGTCCTCTTTGATCGTAGTTACCCTTGAGTCAATATTGGATAGAGTTAAGAAGTGTTTGACTTTGTATCATGTTGGAGTCACGAAACCAAGGGTTTACCACAGCCAGAGTATACGGGTAGGGCATAATCCACGGTGAAATGATTTCAGACATGATTACGAGTTTAGGGTACTGTGGAGGATAGGACAATGCCATGTTGTCCCACAAGATCCAAAGCCAATACTAGTGAAAGTTCTGTGAGTTGGATAGCGTATCCCCCAACCTAGTATTACGTGGTCCATGTGATCTATTGGCAAGATAATTGACTGACACTAATAGGTTTACCGGGAATATTGAATTTAGAGATCCACAACCCTTTAGTCGACTAAGGCAGTATAGATGAGAAGATAGTAGGATGACCGTATAAGCAAGAACACTAGATAAGGTTTTTGATTCTCATAAAACTCGAACTACTTGTGCTTTCCTTCAAAAATCTCGCATACTTGTATTTTGACTACCTTGACCAATGTTGCTATTACAGCCTAGTTTTGCAAGCTCACTCTGTTCTCGAGCTTGATTCAAGACATATGTTTAGTGGGGACGCCTACTAATATATTGTCTAATCAGAATTGATGTATTACGGTCTGATCAGCCGTAGTGCACTCGGTTCGCTCTCTATTTGATTATCCCATGTGGATTGAGATTTCAAGGTATCATCTATGATCTCATCCGCGACTGCTTAACAATTCCTCTTGAATTATATGTTCGCCTTTGAATCAGGAAATTGTATTCAATAACATCTCCCTTGAACTCTTTATTGTTTTTGTCGTTCACCGATTTGGAAAGACGAAAGCTCGTGATGGTAGAGAGATACAGAGTATCCCCATGGCTATGATAGTGGTGTACACAAGTGTAGCTACCATCGGCCAGTCACGTGATTGAGTTACTCGTTCTTTCCTTGACCCTCAAACTACTATTAAGACCTAACTAGTACGAGAACCCCACCGTCACTAGCTTAGCCGATACCATATCTTAAATACCCTGTCATGTTATGACCTACCCGTTGTCAACAGCAATGCATGACCACTACAAATCTTGTATACTGTGGAAAAACATATCATTCTATTTTAATCGACCATGTGTCTTTGTACACACTCGTTTTCCAGTTATTAAGGAACAATCCTTGATTTGACTTATATCTACCGTATTCCGTTACGCCGTGCCTAATTCTTTATTAATAAGAATTGAGGTACGATACCCGAACCTAAAAATTCTTCTAACCATATTATTCCAAAACCCATGTCCTAGATTCTAAGGTGGGTAGACTGTAAGCTTTCTAAAATTTTGGGATATGCGAGGATTACCGATTGATTAGAGTAATTTCTATGATAATTAGTGCCTCAAGGACTCCCACTTTCTACTTAGATTATTTTGTGTCCCCGGCCGTGTCATTTAAAATCGGAGCATGAGACCAGCTGTTACCTTCCAAGAAATTTCATATACAAGATCTAGACGAGTCGAACTTCATCTAGGTATACCATGTCCCACTCTAACACGTCCCCTTGTACTCTATTTTTATGGTACAAATTTCAGGTCAAAAGGACTAGCTATAACCCTTACCATAATACCGTATATCTTCCGACTACAATTAGAGGCTCGACCTCGACTCAATTCTTTAGACCCAATATATGGTTGTGATCTACTTGAAGTCCACTAAGCACATCCTAGTATACCACTCAATTGTGTTTTCTCGTGCTACTTAAACATAAAAGTCACGAAAGGCGCATTTTTGGGCTTTAGGAACCTAGCTAACTAACCCGACTAGCAACTAGTTCAACCACTTGGGTTGAAACTTATTCTAGGTTACCCTAACCGAGTAGAAATAGTTTATCATTAGAATCTTGTCCAGTCAATATAGATTGAAATCCGAGGTTCATCCAACCAACGATTGATGTTCCAATTAGGGAACCCGTTAAGACCCAGTAAAACTCCATATATACCACCATATTTGGACTATAAAACCAAACTATTTGAGATAGATCCCTATACCAATTATGTAGCCTCCATCTCATGGAATGTAAAGACATTCGTAACCCTTAACCCATCTACCGGGAAGTCGTGATATGACCTTGTATCGTATTTTATCCTTTGCTCGTGTGTTTAAATAACCACGGAAAAGATCACGACCTTAATTTCTCAAATTCCGTTCTATTATGGAACCTGTTTAGAATTTCGAGAACGGAACTCTTGTATTGCACGATTTGCAAGCCCCTCTACGAAACGAAGGGTCCTTAGACTTAGCAAGCGACTGGACTAGAGTAGCCCAATCTAGCAAAATTGGACAATGGCTCATAGACATTCCTTCACTCTGTATCCTTGAATACTCTTTACTGCTCTGGAAACTTCGTATTTGCTCTCGATTATTTTTCCTTATCTTCCTGCCCTTTCTTTTGCAAAGCGACGAATGGTCATGCTTATTAGGATTTATCAATACTTATTAGCTGCTTGTGTAAATTTGTTGCTTGTTAGATTTCGGGTTGTTCGATAAATAGGAGAGGATTATAGTGGCCATAAGCAGTAGATACTTCTTGGTAGCAATTTTAGCAATTAGTTGGATGATTATAAAGTTTTAGTGACATAGCTTTGAGGGAGTAGTGTGACCAAAGGTGGGTAGAAGTCCTCGAGGTTTCGTAGTTACAAAATGATTAGGAGGAGGATATAAACTATTTTTGAGGAATTAAATTTGAGGAGATTAAAGTAATAGTAGACTTTGATTTTTTTTAGAAATAGTTATGAATTAGAATTTCGAGGACAAAATTATTTTTAAGGTGGGTAGATTTGTAGCTCCCCTTCCCGAAAAAGTTTGAAATATTTTTGTTATTATTCATTTTATTTAAATGGTGATTTTTAGATTTTTATAAATGATTATTTAGTTAATTATTTCGGTAGAAGACTTTAGCCATGGTTGAGTTTTGAAGTACAAGGTGATTAGAAATCGTGGCACGGATAGTGCAATGGCGTGCTTTGACTAGTGTATTAGCCCTTGTAGGGAAGGCCGAGCCATAGTGACGTCATAACTAGGAAAACTAGGCCAAATTGTGACTTAACCCTTACCGAAGAGCGTATTTATTATTTAATTATATTATTGAGTTTTGGGGAACCCGATTATACCGAATCTGTCCAGATTGGGCCCAAGTCAAATCCAAGCCCATGTAGGCATATAGTGGGACCAAATACGGCCTTGTAGATGTGTTTGGTAAATGCAAATATTTTTGTATATATTTTTAGGATATGGCAATTATTTTCTAAATATTTGTTATAGGTAGATTATAGGCATTATTATTATTAAATAGTGTTTTATAAAATTTGTACGATTTTCTGGAGCCCAGTAATAGGAGTATATGATATGCCCATCCAGGAGCTACTATTGAATTATTTTAATTACTAGTGGAATTATTATTATTATTATATTTATTATTGTGGTTATTGAGTATAAACTATTTATTATTATTAGAAGAATAAATATATGTGTGTATGTGTATGTATATATAAATAGATATTATATATGTAGATATGTGTACGTATATATATATATATATATATATATATATATATATATATATATATATATATATATATATATATATATATATATTTATATATATATATATATAAGTGTGTGGATGTATAGATAAATACATATTTATATGGGGGTATATATATGTATATATGTAGATTATATATATTAAAAGGAAGAAAAAGGAAAAGAAGAATAAAAAGAAAACACTAATAAAACCCTCCCATGGGCTGAGCCCAGCCCGAGCTCCCCAAGAGCACAGGAACCCGACCCCAAGCTTTCCCAGACCCGAGGGTTCCCCCACATCCGAACCCACAGGAAGCTGCAGCTCCAGCATGTCCAGAAGGACCAGCTCTAGAAGTACCAGTACGAGGAGTGGCGCCAGCGGTACGATACCAATCATAGGCGTTCCCTGGCTGGAACAGAGAGTGGACCGCCTCGTCGTCAATACGGTAGCCAGAAATAGAAGGGTCTCGAGGTAGAGAGCTAGCAGAATGACCCGTCTGTGCAAACCTCAGATCGGCGAAGGAGTTGGCAATCGCCTGGAACCGAGTCACATCACGAAACTCGTGTTCCCTAGAGGTCTCAACATAAAAAGACTACAGATCTGATAAGTGCTGATGGATACCCTCAAATTTCATAGGGTAAGAATGAGGAGGAACGGGTGCTGTGGGAGCTGTGGGAGCAGGTGCAGGAGGAGTAGGTGCAGTAGGTGGAGGAACAGATGCAATGCTGCGACGAAAGAGTTTGAGAAACTTGGGCTCGGGGTCGACAGCACAAGTAGATAGATCAATATCAAATCTCTAAAAAATGCGAGGAATAAGCATCGCATAAGATAGGTTGCAGTCTCTCCCGCGACATCTACCCATCATCTGGATGATAGTCTTAGGGGCAGAAAAAGGAATCCCCTTAAGAATATGATAAAGAGCAGAAAGCTCAAGTACAGTGACATCATCTTTAGAAGTGGATTTTGGAAGTAAGGTGGAATAGATGATGAGATGTAATTCGTAGTTAAACAAGTTCAAGTTATTAGCCTTGAACTTTCCAGGAAGAACGCGTGCGGGCGCACAAAGTTCATTCTTGAAACTAACGAGTGTCGTGCCATCGGAGAAATCAAAATCAGTGATGTCATCGAGCGGGGCACCTTCGTTTGGGATACCAAGGATTTTCGCTAACGTTTCATCAGTGAATTCGATATCAATTCCTCCGACACGTGTCCTCGCTGCAAAAGTGTCTAACACGAAATTATAATAGAATAATCATTGGCATTAGTGGCAATGGAGAATTATAAGGTGACAAAGTGTTGTAACCCTAATGCCTCAAAATAAGGGCGATGATCCAGAAAAATAGTCCACATAATCGGTAATCCAGTACAAATAGTACGCATGATAAAGTCGGCGTACCACAATAAAGCTTGATCGGAAGTTTTAAAGTAAAACTCATCCGACGCACCATCGTCCGATTAGACCGGAGAAAAGAGGCAATCCGTATGCGGATCTGAAGACGATGCCTCTTCACTGGCATTGGTCTTCTTCCTCTTGAAGGGATTAAACTTAGGCATTCTTTTCCAAAAAATTTTAGAAATCCTAAGTATTGAAAAGTAGAGGAAAGAAGGGATTATACCTTCCAAGAATTGGATATGTTGTAGAGAATGACGATCTCCACACGAATCTAAAGTTTTGACGAAAAACTCCACAAGGATTGGAAGAACAATGATGGAGAAGAAGCTAGGGTTTCGGAGGGGCGTTGCTGCTGTTATGAAGATGTGGGAAAGAATGAAGAAGAAGGAACTGGTATATATAAATACCCAGCCGAACTCTGGCCGAATTCAGACCGAACTCGGACCGAATTCGCCAAGGGTTACCTGGCTATATATATAAAAAAAATCAAATAAGGCCACATTCTTTTTCATTAATTCGTTTCAAATGCTTAATTCAAAGTTTAGTAATTTTAAATCTCAAAATAATATAATTAATATTATTTTATAAATTAATATTCTTTACTCAGCATCTGTCTCAGATTAGCTGTAGGAGTACTGTCCCAGCTAACGGAGGTTCACCGGAGAACTCTTAAATACCGCTTCGCTTCGACCGTAGTCGTGGTGACAGACAGACTCTTTTTAGGCTTGTCTCGAAAACAGTTTATGAGTATCAAATAAATAATTAATAAAACAAAATTAATTAATATTATTGATATCTAAAATTCCTAATTCTCGACGTAAATAGTTGAAACGATCTTTCGCTAAAGGTTTTGTGAGTATGTTAGCTAATTGATTTTGTGTGTCTATGTATACAAGGTCTATATCTCCATTTTGTTGATGATCTCTAAGAAAATGATGTCGAATCTCGATATGTTTAGTACGAGAATGATATACAGGATTCTTAGTCAAATTAATAGAACTAGTGTTGTCACAAAAAATGGGTATGTGTGTAAAATGCAATCCATAGTCTTCTAAAGTTTGTTTCATCCATAAAATTTGTGCACAACAACGTCCTACGGCAATATACTCAGCCTCAGTTGTTGATAATGCAATAGAATTTTACTTTTTACTAAACCAAGAGACTAGAGCTTTTTCTAGGAAATGACATGTGCCACTAGTGTTTTTTCTATCTACTTTGCATCCAGCAAAATCAGTATCGGAATAACCGGTTAGGTCAAACGACGTGGTTTTGGGATACCATAAGCCGACAGAAGAAGTACCTTTAAGGTATCGGAAGATACGCTTAACTGCGCACAAATGTGATTCCTTAGTATTAGCTTGAAAACGTGCACATAAGCAAACACTAATCATAATGTCTGGTCGACTAGCAGTTAAATATAGTAAGCTACCGATCATACCTCAATACTTACGTATGTCGACGGGTTTGCCTTGTTCATCAATATCAAGCTTGGTTGAAGTCGCCATTGGAGTGCTAAGTGGTTTCGCTGTTTCCATGTCGAACTTCTTCAATAGATCCTTTGTGTACTTAGCTTGATTTATGAACGTCCCATTGTTGGTTTGTTTGATTTACAGTCCGAGAAAGAATTTCAGCTCTCCCATCATGCTCATCTCAAACTCATTCTGCATACACTTTAAAAATTCTTGACAAAGAGATTCATCAGTAGATCCAAAGATAATATCATCTACATAGACTTGAATCAAAAGAATATTATTATTCAAAGACTTTATAAACAAAGTAGTGTCAACCTTTCCCTTTGAAAAACCGTTATCAAGTAGAAAAGTGCTTAGACGATCGTACCAAGTACGAGGGGCTTGTTTCAAACCGTATAAAGCTTTCTTCAACTTGAAAACATATTCAAGAAATTTGAAATCAGTAAAACCGGGTGGTTGAGCTACATAAACCTCTTCTTTTATAAAACCATTTAAAAAATGTGCTTTTGACATCCATTTGAAATAACTTAAAATTATGAAAACATGCAAATGCACATAACATGCGAATGGATTCTAATTTCACAACTGGGGCATAAGTCTCACCGTAGTCGATACCTTCTTCCTGATTGTATCCTTGAGCTACGAGTCGAGCCTTATTACGAGTCACTAAACCATTCTCGTTCAGTTTATTTCGGAATACCCATCGGGTGCCAATAACCGGATGATCAATAGGCTTGGGAACAAGTTCCCAAACTTGATTCCATTCAAATTGGTTTAATTTCTCTTGCATAGCATCTAACCAAAAATTATCACTACATGCTTCATCAATATTTTTGGGTTCAAACTGCGAGACAAAAGCAACACAAGAAGCTATATCTTTATTGGAGGAACGAGTACTTACACCTTTGGTAATCTCACCAATTACCAAGTCCTTTGGATGACTAGCCAAGAATCTCATCTCTTTTGGTGTAGTCTCAGGATTGCTAGTTCCGGCTTCTTTGCTCGGAGGTTCATCTGATGCCTGATGTGATGGTGGTGTATCTTTGTGTGAAGGTTTTGCAGTAGCTGTACTTTGTGCGATTATGTCTTCATTGTCATCATCGTCTAAGTGTTGATTTAGCTCATCAAACTTGGCATTGATAGATTCTTCAATGATCATGGTTCTTTTGTTGAAGACTCTATATCCTTTGCTCTTTGCTGTATAACCTAAAAATATACCTTCATCGGCCTTTTCATCAAATTTATTCAAATTATCTTTGGTATGAAGAATAAAACATTTACAACCAAAGATTTTGAAATAAGAAACATTTGGTGTTCCATCAAACCATAATTCATAGGGAGTCTTCTTCGATATAGGTCGAATTAGAACCCTATTGAGAATATAGCATGATGTATTTACAGCTTCAGCCCATAAATATCTAGGTAGACTAAACTGGTTTAACATAACTCTAACCATTTCAGATAGAGTTCTGTTCTTACGTTCCACAACTCTATTTTGTTGCGGATTCCTAGGGTAAGAGAATTCATGCATTCTCAAATTCGTCGTCATGATCACTACGAATACGAGTAATCATGAACCCTTTTTCATTCTGTACTTTCTTATAAAAGGTGACGAATTCTGATAATGCATCATTCTTGCGTGCAAGAAAATAAACCCATGTATATCTAGAGAAGTCATCTATAATGATAAATGCATATAACTTACCACCTAGACTAGCAATTCTGCTGGGTCCAAATAAGTCCATATGTAACAATTGTAAAGGTCTAGTGGTACTTACAGTGTTTTTGGATTTGAATGCGGATTTGGTAGCTTTGTTTTTTTCACATTCACTACATACCGTATCCTTCTTGAAAGAAATATCTGGTAAGCCGCGTACCAACTTCTTTGTAGATAATCTTGAAATTGTATCCATGTTTGTATGACCGAGTCTCATATGCCATAGTTGACTCTCAATACTTTTGGCCATCAAACATCTACCTGCTGTGTTAGCATCTTCCAACAAATAGAATACATATATATTGTCTTCCCTAATACCTTCAAATATAGTACTGCCAGTTGAACTATCAATAATAGTACATTTATCTTTTACGAAGTTAATACCATAACCGTGATCAGCTAAATGGCTTATGCTGAGCAGATTATGTTTTAACTCGGTAACAAGACAAACATCTTTAATTACTGGATAGGGAGCCTTATCAATGTCACCGATACCGATTATGTACCCTCTCAAATTATTACCGAAGGAGACGTATCCTTCTTTATTCCTCTTCGACAGTGTTGCAAATAATGAAGCGTCACCGGTCATGTGCCGTGAGCAACCGCTATCGAGGATCCATTTGCTCCTAACATGTGAAGGGTGTCCTACCTACAAAACAATTTGCAGATGAAACCTTTGGTACCCATTTCTTGTAGGGTCCTGACTGGTTAGTTTTCGGTATCCATGCATAAATATTTAAATCTACTAACTTTCTGATTCTACATGCAGAAGATATATGACCAATGAGGCCACAATAATGACATTTAGCATGTTGAGTGTTGAAAGTAGTGTGAGGTGCATGATTGGTAGGTTTTGGTTTTCTAGTATAGAAGAATGTATGCCTATTAGTCTTCTTGGGCATAGTCTTGGTATGGTTTGGTCTGACAGTGTTGGGCGTGTTCCGATGACTCGGTAATTGACACGTGTTAGAATAAGAAGTAGCAACTTCAGGCCGTTTTCCTAAACTAATTTCCAACTTTTTGAAAGTGTCATATAATCTAGTATAGTCAGATGTAAGTAATTCTAATCTGACATGTGCACACTGGAGACTCTTTCTCTCCTTAGATAGGTCTTCCTTTAACTGGATAATAGTTTGTTCTTTTTCTTCGGATAGCTTAACAGTCTTGTGTAACAACAATTTAATAGAAGAAAGCTCACCAGACTCATTTGAAGAGTCATTATCTCTAACCTGATCTAGTAGGTCGGTAAGTCTTCCTATTTTACCTTTGTACTCTTTTTGTACCTTCTTAGAGGTTTCATATTTACTACGCAGTTTTCTGTAATCATCTAACAGTTCACTGAAAGCCTCTCCTAATTGTTCAAAGGTGAAATCATCATAAGGGTCAAATAGAGGATTAGTGATTACCTGATCGCAAGCCATCAAGCACACATTTGCAGCGTCATCTGATTGTTCATCTTCTGAGTCGCTGGCTTCACTTTCATGCCATATGCTTGTGTTGGCGTACTTCCTTGATGTAGATTTTTTCAGGTAGCCTTTGTCATATTTGCTATTTTTCTTTGATAATGATGCTGAGGGACAATCTTTCTTCATGTGTCCTTTCTTCTTGCATCCGTAGCAAATAGGATCTTTCTCATTGTTGTTGTTGTCTTTGCTGTCCTTTGTTCTTCTGTTAAGTCTCATGAACTTCTTGAACTTTCTTACCAGAAGAGCTTGATCTTCAGAGTCGGAGTCGCTGTCGTCGGAATCATCTTCGATGGTTCTTCTATGTTGAGCCTTGAGAGCGATCATTTTTTCTGACTTTTCCTTTGGTGTAGCATCTTCAAAGTCTTGAAGTTCTAACTCGTGAGTGAGTAGCTTACCCATGAGTATTTCTAGAGACATTATTGAGAGGTCATTACCTTCAATGATTGCTGTAGCCTTTGGAATCCAGTTCTTTGTAAAGGCTCGTAGAAGTTTACGAATCTTCTCATGGTTACTGTAATCCTTGCCTAGTGAGGATAGAGGATTTACAATATCCAAGAATCTTGTAAACATCTGAGTGACTGATTCACTTGACTTCATTTTGAACGCCTCATACTCCTGAGTAAGTCTGCTGATCTTTGACTCCTTGACTTGTGTTGTTCCTTCGTGGGTTACCTCGAGAAGTTTCTACACTTCGTTTGATGTTGTGCAAGTAGACACCCTGTTGAATTCAGTTCTGTCTAAAGCACAAAATAAAACGTTAATAGCAAGTGCGTCAAGACTGGCCTTTTTCTTTTCTTTTTCTGTTTATTTGTCATTGGGTTTTTCAGCTAAAATACCATTAACATAAATACGAGGTGGCTTTTTATAGCCATCAATAACCACAGACCATAAGTCAAAATTAAGAGATTTCAGAAAGAAACTCATACGTGTTTTCTAATAAGTGTAGTTTATGCCGTCAAACAGTGGAAGTCTGTTTGTGGCTTGGCCTTCACTTGTGAATTTCACAGTTGCCATGTGTAATGTTGTGATCTATATAAAAATTGAATATAACTACAATTTTACCTTGCTTTACCTGTATAATCCGCTTTAATACCAATTGTAGGAACAATTGGGATCAGAATATAATACCTCTAGATGGAGAGCCTGCTCTGATACCAATTGTAGGAACGAAATCGTAAAGCAGAATACTCTAGAGGAGGGGTGAATAGAGTAGGCAGCGGAATATTGCTAATTAAAAACTTGTTAGCAGTTAGATCACAGATAAAATAATAATCACAAAAAGTAAATAACAGAATTTAAAAGAGATCAGAAGGCAAACGCAAACACCGAGATTTATACTGGTTTCCCCCTTTGAGGACTAGTCCAGTCGGAAGAACTCTAGCTTCCAGTTGAATCCACTATTAGAAAATCCCACAAGTTTTCATACGAAGTCCTTGTAATTTCTACAGACACGAGCTTTGATACGAAGAACTCGACTAACTTCAATTGTGAAGAGTTGAATCTTCTATCAAGCCTCTGATTACAATCACTCTGAAACTTCTAGACCGTACCGTACTGGCAAATCGACTAGAGGATTGTAACTGGCTTAGGATTTGAAAATGAAAGCTTTTAAGAACTCTTTGGAAGAATGTAAGCTCAGGAAGAGAAGAGATTGAAAGTGAATTGGTGATCTGAAATGATCGAAATACTTCTCTATTTATAGTTTTTCCAAAGACAGAACTCTGACAGAATTCGGGCAGAATTCGGACAGAACTCTTTGTAACAAACCGTAACTGAAGGATGACCAAGTTCAAAAACCCAACGTTCACTAATATTCCAAATGGCCGAACTCTGGCCGAACTCGGCCCGAGTTCTCCTGGGGTTCTGCCAGTTCATTTTTGGAGAAAATAAATTTTGGCTTTTTGAGAGATCCTTCAGAAGCTTTTTGTAAAAAGAGTGTTTTTCAAAAACGTAGGTCATTTGTAAAGAATAGGATGGTTTTGAAAAATATTTTAGGATAGCCTATTTGCTAGTACGACTCGGTGTACAATGTATTCCTAGACTCAATAAAATAAAAAATTACATTGCTTAACTGGAAGTACATTCTGAATGGCAAACGGTTTCAGTCTTGAACATTGTTGATATCCATTGTTGAGCAGTGTCCAAAACGTTATAGGTAAACATCTGAGTTGACTTGCATTTATATCAAGACAGAGTTTGATCAATTATTAAAATCAGGTTTGACCATGACCAATGGGCCAACACCCCAAACTCGTCTAAAAAAAGAGGTAGTTGGCAAAAGACATCCACCCGTCACCGCGGGACGAACGTCGGCGGGAGTCACAGTAACGACAGGAGCATCCTCCTTATTGAACTCCATCGGCTCCTTACCCCGACCTTGACCTCGGCCAGCACTGTCATGACCCGCACCCGCTTCTCGGACGCGAGAGCGTGAGCAAGCCAGCTACGTATCGAACGGACTCCAGCCCGACTCGAATACGTAAACGCTGTCAAGGCTATGGTATACTGCCAAATTATGGCAAACAACTTTAAATCTCAATCTATAATAAGAATATAAAACATGAATGAACACTATGGGTCTTGGTCTGCAGCCCACTAGCATATATGTCCGATCAGACTCTAAAGAAAGTAACAAGAGTCTAAATTGAATCAGGAAACATGATAAAGTAAGAAAGCACGAAAGGATAACAACATAATAATGATACCTGAATCCTACAAGCGGATCATCGCATCCGAAACCCACAAGAATCGCAAATCCTCCGCCACCCAGAACTACTAGCTAACTCCATGCAACCGCTAAACCTGAGGAGATCATCAGGTCCTCAGAGGACATAGCAAGATACATAATATACATGCCTATCTAACAGTTTTATCATGTGGAAGAAAATAAATAAGAAGAAACAGGAACACGACAAATGACTACGAACACGAACACGAACACGAACACGAACATGAACACGAACACGAACACTAGAACAACTATGTATAAATGAACTGTCGGATGAACGATAATCACGAGATCAATGGAAGAACCAAACCCTCATCCCGAGTGTGGACGCACGGGTTTGAACTAAGCACTAACCTTCGTCCCGAGTGTGGACTCTCTGGTTAGCTCACGGCAAGACACCCTCGTCCCGTGTGTGGACTCTCTGGTGTAATTGGTCAACCCTCGTCCTGAATGTGGACTCTCTGGTGCCAATGATCACGACAAACACCCTCGTCCCGAGTGTGGACTCTCTGGTGCACCAAACAACCCTCGTCCCGAGTGTGGACTCTCTGGTTGTGTAAAATGATAATCAAGGCTATGACAGTTCACTACACGCACTCGTTCTATAACACGACTCAAGTAAGGTACTGATGAGAAACTCCAAATGTGAAACACAAGGCCAAACATGAACACGGCTATATACAATAAATAACTCAAAAGAATATAATACGAAAACCACATGTCTATAAACAACCAAAACTGGAAAATAAAATACAATACATGTAAATAAAATTGTAGAGGAAGGCAATGTATACTTGTCTGGAGGTTGCACGCAGATCCAATAACAATATAGTCAACTGCCAAGCCATAAAGTCCAAGTCATCACAACTATCTCCGAAAGCTGAAACAAACATTGCCAACATTCTCAAAATAGTCAAATTAGCTAGGATTGCCTGTCCTTAAGTCCAATTCTGGATACAGGGGCAAAACGGTAATTTTAGGCAAAAATAATGTCCGTCGTTGGACCCGCTTTGCACCGAAAAGTGTGCCAAAGTCAATGGTCTCTAAATTCGTCAAACTATATGTCTACAAATTCGTTTTGATGATACGAACCCAACGGTATGTCCAGTTTTGGATTTCGGTGGGCCGTGAACAAAATTGCCCGTTGAATCGGACCGTGGGGCCCGCAAAACCGCAATCTGATCAACTGTCTCAGAATTAGACCAAACTTGGCATACAGGACCAGAAAAATGATACGGTCCTGTTGGCGCAAGTTTTGTCTCGATCTGACGAACGTGCACAAAGTAATTGAAAAATTTGCACAGAGGCCGATACGGTGAATTTCGACGGATACGGATCAAATTTGTCGCGCACACGCGACCAATTTGAATTCCGTCAAAGCCCACACGTCCACGAAGCCGTTACGCATCTTTCGATGCTTTCGGTCCGCGACCACGTCGCCCGGATTGGCGGGACGCACGTTGTATCGAAGGTTTTTATAAATTTTTAAAAAACAGTTTTTCGGTAAACTTCGGAATCAAATAACTTCTCATCTACTTAATGAAATCTGAATCTACAAGAAGGGTTATGAGACCCAATAGGTTGACTACCACTGCCTTCAATTGTTTTCAAAAGTTGTGCACTATTTGATCGAAAACGATCCTCTAAATAGGGCACCTACACTGTTTCTCAACTGTTTTCGAAACAGCTTTTTCGGCGATCTTTGGGTCGATCTCGCACGGGTTTGATTAGGTTATATGTACTTCTAGTTGTTAGGGATTGAAGATGTATATGTTAACTACACTTTGGCTTTGGTAGATCGAGATTGCACTAAACATGGAGGGAGAAAAATGGGTTGAAAGTTGAGCACCTGAGGGCCGTCTGCTGGTATTTTGTTCTCTGTTTCGCTCGGCGCGCGCGCGTCTGCCGGCCGGCGGTGGCGTCGAGGGCGGCGCACGGAGGTAGGGTAGTCGGAGGCGTGGGGGTCTTGGTGCCGAGGATGGTCGATTAGGGTTTCGATAGTTTCCATCTCCCTGTTATATATGCAGGTCGGCTGTGATAGGGTCGGGCTCGGGTTTCTACTGCTTGGGTGCTCTGTGAAGGCTCGATTAGGCCTAGTTTGCTGCTGTTGGGGAAATTCTTGTAGGGAGCTATGGTTTTGCATGGGTTGGGCTGTGCCTGGCCGACTGGGCTTGGGATTGATATTTATTTCTCAATAATGTATATATCTATTTTTCTCAATAATGTATATATCTATAGATATACAATATATATACAATATATATAATATGTATACATACAATCAAGATATAATATCACTATATAATATATATACAACCAAGATATATTATTCATATAAACAATCAATATCTATAAATATATATATATATATATATATAAAAAAAAAAATATATATATATATATATATATATATATATATATATATAAATATATGTATCCAATATATATACAATATATATACGATATATATACGATGACTATATATACACCATATAATATGTATACATACCATCAAGATATAATATCACCATATAATATACATATACAACCAAGATATATTATTCATATATATACAATCATCATATATGATTATTAAATTAATTTAAATACTAAAACTTATACTTAAAATTATTGGGAATATATATAAAGCATAGCGTTTACCATTTATGAACATATCTATACACCAATATATATTGCCTATGTAAATGCCAACGTCCAAATATCATTCTACAGGAATATTATCATATTTACAAGAATGGTAACCTAATAGCAAGAATATTTATGATATAAATTATATACATATACAACAATCATTTCCAAAATGCTCTCTAAATCACTAGAGTAAAATGCCAATACAACATACATCTATATGGTCGTCTCTGAACAAACTACCCGACTACGTGGGCTTGGACTTGGTTCGGGTCCGGTCCGGACGAGTTCGGTACAACCGGGTCACTACAAAGTCAATAAATCTAATAATAAATAATTAAACTATTTATAATGGTCATGCTATAACTTGGCCTGGTTTTCTTAGTTAGGGCACACCGATGGCTCGGCCTTCCTTACCACATCTAATACACTAGCCAAAGCACGCAACTGCACTATCCGTGCCACTATTTCTGGTCATCTGGTACTTCAAAACTCTACCATGGCTAAAGTCATCTACCGTAATAGTTAACTAAATAATTATTTACAAAATCTAAAAATCACCATTCAAAATAAATAATTAAAAAAATATTTCAAAAATTTCGGGAAGGGGAGCTACAAATCTACCCACCTTAAAATTAATTTCGTCCTCGAAATTCTAATTCATAACTATTCCTTAAAATTTCAAAAAGAAAGTCTTCCTTAACCTTGATCTCCTTACATTTTAATTCCTCAAAAATAATTCATACCATCCTCCTAATAAGTTTGTAACTGCGAAACCTCGAGAACTTCTACCCACCTTTGGTCACACTACTCCTCCAAATACAGTCACTAAAATCTTGTAACAACCAACTAGTTGCTAACATCACTATCAATAGATATTTATAGCATATAGTATCTTTAATACCCTCATATCTATCAAGCAACCAAAAATTCCAACAATCAAGCAATATTACACTATACCTTAAGAATTTCTGATAAATTCTAGTCAGCACGATCATTCGTCACCTCGAAATAGGAAGGGACGAGAATCAATGGTACAAGAAGGCAAGGGAGAATAATCGAGAACGAATACGAAGTTTCAAAAACGGTAGAGAATTTCTAAGGGAATTTTCAAGGCAAAGTGGATTGAGATTTTCTAAGGTTTAGTCATATTCGCAGGCTCGTACCAGTACAGTTACGTAACCAGTACGATATTCTCTGACCTGTATGGGCCACCAAAAGCACCACCGCGAGGAGTCTTGGGAGCCATTTCATAAAAAGAAGTTAGGGTTTTGGGGAAGAAGAACTCTAACGAAGAAGAAAGCAAAAAGAGGAAGAACTCTCTCTCTCCATCAGACGCCTATTTATAGGCTTGGTCGCACGCGTGAACCGATGAAGGGTGACGTCAATCGCCGCCTGGGGTTCTACAAAGTAATAACTGCAAATAATCCAAAAAGATCATCATTAAATCTTTTTGTTTATTTCGAAGTGTTACCATTTGCATTTAAAACTTAGAGAAGCATGCGCCTCATCACAGATGCGCGGAGCAATCATGCGCCCCGAACAGTTGTGAGCCCCCATTGAAGACCATACCATGCTTTTTTTTCAAAGTATTCCAAAACTTCACAGAAAGTTTTGAAAACTTTGAAGGGGGTCTTGTAGAAGCATGGAATTTCAGGCACTTCTACAGGACGGAATTCCTATGCGCCTAACATTACATGTGCCAGGGAACATCAAACGAAGTACTTGGCACAGCAAGATAGCAAAAGTATAGACATCAAAAGGATTTTTTATTTTCATATAAAATTCTATTACATGTCTAAAAAAGGCCTTACAAAGGAAAATTTCTACAAAAAGAAAGAATCCTAAGACTACAGCCAGGCGCAGCAAACTGCCATGCGCCTTCTGCCCGACGCATCATCAGTCAGGCGCATCACTTCAGCATCTCAGTCAGGCGCATCACTTCAGCGTCTCAGTCAGGCGCATCACTTCAGCGTCTCAGTCAGACGCATTACTTCAGCGTCTCAGTCAGGCATATCTATTTCAGCGTCTCAGTTAGGCACATCTTTTCAGCGTCTCAGTTATACACATCATGAAGTCTCAGCATATGCGCTCTGCTTCGACCCAATCAAGTGCTTCGACTAATGAATCATTTATTGAGCAGAACTAGGGTGGGCGATCAACCCCACTCTAGCGGAAGGAAGAGCTCTCCAAAGCCCAAGGAAGAGGAGAGCACCGCAACTCCGATCCGTGGCTAAAGGAGCAGCTTTCAATACAACCAAAATAGGCAACACCCACTCTAGCAGGAGGAAGAGCTCTCCAAAGCCCAAGGAAGAGGAGAGCACCGCAACTCCGATCCGCGACTAAAGGAGCAGCTTTTAACACAACCAGAATGGGCAACACCCACTCTTGCCGGAGGAAGAGCTCTCCAAAGCCCAAGGAAGATGGGAGCACCACAATTCCGATTTGCGGCTCTTCCAGCATAACGGAGACGAGACTCGAGCATCCCAATCTTTGGATGCAACAAGCACCTTCCGCCTGCCTCAGAAGCCCTCGATTCTGACTTTTGGATGTAACAGTCACCTTCAAGTGCATAAATAAAGACAATTTGTCGCATCTTCAACCTCGGAAGCATCTTGTCAACAAAATGTGCTCGAGTAAATAAGTTTATTCGGGAAGACGTGAGAGAACGAGAAGCAAACTCTCTCCTTGCTGCTATTTATAGGCCGGGCAAATCAAACCCATACGCCAAGTGGCAGGCTCTTCGAATCCCGTACAATAAATTTGCATTTATGGTGATAAACCTGACGCTTCGAATTCAGCCAAGTCAAGAACGGCTATTTAAAGCACTCGAGGAACGCAACAGTCGGACCAATAAAAATGTGTCATGCAAATGGATGCGCCGGTCAGATACTGTGCATCGTACAGACGCGCCCGTCGGTACCAAGCGCCCTGTATGGATGCACCCAACAAAGCATGTATCCTAATCAACATGGACCCATGCACCCAGTGGAATACAGATCAATACGCCCACTCAACAGCCCATCACCCGTCAAAGAACATTAAATACTAAAGTCTGACACGACAGCAAACATGCCTCGATAACAGAGCAGCAACAGCTTTTACAGAAAATAAAGCGCCACTGACGTCAGCATCATCATTACTCTCTTCCAGCGGTTACAAGCCACGTGGCCGCCCAACCATTCGCATGCGCCTCCGCGGCCATGCGCCCAAACCTCTGCATGCGCTTCAAGAGCCGTGTGCCTCAGACCTTCCTCTGATCCCTAAAGAGAGAGGTCAAGTCACTACTGAAGCTTCGCATGTGCCTCTAAAGCCGTGCGCCCAGACTGGTTCGCAACTCCTGAAGGTTACGAGCCAAAGTCTTCTCATGCGCCCAATCCCAGGCACATCCTATCAGATTACCCTTCACCAAATCCAAGATCTTTGAGCTACGAACATGCGCCACGTGTCCTTTGACTCAATTCAGCCTATGAAGGGGTACTAATCACCCAAGATCTCAGCAACAGAAAGATCTTCTCCTTTTTACGTGCCAGCCCATAAAAGCAGCATGAAGGATTCAACCCACAAATGATGGCGCATCATCTATGCATCTTCCGCAGCTTCAACCACGTGGCGTCCCCACGTACAGGCGCATCCTACATATACGCGCATGAGCAGCCAGCCTGCAAGCTATAAATCGAGGGATCATTTCCTTCTTCCACACACAGAGACACACCTACGGACAGAGACCTTCACACACACAGTGAGAGAGGCAGATACAGACACTCAACGTCTTCTTTCTCTCCGCAAGCTCCAGCACCCAGAGCAACTCAGACCTTCAGAGAACCGAGAACCATCATCAGATCGTCAACGGAGTCAACGTATTACCACTCGCTCCATCGACACAGGGACCCAGATAAACAAAAGTGTACTCCTAGGACTACATCTAAGTCCTACATTGTAACATTGTTTTGTTTGTAATTGAATTTTGCAATCAAAAGATTTTAATGGCAAACAACCATGTTGTACTATTCATTCAATAGTGGATTAAAGCCGGAGAGAGTTCTGGGACTGGAGAGTCCTAAGGGAGGATACCAGGATACATCTAGTGTTTGATTTCTTGCTCTCTTTTAAATTGATATTTGCTTTGGAAATGTGCATCGATAATTTTTATTACCCTATTCACCCCCCTCTAGGGCTCTACATATCTTAGGTTGGGCTAGTTGGCCTGAGAAAAAAAAAGAAGACATAATTTGTTTTGGGCTTGGTTTGATGGATTGGGATGGGATGAGTTGATAATTATGGATTTTAATTAGTTGTTAGCATATTCGTTAGTATTAATCAATTAGTTAATTAGTTGTTTAATTAAATTAATTACTTTGTTAGTTTTAGTTATTAAATAGATTAAATATTGGTGGATTAATTAGTGTTTGGTTAAAATAGGAATAGTGTTTTTTTAGGAATTTTTTAGAATGTCCTAGAATTTGCTAGACTAGAACAAAATTATTGTCCTATTATTTTCTAGGTGATTTAGCAACGACTTCCACTTTGGACATAAGGCAAGTACTCCTTACAAGATATTTTTTCATATATTATAAATGCTATATTTTATTTCATGACTTGTCATGTTTCATATTACGACACGAATTGGACACATTGTTATTGTTCATGTACTCTGTTAATCAGATTTGACTATTGCCTGATATTGATTTTTTTAAATTTCGGGGAAAGGGAAATGCCAAGTAGATATGTGGTTGAACCTTCTATTTAGAATAATAGTTCATTATTCACTACACGTATGTTGAGCAGTACCAATCTGAGTAAAAGCCTAGTCGTCCATATATTGAAAATAGTATTTCAAATCACATGGATTATTAGTCATGTATTCTCGTGCATGATCTGCCTTGTGATTAGTCATAGTTATCCTGTTTTATTGTTATTCTCATAGATTTTCGTATTGTAGGTTTAATGGTCATAACAACATTCTGTGTCTCATTGTCTGGTTTTTATTCTATATTACTTTCATGCTTTATTTTGTATCGTATGGCATGTTGTTTGGATGTACTTTGCTCCCGTCCTGGCAGGACAGTTGACATATTAAGTTTGGAGATAACATATGGATCGAGATGCTTCTAGAAGACTAGCAGAGTAGAATAGATTTTAATGTATTAGATGTTCTGGATGTATTACATATTACAAATATATATTGATGATGATGAGGATTATCGAATTTGTCTACGGATAATTGGACATGTATGATGGTACGGACCCTAACTTTTGGGGATTATTTATTTATTTATTTTATACGATTAGATGATGGTATATTCATTAAACTGTATTTTCTTATTAATTATGACTATAGATTTACTTTTCCGTAGCTTTAATTTTTGGAGCACAAGAAATACCAATCTTTCCAAACGTCCTTCATGAGCTTGGAAGTAGACAAGTCCACCTTCAAATTGATATACTATGTCCCACCCAAACTTATCCCCTAACATTCTTTTGACTTCGCACAACTTCGGTTCAAATTTAGGCGATTTGATTCTTTACCGTAATTCTAGACCTAACTTCCAACGTGAGTTCAAAACTCGATATTGATCCAAACCATTTGATCCTATATATGGTTTTGACCCATTTTGAGCCTACGATGCACATGCCAAGGGTGTGCCACTCAATCGAGTTCTCATGTGCTATTTATTTGTAAATTGCACGAAAGACTCATCGGTTGACTTTTCATGTTTGATTTGACTACAAAATAAGTTTGGACCTTAACCTAGCCAACCCCACTTGGTACAGCCATGTTAGGTTGTCATGACTTAGTAGAGTTATTATGATTTTATTTTGGATCAAATAAATTTAAATACAATTTTTTATATATGAAGATTATATTTATAATAGCCTAATAATATAGATATAGATATGGCCTTAGTCATGGTTAAGATTAGAAGGTGCAAAATGAGTAGGAATTGTGGCATGGATAGTGTAGTCGTGTGCTTTGACTAGTATATTAGCCATGCTAGGGAAGGTCTAGCCATAGCAGTGTCCCTACTAGAAAACAAGTCAAAGTTGTGACTTGACCCCTATAAGTGATTTAAATAATTATTTAATAAGATTATGACTTTTAGGAGATCCGGTTGTACCAATTTAGCCTTATTTTGACCTGAACCCAACCTAAACCTATATAGTCATATAGTGCATCCAATGACGTCCATGCAGATATATATTATATATATTTGTATTGATATTTTACTTTAGTGATTTAGTATGCAATTTTAGAAATGGTTGTTATGTATATACTATATACGTTCTTACTATTAAGTTAATATTTTATTTGTAAATATGGTAACTAATTTTTTTAAAATAACTTTGTGGAATTTTTGGGACTATAGGCTATATGTGTGTGTGTGTGTGTGTGTGTGTGTTTGTGTGTGTGTGTGTGTGTGTGTGTGTGTGTGTGTGTGTGTGCTTGTATTATAAGGTTATTTATTTTGTTATCATTATTACTATTATAATATTTTTATTTTAGGTTACTTGTGTTCTTAGAAAATAAGTACTAATATGGGAGTGCATACTTTTATATAACCCTATACTAGAAAATGTTATTAGGATTTTGTTGGGTTTTTGAGTAATTATACATACATACTCATATTTTTTTGAGTAGTTATTAGGATTTTTTTATACATATATTTTTATACATACATATATATTTTATATATATATATATATATATATATATATATATATATATATATATATATATATATATATATATATATATATATATATATTTACATACATACATATATATATATATATATATATATATATATATATATATATATATATAGAGAGAGAGAGAGAGAGTAATATATAGTAAAATATATATATATATATATATATATATATATATATATATATATATATATAGAGAGAGAGAGAGAGAGAGTAATATATAGTAAAGGAAAGAAAAAACAAACAAACAATAAACCCTTTGAATATCTCGTGATATATTCAATATATCGTGAGATATCCAAGTCTAAATTCACCGGACCCCCTCCAAACTGACACAAACCCGCGACTTTTATATATATTCGAGAGGGAGAGAGAGAGATTTCTCTCATAACCCTAGCCTAAACTCACGACCTTGGCCGCAACCTTAACCTCAGGCGACCCCCTCCCCGTGCGCATGCACTGGCGGTCGGGCGCGTCCAGTCACGACCGGTGGCAGCCACAGCAAAAGCAGCAGCAGGGGCATACAGCAACAAGGAGGCCTGCTTCACGCTAATAATTCTCCCACCTCGATCATCTGTTTCCCAAACGAATTTCTCAGGTATGTAGACAACCGATACGTCTCGAGGTCCCTTCAATTAGTTTTTATTTAGTCGCACTAGATTGACCAGAAAATCAATGCCAATATTGGCGAAAAACTGTTCCGGCACAAACAAAATTTTGATTCCTCGAACCTATTTTGGAAGGCAAATTGCTGCCAATCCAACACGAATTTTTGAAATCTAGTTAAACAGATTTCTAGAAGACATAACAGAGATGGAAATGCTATTAATATATTTAATTCTAGTTAATTATACAGAGAGATAAAATTATTAGGAAAATTAAGAAAAAACTATAAAAAATAGTTTTGAAAACTTTGAAATTTCTCGATACGGGGTCCGTCCCGAATATTCGGGCGACTTGGTCACAACCTGTGAGCATCAAAAAATGCATACGAATGCTGCGAACGTGGGGCTTTGACGGAACTCGAATTGGTTGTGTGTGCGCGACGAATTTGATACGTATCCATCGAATTTCCCCGTATCGGCCACTTTGCATAAACCCCCAATTACTTTGTATACGTTCGTCACATTGTAACAAAACTTATGCCACTAGACTCATGTCATTTTTCTCGTCCTGTGAGCCAAGTTTGGTCCGATTCTGAGAAGGTCGACCGGAACACTATTTTGGCGGGCCCGCAACCCGATCCAAAGGACGAATTTGTGCACGGTCCACCGGAATCCAACTTTGGACATACGGTTGGGTTCGTATCGTCAAACCAGACCCGTAAATATATAGTTTGATGACTTTAGATACCGTAGGTGTTGATACGCTTTTCGGTGCTTTTTATGATGGATGTACCGGAGATGGCAATACCGTATTTCTAAAGATGACCGGAGATGCCCTACGGAAGGGAAGCAATAGTATAGAGTCAGTCTAAATTTCACCAGGAATACTAGACATGCTACTCTCAACAAAGGAATGCAACTAGAGGGATCCGACCATCAATGTTCGTTCCAGCGGACCCATGGATAACATTATCCATTCTCTTTCCCTCTACTGGTCCGAATGAAGACGATTGGCTCAGACAAACCACCCAGACATCGTTTTGACCAAAAATTAATGTTTTACCTCTATGTCCAGAATTATACTTTTGGGCAGTCAAATTTAGATATTTCTTTTATGACAAACACATTAGTGATGTCTATTTCAGCATCCGAAGTCATTTGCAGGAGTTGGACTTTTATGGCTCATTGATTGGTTAGTTATTGTTGGTTCTATGCGCTAAACTATGAAAGTACAACCTGCCAAACTTTACAGTTTTTACATGCTTTTCTCTATTGCCATTCTTTCTTACTTGGTTACATATTTCTCTTGCTTTTGTCATGGTTACTTTTTACTTTTACATGAACGTAGATTGTTACTTATTTTTCCATATTACTTTTTCTATCTTTCTTATCTTATTCATGTCTAGTGATAATATTGCTATGCCTATGCCATGTTCCCCAGACCTGTTTGACCAGTACTTGACTAGGACATGACTAGATAGACTTGACTTCCTAGTACCTTAGGCGAGAGTATTTTATTAGCCGTGGCTACACCTCTATTGTTAGTGCCTCACCGGGCTACGATAGAGAACCTGTTATAGGACTGTTAGTGCCTCACCGGGCTGCGGTTATATCACATGTACCTATAGCCATGATTAATATTATATTCTTATGACATGTCACCATATGTATAGTTCCTTTATGTGTTATTCTTTTCTCTATTTATTATTCCTATTTTTTCTCGCATGTTATTTATTGTCAAAGTAGGCTTGTATATTATGTGTCTTGCTAGTCCCCTGAGGACATGGTGATCTCCCCAGGTTATGGCTGAGCTGGTAGAATCGATGAATGCTTATGATTTGCGTCTACAGGATTCAGGTATCGTTGGTGCATGGTTCTAATTTATTATTCTCCTGTACTGCATATTCTTATCATGATATATTCTGCTTAGTAGCCTAGTTTTATAGACTCATGTTTCCTTTCGAGTCTATTCGGACATGTATGCTAGTGGGCTGCAGACCACGAACCATATTGTTCCTTCTTGAGGTTTATTATTTTATGTGGATTGAGATTTAGTTTTGACTTGCCATTATTAGACTTATTACCATAGTCTAGACAGCTTATACGTATTCGAACGGGGCTGGAGTTCTCTCAATACGTAGTTGGCATGTATACGTCTCCTAGTCCTACATATTTTGGGATTGGGCGTTACATATTTTTTGGTGGCCCATGCAGTTCGAGTTAGCTGTTTCGGTTACGTTACTGTACCGAGCGGGCCTGTGAAATGACTAAACCTTTAGGAATCTCAATCCACAACTGCCTTGACAATTCTTTTAGAAATTTTTCTACCATCATTGAACTTCATATTTGCTCTCGACTATTCTTCCTTTGATTTCTCGTGTGTCACTCCCTAATCCTGGAATACGTATTTTAATACGTAAACCGATAAATTGTATTTAACTTGTATTTATACTATATTTATTATGCTGTATTTCTTCATACATTTCCCAAAAATATTTGACAAAATATTATTTCCTAATTTATTTTCTGCATTTGGGCCTACAGTTTTGGCTCCTTTGGGTAACCTATTCTTGGTTCACCAATGGTTCACCATGAACCCTTTGGTTCATCATGAACCCTTGGGTTCAAGGTTATAAATACAACTCATCTCATTCTCTCTCCTCTCATTTACTTCCTCCCATTTACTTCCTCCACCAACCAAGGCAAGTACCAACTTGCTCAAGAGATGGATCCATAATTTTGTCAATGATTTCTTACAAAACTATTTGCCAAAACATGTTCTTCTCCTCAATCTATAATAGTTTAGAACTTGGAAATTCCCATTTGAAGCTTTGATTTTTGTAGATCTAGGTTTTAATCATTTTCGGGTTTTTGCATGGTTTGATCTACTTTAGTTGAATTTTATGGGTTTTTGATGCTTCCATGTGGAAGAGCATTCAGTTTCACCCAAGTTGGAACTTTAGAAATCTGGATTTGGAGTTCGGATGACCAAGTTATGATGCTTTGAAGTTTGGGTTCAGCCATGGTGTTCTTGCTGTTTGGAGAAGACAGTGAACAGTGTGCTCCTGTTTGAGCACGCTTCCTGTTGGAAGCGTGTCTCTCCCCTTGAGCTTGCATGACTTTTCACGCAGCTCTTCCCTTGAGCTTGCGTGACTTTTCACGCAGCTCTTCCCTTGAGCTTGCGTAACTTTTCACGCAGCTCTTTCCTTGAGCTTGCATGGGGAGGGCAGAATCCTGAGATCGTGTTACACCAGCCGCCTTGAGATATTGTCTTGACGCGCCGGCTGGTCTCCACGGATACTGTGTCATCTGCAACGAGTGGATGACTGTATCCGATTAATTCCTGCTATATAATATATGTTTTGGCAAGGTGGCCTTACGAGGGACCTGTACTCAATAACACCTGTCTATGCGAACCCCTGGGTTGGCTAGCCTTGCTGGAAAGATACGATCTGAGGATTTTCGAAATAACATGACGCGAGGATAACCTCGTTCCACTAGAAACTCGTAGACTTGATTGGCCGTGAAAACGACTTGCATGTATCCTATTTACCTTCCGTGAATAACTGAGGGAAGCGGACTGTCATGGTATGTGATCCAACCCATGTTCTTGTTTGATTGTTGGGTTGGTTATCGTACTATGACAGGCTGTGGACCGAAGTTATGAACGGAAGACTTATTCTGGTTGTGAAGTGCTACTTCTGTGAATGACTGAGGAACATGGTCTATCATGGTACATGATCCAACCTATGTTCCTGTTTGATTGTTGGGTTGGTTATTGTGCTGCGATAGGCTATCGACCGAAGTCACGATCAGGAGATTTTATTGTTTATACCTTTTAACTTATGTGAAAGTTATAGAGTACGACACGTCCCGACTCCATGCGGCACCTTTTGTCCTTGTTTGGTTGTAAGGGTGCCATATGGGTTCGAGGATGTTGCGCTACCCTATAATAGTAGCATAAGTATTACTATTATCAATCATTCTATTTAACTGAGTTTTTAATCTTAACTCTTGTGTCCCTTTGGCGGTACTTGCTATTCGGGGCTGACCCCGCTGGTTTTGTTTGGCCAGATCCCATAGCAGAGCCAGAGGACACGATCTTCCTCCCTGACATCCATGGTGCATACTAGGAGCATGGCGGTTCGGGGACTCGAGTGGGTTTCTTTTCCACCACTCCTGCTTATACTTTTGCGGCGTTTAGCCACCGGCACCTGTTAGCCGAATTACTTGATATTTTGTGTCAGTACATAATTGTAATTAAACAGACTGCAGCTGTGTATAATTTTGTACTCCTGACTCTCCGAGATAGCTAAATTATAAAGCTAGTCTCTCATGATCATTTTGATGAAGCGTCGGGGACGCCTTACTGCTTTATCTTTAATGTTCATTTATTTGCTGATGTGATTTGATTGATTGAGACATAGAACTCTGTGGGACCATAGGAGACTTGATTGTAGCATGTACCCCCTAGTCTCTCGACAGCCACGATCGCCGTACGACATTACGTACCTCATATGGAGTAGCTGGCCTAGTCCGTCTCCGTATTTCGGTACTGGGGCGTGACAAGGTTTTAGTGGTGGCCCATGCAGGTCTGATTTTCAGACTTGTGGGGTATTGCGAATTATTAGGAGTCTCAATCAAAACTTGTTCCCCTTGAAATTCTGTTTCGAATTCTCTGTCCTTGCCTTGATCTCTAACCTGACTTGCATCCTCGAAATCTTTCTCGTCCGGACTTGATAATCTTATATTCTTCTCTATAGGGGTGCTTCGTTCTCAGTAGCGGGTGAGGCCCATGAGGAAGAGCAGCAAGAGCATGGCTCGACTAGGCAGTAACAGGGGAGAGAACCTTCTTCAGTGCAGGCACGAGCAGAAATGGAACCAGAGGCAGTGCAGCCGCAGGTTATTGAAACTCCTGTAACACCAGCAGCGATGGCAGTACCAGACGCCGTAGCACTCCTGGAGATCATTCGGGGGTTTCTTGTCACTAACCAACAACAACAGACTCGGCAGCGGGAGCAGAACGTGTTGCTGAACCAAAGGATTCAGTTAGCTCTTGAGAGGAGTGTCGGGGCTGACTCGGAAGCATCAGGAAGGTTTCGTCGCTTGAACCCGAGGTATTTTGACGGCACGGAGGATGCCATCACTGCGGATGCCTGGATTCAAGACATCGAAGCCATTCTTGTGGCAGCCAAGGTTCCAGATGATGAGAAGGTTGATCAGGTCAAACTGGTACTTCAGGATCTTGCCCGCGACTGGTGGGCATCAGAAGAAGTTGGTGCAAGACGCCCTGTTCGTTGGACCACCTTCAGTGACAGATTCAAGGCCAAGTATTTTGGCATAGTAGCTAGATATGAGCTCCAGCAGAAGTTTATCAGTCTCAAGCAAGCAGGCAAGACCGTAGATGGGTATGCAGCAGAGTTCTGCAGACTGTGCCGTTTCGCACCAGCAATGGTGGCAACGGAGCCAGAGAAAGCTATGAGGTTCTAGCAGGGACTTCATTTGGAACAATTACAGCTTGTGGAAGGACACGACTACCAGACGTTTGACGCTGTTTTGACGGCCGCTCGGAGGCACGAGCTTACCCAGCAGAGGTTGGCATCGAGGACAGGAGGTCAGAAGAGATCTCATTCCCAGGTTGGAGGAGGAGCAATGCAGCGAACATTGGCACCAGCACCCGGTGTACGTATTCATGATGCAGGAGCGCCGCAGAGGACGGCCGTGTCAACTAATACAGCGCCAGTTCGGCATCAGCAGCCGAGGAACCAACAACAGCGTCAGGGAGCACCCCAGGGCTGTACATTCTGTGGGAAGGCAGGCCACACGAGGGAGGTGTGTCGGTCAGCGAATGGCTTATGCTTGAGGTGTGGTAGTTCAGACCACCGTATCTCCACTTGTCCTATGATGCAGAGGCCAGGAGGGCCAGCTCAGCAGTTTCCAGCGTTGCCAGCTCCAGTGGCAACTCCGAGTGGAGGGCCAGTATTAGCAGTAAGGCCCCTAGCTCAGCGTCTACCAACGCAGGCTCAGATGTTCCGCCAGGCACAGGAAGCCGAAGGCCCTCAGAGGCAGCAACAGCATGGTCGAGGAAGGCCGCAACAAGGGGCTCCGCGTGGCCAGGCTCTCACCTTGACCTTGGGAGAGGCTCTAGCGTCTAGTGACGTGGTGGCAGGTAAAATTCTCGTCACCTCATTTCCCGCTGTAGCATTATTTGATTCAGGTTCTACTCATTCATTCATCTCAGCACAATATGCTACACGGATTGGATTAGAGTTTGAGGCATTGCCGGAGAGGATGGATATACTCACCGGCAATGGGCTCGTAGAAGTTAGCAGAGTGTGCTTTTCATGTTCGGTGGAGGTGTGTGGGCAATTACTGCCCGCATCATTGATTGAATTCCCTATGGAGAATTTTGATGTTGTTCTTGGCATGGACTGGTTAAGAGACAGTCATGCGACAATTGATTGTAGAGGAGGTAGGGTCATATTCAGCATCCCTGGGATGGAGCAGTTTATCTTTACTCGAACCTTGAAGAATCAGGCCGGAGGCGTCATTTCAGCAGCAGTGTCAGAGCAGGACAGATTCCGAGAGTGGTCGAAGATTTTCTCGACATCTTCCCTGATGAGCTCCCAGGGATACCCCCAGTCAGAGAGATAGAATTTAGCATTGAGTTGAACCCTGGAACGAGGCCTATTGCAGACAGAGTTTACAGAATGTCGCCGTCAGAACAGGATAAGTTGTATCAACATAAAAAAGAGTTGAAGTCTAAGGGATTCATCCGAGACAGCAAATCGTCCTGGGCCGCGCCAGTGATTCTAGTTCCCAAGAAGGATGGGTCGACGAGGATATGCATCGACTACCGCAAGCTGAATGCAGTAACAGTGAAGAATAAGTACCCGCTACCAAGGATTGATGACCTGTTTGACCAGTTGAGCAAGGCCAGCGTCTTTTCCAAGATCGATCTTCGGTCGGGATACTATCAAGTAAGAGTCCGGAAGCAAGACATACCGAAGACAGCATTCAGATCTAGATATGGGTATTATGAGTTTTTAGTAATGCCCTTTGGACTAACCAACGCCCCCGCAGTATTCATGGATTTAATGAACCGCATCTTTCTGCGGTATTTGGATAAATTTGTGGTGGTGTTCATAGATGACATTCTTGTCTACTCCAGCAGTGAAGAGGAGCATGAGAAACATCTTAGGACTGTCTTACAGACATTGAGGGAGCATCAACTTTATGCGAAGCTCGACAAGTGTGAATTCTGGTTAGATCATATTTCGTTCCTGGGACATATAATTTCTGGGGCAGGAGTGTCAGTGGATCCGAAGAAGATTGAGGCCGTAGAGCATTGGCCAGTCCCGAGAACGGTTGCAGAAGTACAAAGTTTCTTAGGATTAGCTGGTTACTACAGAAGGTTCGTGGCAGACTTTGCCAAGATCTCTGCGCCCTTAACGCGTTTGACACACAAGGACGTAGAGTTTGTTTGGTCAGCTAGCTGTCAGGCATCATTTGAAGAATTGAAGAGAAGATTGATCTCAGCCCCGATCTTGACGCTTCCAGTAGGAGCGGGAGGCTTTACAGTATATTGTGACGCATCTGGGAAGGGTCTTGGATGTGTATTGATGCAGCACGAAAAGGTGATAGCATATGCGTCTCGACAGCTTCGAGACCATGAGAAGAATTACCCGACTCACGATTTGGAGTTAGCAGTTGTGGTATTTTCGCTCAAGTTGTGGAGGCATTATTTATACGGAGATCGGGTAGAGATCTATACTGATCATAAGAGTTTGAAATACGTATTCACGCAGCGAGATTTGAACATGAGGCAAAGAAGATGGTTAGAACTGCTGAAGGATTTTGATTTAGATCTTCAGTATCATCCAGGCAAGGCAAATATAGTTGCAGATGCACTGAGTAGGAGAGACAGTGCCTTTATCTTGACCTCACAGAAGCATATTTTAGAAGACCTTCAGAGTATAGGAATCGAAGTAGTTTTGCCAAGGGATATAGGAAGAATGACCAGTATGCAGATTCAGTCAACCTTAGTAGAGAGGATAAGGGCAGCACAAGCAGGAGATCCACAGATTCAGAAGTTATGGTCGGAGTGTGAATCAGGCCGTAGGAAGGAGTTAGTGATTCATGAAGATGGTACGCTCAAGTTTGGAAACAGTCTCTATGTACCGAGTGGAGACCTTCGGCAAGAAGTTATGTCCGAAGCTTATAGTTCTATTTACTCCATTCATCAAGGAGGAACGAAGATGTATCGAGATATCAGGCAGTACTTTTGGTGGAATGGCATGAAAAGAGAGATAGCAAGATTTGTATCCAAGTGTCTGGTATGTCAGCAGGTGAAAGCCGAGCAGCAGAGACCAGCAGGGTTGCTACAGCCGCTTCCTATCCCAGAATGGAAATGGGAGCACATCACGATGGATTTGGTGACCGGTTTACCTAAATCCCCGACTGGTAAGAATGCAGTCTGGGTAATAGTAGATCGACTCACGAAGGTCGCTCATTTCCTTCCCTTCCGAGTTGGACAGACTACTGAGCAGTTAGTAGAAATGTACATGAAGCAGATAGTAAGGCAGCACGGTGTTCCAGTTAGTATAGTATCAGATCAGGATACGCAGTTTACTTCCCATTTTTGGCAGAGCTTACACCAAAGTTTGGGAACCAAGTTAAGATTCAGTACTGCTTATCATCCACAAACTGACGGGCAATCAGAAAGAACCATCCAGACGTTAGAAGATATGCTACGGGCGTGTACCTTGGATTTTGGTAGATCTTGGGAGGATCAGCTTCATCTATTAGAGTTCTCCTATAACAACAGCTATCAGGCTAGCATTCAGATGGCCCCGTTCGAAGCATTGTACGAAAGGAAGTGCAGGTCCCCTTTGGCATGGGACGACGTCGGAGAACGAAAGTTGTTGGGACCAGAGATGATCATGCAGACTGTGGAGATAGTTAAGTTGGTCAGAGAACGCCTTCGAGTTGTACAGGACCGACATCGTCATTGGGCAGATCAGCATCGTAGGCCTCTAGAGTTCAGAGTTGGCGACCAAGTATTTCTGCGAATTTTGCCTACTCGGGGTATCATCAGATTTGGAACCCGATGAAAGCTTAGTCCAAGATACGTTGGTCCTTTTAAGATTCTCGCTCGGGTAGGCGATGTGGCTTATCGACTTGCCCTTCCGCCTTCGTTAACTGGCATACATGATGTGTTTCATGTGTCCCAATTACGTGGGTATGTCCCGGATCCGAGTCATGTCCTCGATCATTCTGAGTTAGTCGTTGGTACCGACCTAACTTACGAGGAACAACCCGTATCTATTTTAGACCGGCGAGAGAAGGTGCTCAAGAATCGGACGATAAGCCTTGTCCGTGTTTCTTGGAACCATCACTCTCCGGGAGAGTCAACCTGGGAGCGCGAGGACGAGATCAGATCTCGGTAACCGCATTTGTTTGACTAATAAGGTATATTTTTGCACCTTATTGACACGATTCCATGCTTATCTGCACATGCTTATTTTGCACTTTGTGATGTATGATAATAACTGCTATGATAGTTAACTTGTATATGATTGAGCCTTGTTTGCCCTGATTTCACTATCCTGTCTTGGCTGGAATTCCGAGGACGAAATTTTTCTAAGAAGGGTAGAGATGTCACTCCCCAATCCTGGAATACGTATTTTAATACGTAAACCGATAAATTGTATTTAACTTGTATTTATACTATATTTATTATACTGTATTTCTTTATGCATTTCCCAAAAATATTTGACACAATATTATTTCCTAATTTATTTTCTGCATTTGGGCCTACAGTTTTGGCTCATTTGGGTAACCTATTCTTGGTTCACCAATCGTTCACCATGAACCCTTTGGTTTATCATGAACCCTTGGGTTCAAGGTTATAAATACAACTCATCTTATTCTCTCTCCTCTCATTTACTTCCTCCCATTTACTTCCTCCACCAACCAAGGCAAGTACCAACTTGCTCAAGAGATGGATCCATAATTTTGTCAATGATTTCTTACAAAACTATTTGCCAAAACATGTTCTTCTCCTCAATCTATACTAGTTTAGAACTTGGAAATTCCTATTTTGAAGCTTTAATTTTTGTAGATCTAGATTTTAATCATTTTCGGGTTTTTGCATGGTTTGATCTACTTTAGTTAGATTTTATAGGTTTTTGATGCTTCCATGTGGAAGAGCATTCAGTTTCACCCAAGTTGGAACTTTGGAAATCTGGATTTGGAGTTCGGATGGCCAAGTTATGATGCTTTGAAGTTTGGGTTCAGCCATGGTGTTCTTGCTGTTTGGAGAAGACAGTGAACAGTGTGCTCCTGTTTGAGCACGCTTCCTGTTGGAAGCGTGTCTCTCCCCTTGAGCTTGCGTGACTTTTCACGCAGCTCTTCCCTTGAGCTTGCGTGACTTTTCACGCAGCTCTTCCCTTGAGCTTGCGTGACTTTTCACGCAGCTCTTCACTTGAGCTTGCATGACTTTTCACGTAGCTCTTCCCTTGAGCTTGCGTAACTTTTCACGCAGCTCTTCCCTTGAGCTTGCGTGACTTTTCGCGCAGCTCTTCCCTTGAGCTTGCGTGACTTTTCACGCAGCTCTTCCCTTGAGCTTGCGTGACTTTTCACACAGCTCTCCCCTTGAGCCTGTGTGACTTTTCACGCACGCGGCCTTGAGTGAGCCTGCATGACTTTTCACGTACGCTGTCCTGAGTGAGCCTGCGTGACTTTTTCACGCACGCTGTCCTGAGTAAGCCAGCATGACTTTTCATCCCTCGAGCGTGCGTGCTTTTGTGCGTACGCTTTTGATATTTTATTAGATATTATATGCCTATTTTATATCCTTACGCCTTTTGTCCCGAGCATGATATGAGCACTATTGTGACCCTGGAGAACAAAGTGTTCCTACCTGATACATGTACCTGAATGTCCCAGTTCTTGTTCATGCTCGACAAATGACTCGTAACTCCATGTGGCATATTTGTAATGATGTATTACACTAAGGAGGGTAGCACATGTTGACATAATGATTGACATGGATCCTCTTTGGGGTACTCGTACTAAACTACGACTTTAGGAGGATAATCATGCAGGCCACAGCATGAGAGTCCAAGATTTCACCTAGGGTTAAACTAGGCAACTAAATATACTAGATGCATGGGGAGGGCAGAATCCTGAGATCGTATTACACCAGCCGCCTTGAGATATTGTCTTGACGTGCCGGCTGGTATCCACGGATACTGTGTCATCTGCAACGAGTGGATGACTGTATCCGATTAATTCCTGCTATATAATATATGTTTTGGCAAGGTGGCCTTACGAGGGACCTGTGCTCAATAACACCTGTTTATGCGAACCCCTGGGTTGGCTAGCCTTGCTGGAAAGATACGATCTGAGGATTTTCGAAATAACATGACGCAAGGATAACCTCGTTCCACTAGAAACTCGTAGACTTGATTGGCCGTGAAAACGACTTGCATGTATCCTATTTACCTTCCGTGAATAACTGAGGGAAGCGGACTGTCATGGTACGTGATCCAACCCATGTTCTTGTTTGATTGTTGGGTTGGTTATCGTACTATGACAGGCTGTGGACCGAAGTTATGAACAGAAGACTTATTCTGGTTGTAAAGTGCTACTTTTGTGAATGACTGAGGAACATGGTCTATCATGGTACATGATCCAACCCATGTTCTTATTTGATTGTTGGGTTGGTTATTGTGCTACGATAGGCTATCGACCGAAGTCGCGATCATGAGATTTTATTGTTTATACCTTTTAACTTATGTGAAAGTTATAGAGTACGACACATCCCAACTCCATGCGGCACCTTTTGTCCTTGTTTGGTTGTAAGGGTACCATATGGGTTCGAGGATGTTGCGCTACCCTATAATAGTAGCATAAGTATTACTATTATCAATCATTCTATTTAACTGGGTTTTTAATCTTAACTCTTGTGCCCCTTTGACGGTACTTGCTATTCGGGGCTGACCCCGCTGGTTTTGTTTGGCCAGATCCCGTAGCAGAGCCCGAGGACACGATCTTCCTCCCTGACATCCATGGTGCATACTAGGAGCATGGCGGTTCGGGGACTCGAGTGGGTTTCTTCTCCACCACTCCTGCTTATACTTTTGCGGCATTTAGCCACCGGCACCTGTTAGTCGGATTACTTGATATTTTGTGTCAGTACATAATTGTAATTAAACAGACTGCAGCTGTGTATAATTTTGTACTCCTGACTCTCCGAGATAGCTAAATTATAAAGCTATTCTCTCATGATCATTTTGATGAAGCGTCGGGGACGCCTTACTGCTTTATCTTTAATGTTCATTTATTTGCTGATGTGATTTGATTGATTGAGACATAGAACTCTGTGGGACCGTAGGAGACTTGATTGTAGCATGTACCCCCTAGTCTCTCGACAGCCACGATCGCCGTATGACGTTACGTACCTCATATGGAGTAGCTGGCCTAGTCCGTCTCCGTATTTCGGTACTGGGGCGTGACATCGTGCCATTGTTTCTCGTTCCTTCCTACTTCGGAGAGACGGATGATCGTGCTTTATAGAAATCATCAGAAATTCTTAAGTTATAGTGTAAGTAGTTTGCTTATTGAATTTTGGATGCTTGATAGATAGGAGGGGATTAGATATGCCATATGCCCTAGATATCTAGTAGTATGGATTTTTGCAACTAGTGTGCAAGGGTTATAAAATTTTAGGACATCATGTGTTTGAGGGAATAGTGTGATCGAAGGTGGGTAGACGTCTCCAATATACAATTTGACTCTTTGGTGGTAAAATTTTTAGAGTAGTGATAGAGTTGAGCAATACAAATTTTGATGGTGAATGGTAAGGGTAAATACTGGAATTATTAAAAGAAAGATGTGATTATAGGCATGATTCAGTGGACCATGGTTAATGAAATTATTTAGTGAAACGATAGTATGAATTTTGAAATTCAGAACCTTGTGGGAGTGGTAAATGTCAATAAAAAATTAAAGGTTTGGTGGTGGAAGAATCGAGTAAGATTGATAAGAAAATTAAGTAAAGTTGGTTATTAAGGAATAAGGAAAGAAATTGATTATACAGTCTATTAGGTAGATGAACGTTTTAAGGTTTAAAATATAGTGTGTGTGTGTGTGTGTGTGTGTGTGTGTGTGTGTGTGTGTGTGTGTGTTTGTGTGTGTGTGCCTAAAACGGCTACAAAGAAGATATATGATTCTTATTTACTGTTGAGCATATTGGAAAAAAAAAAATCACCACGTGACTATAGGTTTTAGGAATATATTGAAGGATGTTGATAAAAAAAATCGATGCGGAGGACAGGATTTGAAAACTTAGTGACTAAGGAAAAAAATGTGTGCCCAAGAGATATGAGATAAGACTTTAATACAAAAGGATATAGATATTGAATTTATTATTATTTTATTTTGCATTTTAGATATTTTGAAATTTAAGGATGCTTTAAAATTTCGAGGACGAAATTCTTTTAATGTGTATAGATTGTAAGGACCCTAATTTTTGGGGATTATTTTTATTTATTTTATACGATTAGATGATGGTATATTTATTAAATTGTATTTTCTTGTTAATTATGACTATAGATGTACTTTTTCGTAGCTTCGATTTTTGGAGTACAAGAAATGTCAATCTTTCGAAACGTCCTTTATGAGCTTGGAAGTAGACAAGCCTACCTCAAATTGATATCATGTCCCATCCAAACTTGTCCCCTAACATTATTTTGACTTCGCACAACTTCGGGTCAAATTTAGGCCATTTGATTATTTACCGTAATTCTAGACCTAACTTCCAATATGAGTTCGGAACTCGATATTGATCAAGACCATTTTATCCAATATATGGTTTTGACCCATTTTGAGCCTACGATGCACATGCCAAGGGTGTGCCACTAAATCGAGTTCCCATGTTCTATTTATTTGTGAATGGCACGAAAGACTCATCGGTTGACTTTTTAGGTTTAATTTGACTAGAAAATAAGTTTGGATCCTAACCTAGCCAAACCCCACTTGGTACAGCCATGTTAGGTTGTCATGACTTAGTAGAGTTATTATAAATTTATTTTGGGTCAAATAGATTTAAATACAATTTTGTATATATAAAGATTATATTTATAATAGCCTAATAATACAGATATAGATATGGCCTTAGTCATGGTTAAGATTAGAAGGTGCAAGATGAGTAAGAATTGTGGCACGGATAGTGTAGTCGTGTGCTTTGACTAGTATATTAGCTATACTAGGGAAGGTCTAGCCATAGGAGTGTCCTACTAGAAAAACAAGTCAAAGTTGTGACTTGACCCCTATAAGTGATTTAAATAATTATTTAATAAGATTATGACTTTTCGGAGATCCGGTTATACCAATTTAGCCTGGTTTTGACCCGAACCCAACCTAAACCTATGTAGTCATATAGTGCGTCTAGTGACGTCCATGTAGATATATATTGTATATATTTGTATTGATATTTTACTTTAGTGATTTAGTATGCAATTTTAGAAATGGTTATTATGTATATACTATATACGTTCTTGTTATTAAGTTAATATTTTATTTGTAAATTTGGTAATTAATTTTCTTAAAATAACTTTGTGGTATTTTTGGGATTATAGGCTATATGTGTGTGTGTGTGTGTGTGTGTGTGTGTGTGTGTGTGTGTGTGTGTGTGTGTGTGTGTGCGCGTGTGTGTGCGCTTGTATTATAAGGTTATTTATTTTGTTATCATTATTACTATTATAATATTTTTATTTTAGGTTACTTGTGTTCTTAGGAAATAAGTACTAATATGGGAGTGCATACTTTTATATAACCCTACACTATAAAATGTTATTAGGATTTTTTGGGTTTTTGAGTAATTATACTTTATATATATATATATATATATATATATATATATATATATATATATATATATATATATATATATAGAGAGAGAGAGAGAGAGAGAGAGAGAGAGAGAGAGAGTTATATATAGTAAAGGAAAGAAGAAAAAAATAAACCCTTTGAATATCTCATGATATATTCAATATATCGTGAGATATCCAAATCTAAATTCACCTGACCCCCTCCAAACCGACACAAACCCGCAAATGTTATTTATATTTGAGAGGGAGAGAGAGATTTCTCTCCTAACCCTAGCCTAAACTCACGACCTTGGCCGCAACCTTAACCTCAGGCGACCCCCTCCCGTGCGCGTGCGCCGGCGGCCGGGCGCGGCCAGGCACGGCCGGTGGCAGCCGCAACAAAAGCAGCAGTAGGGGCATACAAAAACAGCAGCAATAGCAACAAGGAGGCCTGCTTTGCGCTGATAATTCTCCCACTTCGATCATCTATTTCACGAATAGATTTCTCAGTTATGTAGACAACCTATACGTCTCGAGGTCCCTTCAATTAGTTTTCATTTAGTCGCAAAAGATTGACCAAAAAATCAACACCAATAATAACAAAAAACTGTTCCGGCACAAACAGAATTTCGATTCCTCGAACCTATTTTAGAAGGCAAATTGCTGCCAATCCAACACGAATCTTTGAAATATACTTAAACAGATTTCTAGAAGACATAACAGAGATGGAAACGCTATTAATAGATTTAATTTTGGTTAATTATACAGATAGATAAATTATTAGGAAAATCAAGAAAAAAAACCCATGAAAAACAGTTTTGAAAACTTTGAAATTTTTCGATACGGGGTCCGTCCCGAAAATCCGGGCAACTTGGTCGCAACCTATGAGCATCGAAAGACGCATACGGATGTTATGGACGTGTGGGCTTTAACGGAACTCGAATTGGTTGCGTGTGCACGACGAATTTGATGCGTATCCGTCAAATTTTTTCGTATCGGTTACATTGCAAAAATTCCAATTACTTTGTATACGTTCGTCATATTGCAACAAAACTTATGCCACTGGACTCGTGTCATTTTTTGGTTCCGTGAGCCATGTTTGGTCTAATTCTGAGAAGGTCGACCGAAACGCTATTTTGGCGGGCCCGCGACCCGATCCAACATAAAAATTTGTGCACGGTCAATCAAAATCTAACTTTGGACATACGGCTGGGTTTGTATCATCAAACCGGACCCGTAGATATATAGTTTGATACTTTAGAGATCGTAGGTGTTGACACACTTTTCGGTGCAAAGTATATCCAACGGTAAAATTTGCTTTGATCCAAAATTACTGTTTTGCCCCTGTGTCAAGAATTAAACTTTTGGGCAGTCAAATTTAGATATTTCTTTTATGACAAACACGTTTGTGATGTCTATTTCAGCATCCGGAGTCGTTTGCAGGAGTTGGACTTTTGTGGATCATTGATTGGTTAGTTATTGTTGGTTCTACGTGTTACACCAGGCAAGTACATCTTGCCAAACTTTACAGTTTTTACATGCTTTTCTTTATTACCATTCTTTCTTACTTGGTTACATATTTCTTTTGCTTCTTGTCATGGTTACTTTCTAGTTTTACGTGCACGTAGATTGTTACTCATTTTTCCAAATTACTTTTTCTATCTTTCTTATCTTGTTCATGTCTAGTGATAGTATTGCTATGCCTATGCCATGTGCCCCTGACCTGTTTGATCCATACTTGACTTGGATATGACTAGATAGACTTGACTTCCTAGTACCTTAGGCGAGAGTATTTTATTAGCCGTGGTTATACCTCTATTGTTAGGGCCTCACCGGGCTACGATAGAGAACCTGTTATAGGACTGTTAGTGCCTCACCGGGCTGCAGTTATATCACATGTACCTATAGCCATGATTAATATTATATTCTCATGATATGTCACCATCTGTAGATGTCACGACCCGTACCCGCTTTTTGGGACGCGAGCGCGTGAGCAAGCCAGCTACGTATTAAGCGGACTCCAGCCCAACTCGAATACGTAAACGTTGTCTGGACTATGGTAATGTGCCTAATCATGGCAAGGCAAACTATATCTCAATCCACAATAAGAATATAAAGCATGATTGAATACTATGGGTCGTGGTCTGCAGCCCACTAGCATATATGTCTGATTAGACTCCAAGAAATAACATGATTCTATAAAGTAAGCTAACCAGCAGTGTATATCATGATAAGGAATGAAAGCATGAACGGATAATAAACGTAATATCAATACCTGGATCCTGCAAGTGTATCACAAACATCTACCATCCTGCTATGCTAACTAACTCCATGCAATCGCTAAACCTGAAGAGATCATCAGGTCCTCAGGGGACATAGCAAGATACATAAAAATATGTCTATCTAACAGTTTATCATACATAAAATACAAACATGATATAAATAAGGAAAGAGACGGAATCATGACAAGTAACTACTGACCAAATGACAGCTAACAAGTGACTATCGACAAGTGACTACTGACAGGTGATTAGGAACATGGGTACAAGAACAACTACACATAACTGAATTGCTGGATGAACGAGTGAACAAGAGTTCAATGGAATACCAAACCCTCGTCTCGAGTGTGGACTCACGGGTTTGAACTAATCACTAACCCTCGTCCCGAGTGTGGACTCTCTGGTGCAAATGAACAAGACAACACCCTCGCCCCGAGTGTGGACTCACAGATGTAAACAGATCAAGACAAACACCATCATCCCGAGTGTGGACTCATGGATGTAAACAGATCAAGATAAACACCCTCGTCCCGAGTGTGGACTCTCTGGTGTAACTGGTCAACCCTCGTCCCGAATGTGGACTCTCTAGTTGAGAAAACGATAACAGAAAATTAGCAGTTCAACTACACGTACTCATTCTATGACACGACTAAGTCGAGGTACAGGTGACGACAAGGTACAACTTAGTCAAGACACAAGTAAGGACAGCTCTAGCATGAACTATAATATGAACAAGCCTGGTATAACTACACTATCAAGTCATGAAAGATGGAATACAAGCAAGACAATAAACTGGTAAACATGGAACGTAGAAAACATATGAATCAAATCAACTAGAGTAACTAAATAGTAACATAATAAAAGTAGAAGAACTATAAGCATGAAAATGAACTGTAGAGGGAGTCAAGGTATCTTGTCTGGTGGTAGCACGAAGAACCAACAATATACTGTCAACTGGTAAGCCACAAAGTCCAAATCTCACACTGTCTCCGAAAGCTGAAATAGAAATTACCAACATTTTTAGAATAGTCAAATCAGCTAGGATGTCCTGTCCATAAGTCCAATTATGGACACAGGGGCAAAACGGTCATTTCGGATCAAAACGGTGTCCGCCGTTGGACCCGCTTTGCACCGAAAAGCGTGCCAGAGTCAATGGTCTCTAAAGTCGTCAAACTATATGTCTACGGATTTGTTTTGATGATACGAACCCAAAGGTATGTTCAATTTTGGATTCCGGTGGGCCGTGTACGAAATCGCCCGTTGAGTCGGATCGTGGGGCCCGCAAAACGGCGATCCAATCAACTATTTCAGAATCGGACCAAACTTGGCATACAGGACCAGAAAAATGATACGGTCCTGTTGGCGTAAGTTTCGTCTCGATCTGACGAACGTGCACAAAGTAATTAGAAAATTTGCAAAGAGGTCGATACGGTAAATTTTGACGGATACGCATCAAATTCGTCGCGTACACGCAACCAATTTGAATTCCGTCAAAGCCCACACGTCCGCAAAGTTAATACGCACCTTTCGATGCTTTCGGTTTGCGATCACGTCACCTGGTTTGGCGGGACGCACGTCGTATCGGACAATTTTAATGTTTTGAAAACAGATTTTTGATCAACTTTGAACAGGTTTTATTCAACGAATACCTAGAGTTATTTAAAACTAAAAGAAGGGTTTTGCTGTCCTACATATTTTCAATAAACTCCTTCAAATAGATTTTCAAAATTCCTAATGTTTGGTTCTAAAACTTCCTTCAAACTTGGGGTTTGGGACAGTCTTAATGACCCATTTCCGTACAGTTTTTCGATAACTTTGTATAGATTTTCTAGGAAATTGATAGCATCTACATTCAAACTAATTTATGGAATTGAAAGAGGGTTGTGTCGGGTTTTTACCTGAAGAAACAGTTCGTCAAAAGAAAGAGTGTGCACAACAAAACATCGTCGCGAAGCCGTGCCCAAACTGTATGTTGTTGCTGCTGCCGCAGTTACTCCTTGTTGCTGTGTGCATGCACGGCGACCTTCCGACGACCCCACGGTGGCGCACGGTGGAGGGAAGGCCGCTGGGGTGTGCACCGCTGGTTAGGGATGCCAGGGCAGTGAAGGTGGTGGCGTTAGGGTTAGGTTTTGAGTCTCTCATCTCGATCTCTCTACATATATACTCTGTTCTTAACAGAGTCGGGGGGGAGAAGGGAATCTGGGTTGGGGCTGTGGGCCTTTGTCTGGGCTGGTATTTGGCTTGGGATGGCTGTGGGTTTCTTTATATTTGTTTGTTTTCATTTTATGTTATCACTAATATATATATATATATATATATATATATATATATATATATATATATATATATATATATATATATATATATATATATATATATATATATATATGCGTATATACATAACATGTATATATATTGACCTATTTATATAACATTAGTATATATCTATATATAGAGGGCGATATATATATCTTACTTATAAAATGCTAACAATTTAATTATTAAGAACACGTAATAAATATACACAAAAATGATTAATATATATATATATATATATATATATATATATATATATATATATATATATATATATATATATATATATATATATATATATATATATATATATATATATTTCATCTAATCAAATAAACACACACAATATATGCATACATATACTGTTCTAGTCAAAGGTCCCACAAACCTAAAATGATATTTCAAGAAAACGTATCATTTTCGAAAATAACAAATATATAAAAATATAAATATAACTTTAATAGCAATAATATATTTTATTTAACTATTATTTATAATTAGTCATTGATCATTAAAATAAAACACCAATATACATGCAGTATATCTATGTGGCCGTCTTGGTCGCACTAAGGGTCTACATGGCTTGGGCTCGGTTCGAGTCGAGTTCGGACTAGTTGAGTACAACCGGGTCTTCTGCAAGTCAATAAATATTAATAATAAATAATTAAACTATTTATAATGGTCATGTCACAACTTCGCCTGGTTTTCCTAGTTAGGTCACACTTATGGCTGGGTCTTCCCTGGCATGGCTAATACACTAGTCAATGCACACGTCCATGCTATCCGTGCCAAAATTTCTAGTCGTCTTGTACTCCAAATTTAATCATGACTAAATCTCTCTATTGTAATAATTAATTATTTATAAAATTCTAAAATCACCGTCTAATTCAAATAAATAATTAAAAAAATATCTTCAAAATTCTGGGAAGAGGAGTTACAAATCTATCCACCTTAAAATAATTTCGTCCTCGAAATTTACAAAGTATAGTTCCTTTATATGTTATTCTTTTCTCTATTTGTTATTCCTATTTTTTCTCGCATGTTACTTACTATCAAAGTAGGCTTGTATATTATGTGTCTTGCTAGTCCCCTGAGGACCTGGTGATCTCTCTAGGTTATGGCCGAGCTGGTAGAATCGATGGATGCTTATGATTTGCGTCTACAGGATTCAGGTATCGTTGGTGCATGGTTCTATTTTATTATTCTTCCATGCTACATATTCTTATCATGATATATTCTGCTTAGTAGCCTAGTTTTATAGACTCGTGTTTCTTTTCGAGTCTATTCGAACATATATGCTAGTGGACTGCAAACCACGAACCATATTGTTCCTTCTTGAGGTTTATTATTTTATGTGGATTGAGATTTAGTTTTGACTTGCCATTATTAGACTTATTACCATAGTCTAGACAGCTTATACGTATTCAAGCGGGGCTGGAGTCCTCTCGACACGTAGTTGGCATGTATACGTCTCCTAGTCCTACGTATTTTGGGACTGGGATGTTACAATAATGTACTAACGATGATAGTGGACTGTGATCATATGAGTGTGTGCTGGATTATTTTTTGTTTATTAGTTTTATGATTGAGCCAAGGATTGATATCATGATCATTTGACGATTTATGAGGTATAGACATCTTACTACCGCTGTTTATAACAGCGCAAGCTGGACTTGTAGTGCCCCATCCCGCTCAGTCAATCGAAGGAATCAAAATACCAACAATGTTTGGACTTAGCCATGTAACGACTTGCTCGAAGACCCACACGGTCGAGGCAACTCCTCGTTCAGGTGGGTGGCTTCGGTGAACTTGCCTTAGCTTGGCCTTCTCACTAATAAAACGAAAGTTTTCAAATGCACAAATAGGCTTGATAATAAAAGAGACGAATCCACATAGCGAAAGGAATCCCGACGGGTCGGATTGAGTTAGAATATGGAAAGGTCCCACGGTCGGCTTAGAAGTGTTGCACGATGTGCTTCCAAAATGACACTCGGTCCTTCGTCCCGTGGCTTGGGAGAAGGAAAGTTGGTCTAAGTTGCCACAAAGCTATGAACTTAGCCTAAGTCATAGGCGTCGCACATATAGATGCTTGATAAAGCAAGCACGGTCCCATCGTCCAAGACTTGGCATAGCCTTTGCTCATCCCACGGGTTAAGCTATATTGCACGGCTTGTGGCATAAGTCTAGGCACCCAAAGAACTTGGTTATTCAAGTCGAACGCGTGCATGGCACGTTCCCACGATACGGGACTTGGCATAGCCTTTGCTCGTCAAGTTGTTGAATGAGTTAGTTAGACAAGAGTTTTGTTGGGCTATCGAAGTTATAGCAAGCACTGTCCCATGTTTTCTGCGGTTGTCAAGTCACATAGTCCCACAATTTCAAGGCTCGTCATATAAAGTATGACTTGGACGATAGTGTCGCATAGAACATAAGTCAATCTAAGGCACGAGCCACGGTCGGTTCAAGGAAAATTTAGCCACGATCTATGGCACATGAAGAACACATTTTATTCAAGTTATGCTTGAAAGCTATCAATTAGTCGTTCATGAGTTGAGTCAATAAGAGTATGGAAACACTAAAATATTGTCGGCCAGTCACCAAGGAAAGATGTTGTCACGACCCGATCCCAAATAATTGGGTCGAACCAGATCATGCCCAGCCTGCACCGTTGTTGAGACGGCGGCAGTAAGCTGTTCCATTAGCAGGTAACCACAACAACATCTATATTTGTCACAACTCAAAATTCGGAAATTTAAAACTTTATTAAACTTTTACAATGAAATAAAAGATACAACCTAAACCATTTTCTACATACATCAAGAAGAAAAGAAAACTCTAGGCAAACAGCTCATCAGTCTCGAAATCCTCGTCTTCTAGTTGGGACCTTGGAAATATCGCAGAACAAAGCCTCAACAGTGATACCTAAAAATGTTGGGTCTCCAGTCAGGAAGGAGCAAAGTACAATTCATGCTAATTTGACAATTGAAATAATAATAGAATCATGCACTTTTAAACAGTTTTGAAATCCACAATAAAGCAGTTACAGTTTTAAAACAGTTACAGTTCTGTGATGTGAATAGACAATGAAATATGACCGGCTTGGGTTTGTTACAGTAAGGTACGGCTTATCCCCGTGTGTATGAGGGGTAAGCTAATATAGTTACAATAGTTACAGTAGTTACAGTAGTTTGGATGTGGTCATACTCATTACACTACTCCCCTAGTCCCCAATAGTTACAGTAGTTACAGTCAGTGCTCTCAGAGAGAGTTCCGTGTTGCATCATGGTTTAAACTTGCATTAAAACGATTACTAAATAATTGTAAACTAACACAAAATGTACTTGCCTCAGGTTTGATTGGACTAGAAAGGTTGATACGTCGGGATGGAAGTTCAGACTCTTCCTCGAAATCCTACATTCGATAAGCTGTCTCAGAAACCAAGAATCGTCAAAGCTAACTAAGCTAGTTGCAATCTCTAAACTGTTCCCTAGTCAAATTTTAATTCTTTAATTAACCAACATAGAAAAATACGATTTATTATGCGTTGATTTAATACGAGGAAAAAATGATCATTTTAACTTTGAATTCGGGAAAACATCGTCGCTGCCAGACTATTTATGAAAACTTGGTAATTTTATAAATATAAATATAAAGCTAAATTTTTTTCTTATTTTAGTGAGAAAACACGTGGTTTTTAACTATTAATAAACTCGTCAATTTTTACGTGAGAAAATATTAATTAATTTTATACGAAAATACGTTTTAATCATTTTAATCGTTAAATATCAAAAACTCGAAAAACCAGAAAATGACAGGAATCTAAGCTATTACAGTTACAGACCAGCCAGCTAGGCTTATGCCCATTACAATTTATTTACATAAATTGAAATAAGATAAGACTGACGTTAGTCCTAAACTGAAAATATTAAATAAAATTAAACAGAAATTAAATATAAAAATAAGGTAAATAGTAGAGTCTCAGATATGGTCCAATCCTCATCTTGGCTAATTGCCTCAACGTCCGGGCGGGGCCGGTTTCGTTTGCACTTAGTCGGGTCCATTGACCGATACGGTCGTCACCCAAAAATAATATCGAATAAAATCCCGAAATCATTTTAAATTCATTTTGAAGATAATTCAGGATTTACGGAAAAATCGGGCAGCATCTCCTCTGTTTTTGGTCAACCCAAAAACTGGGAAAATGGCGCCGATAATTCCTGCAAGTCCCAAACCAGGGAAAAACCTGAATTTATATATATAAAATATCCACAACCAATCCACAGAATAATCGGGACGACCCAAAATAATTTCGGAAGTCCGATTCCAATTCCACAAATCACAGAACGTTCCCGAAAAAATCCGAAAAGCCAACACATACTAAAAATCCATTCCCGAAATATTTCGGGAATCCAAAATAATTCACAGGACCTTTCCGAAAGTCCCGAAAAATTACGACGTCGCTAAAACCGAGTTCCCAAAGGGAATCGGAGACCATTTCATCATCGACTAAGATAATAAAAATAGTGGGACAGGGGGTTATACCTCGGATTGCTCGGCTAGAGCTCTCAGATGAATATTAAAGAAGAAAAAGAGCTCCGACAGCGACGAACTCCCGAAACAGTGCTGTAATAGCAACGCCAACGGAGAACGCTGGAAGAAATCAGAACTAGGGCACGGCCAGAACCAACAGGGAAAGCTCACCAAATGGCAGCGAGCTAGGGCAGCAAGCCAGCAGGGGATCGCCGGCGATTCGCCGAGGGGAGCTCGACGGGGTGCTGGCCGGAGGGACAGCGGGTTGGCGGCGCAAGGGGGGGCGCCCGCGGTTGGCCGAGGGCGGCGTCGACGGGGCGGCGCCAAGGGACAGACGACGGGGCCGGCGGGGTAGTCGCGGCTGCGGTCGCCCTAGGGGGCGCAGGGCAGCGGGTTAGGTGAAGGTTCTGGAGAATGGAGGAGTGAGGGTTTGAGAAAAGTTTGGGGGTTAGAGTGAAGTTCTGTGAGGATAGAGAGAGATTTAGAGTTATGTCTCCAGTGAAGAGAAGAGTAGGGGTGTCGTTGAGTATTAAAGGGTGGTGATGGGGTGAACGTTTGGAGGAAAGTGTGGTGAGGAGAGGAACGTGTAGTCCAGAGAGTGAGGTCAGGGAGGAAAATAGGGGAAGTGGGTTTTACTATTTCGTGTGGGAGAGTTGGGTGTGCTGGTCCTACGGGACCAGCTAGTATTTCTTTTTTTTCTTTTTTTAATATAAACTAAGTCAAACCAGATTTGGAAATAGGAAAAAGGGTTAGGTTTGGCTCAGGCCTGGGTCTGGGTTCGGACTCGGGTCTGGGTCTGAAATCCAAAAGTCCAAGTTATTTATTATTTTTGAAATCCTTTTCACTCAAAAATATTTAATAATAATAATAATAAATTTACTAATAATAATAATACTAAAACACTATTTAATTAATCACAAAATAAATAGGTTTCACAGATGTCGGGACTGTAGGTCAGTCGCCGAGGCAATCCTGGTTTGGGCTCTACAAAAGAAGTATGGAAAATAAAAGAAGTAAACCAAAGGAAAGTAAGTTGTGACGGTTAGGCCATGCATTTACGTTGAGTCTAGAAGTCCAGTAGGTGAGTGATCATTAGACAACTTGTCGACAAGGTTTTGCACCCTCAATTCGGAAACCTGGGGCCATAGGACCGCATCGACCTAGGAGGGGAGCAAGGTAGTTGAGCTGGATTGTACCGCTCAGGCGATTCAAGGCCTTCGACGGGACTCGCTACCCGCACCGAACGTCTTGTCTACGCCAGACTACATGTCTAAGTAGGCCTGGGGGCCGTGATCTTTCATATAGATAAGTTGGTGTACTAAGCGACAATCCGCATGCACAGTGTCGGTCGAATAAAAGAAAGTGCAAGCACGACATGAATGGGATAAAGATGGTTCGCACGGTTGCAATACAAGTCTTAAGAAGCCTAAGATTTGGCTATAGAAAAGACGTATGCTTTGGCACGAAATGTGGCGTCGATTGTAAGTCGTTGGCATAGAGTTGCATAAGTCAGACTTGAGTCGTTTCGAGTTAAGTCGAGAAGGGCCGTAAGGCAAGTTTAGTTAAGTCATGCTAAGTTGAGAGGCACGGCCTTGATGTTGAAGCACGAACCAAGTTGATGAAAGGAATCATGTTATTCGTACCAAAATATGGGCCATAAGATAAGCACGAGTCGGTACATTGATGTTGCAAGTACAGAAAATGTCTAGAGGTAAGGATAAGAAAGTTATCGGTGCGATAGCACGATGATGGTCTAGAGACATAAATAGGCCAGGCGTCTATGTCCTAAAATTGATCCTAATGCAAGAATAGAAAGAAAATCATAAAGGGATTATATTGCACAAAGTAAATGAACGTGTTGGTTTTGTATGGGTGGGTGAGGAGCTCACTCCACCAGTACAGTTGAGTACTGACACCTACATAGAAGCTTATTGGCGCGGAGCTCGCTTGGATGCATCGAGGTACAGAGTTCCTTGACGTTTCGAGGCGTGCGATCACATGGAGTCTGGACTTATACGGGACATAATGTATGGACATTGCCTATCTGAAGCATCCGCTGGCTCGTCAAATTGTACTGAGAGATGAGAGAGCAGAGTGACTTGTATTAAGAGAAAAATAAGCTTGAGTGATTATAATCATGGCCTCGTGCCACCATTGTAACCTTTGTTTCAATATCAATAAAGAGCATTTTGAATGACTTGTGTTTTGCTTCAAATTTCTGCTGCTGTTTATTCAATATTTCTGCTTTGGACTTCTGTGCGACGACCCCGTCGCAAGCTGTTGTAATCGGCTGTTATGAAACCCGCCTTGCGTGAGCGCAACCTAGACTCATACAGCATCATGCCTTAGCGAGGACGATCAGTCCTATGGGATCGGGACGTGACATGACGTGTCCGACTCGTATCCAAAAAACTGGAAGCGATCGTGAAAAGACTTAGCCACGAACTCGTATCCCAAAAGTGGGAGCAGCCTGTGACACCTCAATATCGACAAAATCCCTCACCATCGTGTGAAGCACATCTGCCCCTCCCTCTATGCTCTTATCAGAGCCTCACCTAAGCTCGAACTCGACCAGAAGCCTCCCCTGACCGTGCGACCTCCACCCCCAATGAGACCAATTTGTTCTTAAGCTCCTCCGATAATCGCCAACCACCCCACCCTTAGCCTTGCGACCGAGGCAACACTGACTCCTTCCCCTTCTCCTCTGAATATGTCCAGGAGCCTCATACGCAGACCAACCATTGTCTTTGAGCTCCTCGACGCCACATGCCACCAACGATCTTCTAGTCGCGTCCTAACAACCGCTACCACCACCCTCGTCTTCTCCGACGACCACTAATCACGTCGAGATCCTCCAACTATCTTTCCCAGCTGTCACCTATGACCCCATCGTGCCTCTGGGCTTCCTCGTGCATCCTCGCATCCCTCTGGTTTTGGCCATTCTAGTCGACAAAAAAGGGTCTCTTCGTTGTCCTTGCTGAACTGACGACAATGATCCCCATTATAGTCGACCCCCCCTCCAATTCAGAAATAGACTAGAGCTCAGGCCTCCTGTTTTTCTTTATCGTTACAGACTAGAGCTAGATTCGATCTCTTAGTCCTTACAAAAAAAGAAAAAAAATCACGTTCTTCCGCAAACCTCGACCATTTTGTTGACAACAATGGCATCGACTTCGTCGACTACTGCCATCATCAACTGTAGCGGTTGCTTCAAGTGCCACCATCATCTCTCCCTTATCTCTCCTCTTCTCAATCTTAACGAGGGTCTCTTGGTAGACAAGCATCGCGGTGGTCTGGAACTAATAATGTGGAGGATGGGAGTCAACGACAGGGGAGAAAGAGAAGGGGATGGGAGAGAAGAGCAGAGGGAATTTAGAGCCACAGAGTAATTTTGTTATTTTGGATTGTATGCCAAATCCGTCAGGATAGCAACTTGCTTAATAATAATTTAAAATATTAACCGGCAAGAATAAATTTTTGAATATTAGGTTACAAAACTAGAATAATTCTGAATATTTAGTTACTGGAAATTGCTGAGAAACCCAATTTCGGGGTTGGTTTTTATGAAAAACCCACCCGCAGGATGAATTTTATGAAATGTCCAGAATTATATATTTCCATGTTAAGTATTCAAAGATTTCCTTTATATGCTCTGCATTTACAAAATTAATACCATAACTACCCCTCCGCATAAACTCAGATTTGGATTGCGATTCTCGTCGTCTTCTTCTTCTTCTTCACGAGAGATCTGAATTCTATTGCTCTCATCTTCAGCAGAGATCGCAAAGATCGTTCGTAGTTCACCGTACTTTTTTTCAGTCGAACTCCGATCATCGCTCATCATCTTCTTCTTCTTCTTCTTCTTCTTTTTCGACAATTAGGTCAATTATGGAGAGAAGATATTCTTCTTCTTTTCCATAAGAGTTAGCATCATTTAGAAAGAAGAACGAAAACTCTTGAATCTTTATTCATGTCAAATTTCTTTCTACAAAACAAAAAAAATAAAAAATTAGGTTTCTGTCAACAGTTCTCCGTCGATATAACACGAAGAATAGTCATTCTCCTACATTTTAACAAGGAGAATGCCATTCTCAGTGTAAATTAACACGAAGAATGCCATTCTCCGTGTTACTAACACGGAGAATGCCATTCTCATTGTTACTAACACGGAGAATGGCATTCTACGTGTTTATAACACGGAGAATGGTTATTCTCCTGTATTTTAACATTTAAATGACTATTCTCTGTATCATTTAACACGGAGAATGGCCATTCTCTGTGTAATTTAGCACTGAGAATGTTATTCTTCGTACTATAAATTACACGGAGAATGGTCATTCTCCTACGTTTTAACACTGGGAATGGCCATTCTTCGTGGAAATTAACACGGAGAATGCCATTCTCCGTGTTAAATAACACGGAGAATGACATTCTCCGTGTTAATTTACACGGAGAATGGCCATTCTCCTGCGTTTTTAACACTGAAATGACCATTCTTCGTGCTAAATTACACGGAGAATGACCATTCTCCGTGTAAATTAAGACGGAGAATGGTCATTCTCCATATAATTTAGTACGAAGAATGACCATTCTTCGTGTAAATTAAGACGGAGAATGCCATTCTCCGTGTTACTAACACGGAGAATGGCCATTCTCCGTATAAATTACGACGGAGAATGCCATTCTCCGTGTTATTAACACAAAGAATGGCCACCCTCATGCGAAATTAACATTCTTCGTGTTCTAACACGGAGAATGGCCATTCTCCTACATTTTATGGTCATTTGAAACTATGGAGGGCCATAACTTTTGACTGGCACTACACCAAAATAGATAATTTGAAACATTAAGCTTTTTTAGTTTTGTAACGGTATATATACGTTCCTAAGTGTTGGAACACATTGTAACCATTCCAAACTTATTAAATGTTCCTAAAATTATTTTACCTAAGAATAAAATTTTATTATATTTTGCGGAACACTGTGCAAGTGTTTTACTTTGTGTTCAACACCTGCACACTAGTCACGTGATGTTGAAAAAAGTGTTCCTCAAGGAATTCTTTCTCTCACATCTATTCTTACCTTCTCTCGACCTTCTCTCTCTCTCCCTCTTTCGACCGCCGCAGTCCCCGATCCCCCGGCAACAACACCGTCTCCAACTGGTTAGTAATCCTTTCTCTCTCCCTCCACCTCTCTATCTATCTCTCTCTCTTTCCCCTCCCTCCGTCCCCCTGCCCTCATGCTCTCTCTCTCTCTCTCTCTCTCTCTCTCTCTCTCTTCTTCCTCGGGCAAAGGACGAGAAGGAGATGGAGTCGGCGTCGAGCGCCTCCTCCACTTCCTTAAGTCCTCCACCGGGACCCTGGGCTTCTCCGAGGTCACCTAAGGCTTCAAGTACTCTCCTCTTTCTTTTTAATTATGACCCTATTCTCGATCGATTCGATGGGGATTTTTGAATCCAGTTGAAATTATATGATTTTATCGCTTTTTATCTCTTTTTCCATAATCCATGGTTTTTTGTGTGTGTATGTACTCGACTGATCCTTTATTTTTTGGTCAATTTCGGTTGGGTTAGGGCTTGGGGAACGATTTGGGGGATATTGGTTATTGTTTAAGATAGGTTAGAGTTCTGATTGCAAGATTTTCTGTTAATTCAGTACACCACTTGCACATGACTAACCACTATAGGTAGATGTACTACAACACTAGGGACATATCCACTGCCAAGATTCGCTTGGTAGATCTGGTAAAATACTCTTTGATGCAGTGTGTGTAGTAGAGCAGAAGTTATTTAAAAATTTAATTTATACAAGCACTTTTACAGGCCCATCTCGAATCCGTAAATTTGATGCTTCAATAGTTCTACAGGTAATTCCTTCGCGGCTGGTAACAACTCGATTATCGGAAGGAAGCTCCCGTTTGGTAAGCAATCACTGGACGGGAAGAAGCCAAGGTAGTACCACCCGCCAGTGACTCAAAATTTGGGGAGCAGATTTGTTATTCTCTGTCAATTTTGCCACATGTTCTTAACATGTGACAACTCCAAATAGGAACCGAGGACTGTGTCACATGCTAAGAACATGTGACAGAACTGATACAGAATAACGGGGACAACATATCCGCTCCCCAAAATTTGTGTGCGTAACATCCTGTTATGTCCCAATTGAATACGTGTATTTTTCGTTGTTGCTGCTACAGGCAAGAGAAACCCCGTTGGCGTTGATCCCGAGCTTAACCATGGTCCGGTCGCATTGACGATAGTATGGCATTGTTCATCCTGTGCATTATTATTGCGAGATAATTAGTCATGAATATTGAACTACTTGTAATTCTGTATGATGACCAAATAGAGATGGAATAAGAAACGTGTCACTTGCAATTGCGCTTCCCTGTTACTGATGCTTTTGGAAATGCTTGGAAAAAATTGAATTTGTATGAAGGAAAGCTTGTTGTGCTTCCGTCTTTCTGGACCTATTGGTTTAAGCAAAGGGAATTTTTGACTTTCTTTCCAGTTATTAATATGAATCACTGATATAAGCAGCTAACTGTTAGTAGTCTCATAACCTTTCTTCTGGATGCACAGAAAGGATACACTAAAAAGTATTTTACTGAAGAGACCAACAACCACTATAACTGTGCCAAAAACTAACTGAAAGACATTATTGTTCTTCTTACCCCTCAGAGAACCTGAAAAGAAACAAGTATGATCATAAAAGTTTAGAGAATGAATTTAGAATACCTTGTTGTTGTCCAGTTCTCATGTTCCCGACCAAAGCCACTTCGATAACATTCCCATGTTCCTCAAATAATGGCCCTCAAATAATGGCCGGATTTGAAAAAGAATAGCAAGTAGCAATCAATTAGACAATGTGTCATTTTATATTAATAAAGAAAGAACAGTTGGCACACTAGAGAAATCAGAGATTAGCGATTGGACGAGTCCGAAAGATAGGTTGCTTGATTTTATTTATTACCAGCTCGCTCCAGGACCATGGAACCCCTTCTGTTTTTTCACAGTTTTTATGTTCTGTTATATGAGTTTGTAATCCTTTCTCTTTGGGTAATGTCATTAATAAGGTTGAATTGCAGCATGATAGAGTAGTTCGACCTCTTACTACAATTTTACTATGATTTATTAGTTTTTGCGTTTTTTTTTTGGTTTGTTAATTTAACCGTTGATATGTGTCATACATCAACACTTTGATATTTAGTGACAATGGTTATTTTGTCTTTGGACCACTAGTGCTTGGTTGGTGTGTCCTAGGGCTGGATGGGAATTATTTGATTTTCGTTTAAACCACCTAATACAGGATTCATATGTAGAAATATTGTGCTTTCTTTGAATAAAAGAAATTTTTTATGGACCTTGAACTCGTCATTGTTGGATTCTGAGATCCATAAAATTAATCAAAATGCGGAGTGAGGATATTATTGTGCCCAATTCCTGCAATTTTACTATTTTCTAAAATTTGTTAAATCAGTACTTTCTTGTAGATCGGTCTAGGAATCAATCTTTCTAATACTTTTGGTATTGATTTATGTTGTCTTGATTTCCTTATTAATAATTTGCCTTCTTGATCTACATCTTTATGTTAGCATGTTGTGTTGTATTGGTGTTATTGTCTTGTTGATTGAAGTAGCATTCATTTTGGTATGGAACCAGTTGGTCCAGTTGGGTCATTTTCTTCCTGTTGAGTAGAAAATACCATCAGTATTAGTTGTTGCAAGTGGTCCTGTAAAGTCACTTTAAAGCTATGGCTATGGTGTTCAACTCTTATGGGCTCACTTCTCCCTCAGGTACTCGATAATATCAATGTCCAGCTAAATTTTCTGACTATTTCTCCTTATATGGAAAACCAAAATTTCTATTAAAGTCCTAGAGTATGTTCAAGTCATGTTAATTATTTAACTGAAATTAAGACAACCAAATGTGATGTCATCATACCTAAACAAAGAAACTGAAAATATTTTGAAGAACACATTTAATTGTAATTTTATACTGTCTCCATTGCTGGAGGATTATGACTTATTTTAAGTTCATAATAGGAATTTTGTATTACATGCATAGCTTTCAGTTGATGAAAGCCAGATACTAGTGTCTTGAGCAGTCATGACTCATGAGTTTCGATGTACAATATTCTTTTAGAAATTCAATGCATTTATTCAGTTCGGTCAACCGAGTATTTATATACTGCACTCTTCAGTATGCGGGACTGGAGTATGAGTATCTTGTGGGCTTGCTCTTATTCTGGCTTTTTCCATTCCATTCTCTCTCTCTCTCTCTTACTCACTGTATTTCTACAAGTCATCAAGTTTGTTAATGACTACTTTTAGTTTTTTTTTTTGACAAGAATACCATTTCCTCCCATCATGCAGCGCTTACAACCACAAATTTTCTAGTTGAGATAGGAGTATCACTCAATCGTTGACTTATTTGGAGTCAAGAATTACTGGCACTTAACACTTGGGAATGTGAATTTATTGTTTTAGATCTTAATTAGTTGACATCATCTCTATGCTTACCTATATCTTGTAGCTACTTCAAGGTGTGAAACAGTCTCTGTTGTCAACCTGCTTTCAGGTATTACTGGCACTTAACACTTGGGAATGTGAATTAATTATTTTTTCCTTCTCAGCCTAGGATACTGATGGCAATGGCTAGAGGCGGATTGTTGCCACCCTTTTTTTCGGATATCCACGAACGCACACAAGTTCCTGTCAAGAGCACAGTCCTGACTGGAATTTGTGCAGCTTTCTTCATGGATGTTTCACAATTGACTAGAATGGTACGGTATTACAGGACTGGGTTTTCTCTTTAATATGCTGAAGACACTATGTCTTTTTGCATAATTTGTTGGTACACAATAGTAGCAAAGTATTTTACATCATATACGGATGGAACGAAGTTAGAATTGCAATTGGAATTACACTATGTTGTGCAAGTTAGTTTTACACTCCTTGCATTTACTATTGTTGCAATTTCAATCTTGATACTCAGATATGTTCCTCTAAATAAGGTACCTTTGCCATCGTCTCTCCAATAGTCAATCGACTTGGTATCATTTCAGTATAATATTGAAGAAAAATAAAGTGGGAGTTTGCAAGAACTTTCTAGAACTGTCAATAAGGACATCGATTCAGTTGAGTACCCTCTTATTTTAAAGGAAAATCGTTCAGGTAACTAGTAGAAAAATCACATCAATTTCATATCTTTTGTGCACATTGATATATTATTGTGCTCTTCCTGCAAGTGACTCCCCTCATTTGAGCTTTGCAGAGAAAATGAATGAAGGAAAAAGGAGAAAACTTGCAACTTGGAGCATAGCATCTGTGTGTGTTGGAGTACTGATCCTTACTTCTTCAGCATCGTTTGCCTCATTGCCTGTGTAAGTTTCCTTTGAAGTTGTCTATATATTTTGTTAGTGATTGCATTCCTGTATGAGCGTTACATAGTATCTTCAAGTCTCATTTCTCGTATTAAGCTATTTGTTGCACAAACACGGACTCGATACAACACATTTTAGAAACGACGACACGGATTTTGCACCTATTTGGGTGTGTGCTAGTGTATTTCGAGGTGTCCATGGTGAGTCCGATATGTGTGTCTGATACTATACTATGGTGTGTGCTAGTGTATTTCGAGGTGTCCATGGTGAATACATGCACAACCGTATATATGTAGATTTTAGTTTCAGCTACATGTCACATGGGCGATTTTTTAACTACCAGCTGATAAAAAATGACCATCAATCTTCTTTTAGTTAGCCAACCCCTAGCTACTTGAGATATATTTCCAGTATTTAATGCCCTAAATTACCAAATAACTGTGTACACTGGAATGTTTGGATTTTAACACATGAAATAAATCCTACTGTGTTTAGGGACAAAGTGTATTTGGCGTTTGTTACTTAAAGTACATAAATAGCCTCTTCAACTTCCTAATATACTTTCGGTCAATGTCACAGAACTTAGGTTCCAGTATAGATCACTTCTTTCATGTTCAAAACAATCTTGATGAATTTCCAAACTTAAAGGCCTAAATATTCATCACCAGAATCCCATGCATTAAAGGACCTTCTGTTTAGTGGTCGAGTGGGTGGGTGTAGAGAAGGGTAGAGGGAGGGGAGGGGGAAGGGGAGGGCACATGTACCCCTTGCGTCTTCTCTGATGATAAACATGCTTATATTTTGTGATGTTCAAATCAAGCATATATTTTTACTTTTAGTTTTTGATTCTCCAGAAGATTACTTTTCAACTAAATAAATTTCTTAATTCCATAGACATATCCATCATAATGCATTTATATGAGTGTTCCAAAATCCTTTTTTTATGTTTAAGGTCGGGTTAGGCTTGATTTAATTATGATTTCATTCACTGGAGCACTAGAATTCTTTAACCAAGCCCAAAATACTTTGTTCTTATGCTGCAGGTTGTTGCTTTAGAAAGAATTATATTTTGCAGGTAAGTCTTTTAAAAAGGCAAATAGCTCTTCTGTTCTACCTAGATACTGATGGTGCTTTCTTCAGGATGGAGTCAGTAAGGGTCAATTTTATCAGGTTTTACTATATGAACTAGAGGCCATAAGAAGGGTATTGTTTGGACAGAGTCATGAAGCATTACTTTCCTGAAAAAATATTGACAAGATGTTGGAAAGATATTTGCAAAGATTACTTTCTTATGCTGCAGGTTGGACAGAGTCAGTAAGCATTACTTTCTTATGCTGCAGGTTGGTTGCCGTTTCTTGTAGAGAAAATTCACAAAAGGTAACCCGAAAGATGTTGGAAAGATATTTGCAAAGATTATCACTCACATTGTGGAGCTCATGACCGATCCTTTCAAAAATTATTTTGTCCAGAAGCTGCTTGAAGTATGCAATGAGGAACAACCACTGCACATACTTCATGCCATTACCGGGGAGCAAGGGCCACTTATCAGAATCTCGTGTAATATGCACGGGTATGTCTCCTACTACTAGTTCCAAAATGAATTCTAAGACTTTTTTAATCTTTGTTGTTTCTTTATAACTTTCCCATAAATTGCAGAACTCGTGCGATACAAAAGGTTATTGAAACTCTTCAAACCAAAGATCAAATATCCATGGTGGTTTCATATCTGAAGCCTAGAATAGTGTCATTGATGATAGATGCCAATGGTAATCATGTTTCGCAGTGTTGCTTGCAGTATTTTTCATCTGAATTCAGTGAGGTATGATTTAGTTGTGTATTTGTATGTTACTTTAGACATTTAATTGCAGGATTCATGATGCCATTGTTCTTCCTTTTGTCTCAATCATGTGTACTTCATTGTTCATCCTTTTTTTTGCTCTGATGACAATTATCTATGCTTCAAAGTATTTTTTCCTTTGCCAATCTTTATTTTCAGCAAGTTTTATACGATTCGACCAAATTAGTTTTGTTCATGAAACTAATCTAGCTAGATCATTTTTAGCATGAGGATGTTATAACGAGTACCGTATAAAATGACTAACTTGGAAACTTTCGTTGCAAGAAAATTTTTCGAAAACAATTCATTGCTTCCCTTTTATTTTGTTTTCCCCCCTCAATTTTATCATGGTTGATCTAAATGCATTCACTCTCTGCAAACAAGTGAGACTTTATGGTATATTATAGTTTTATTTTACTATGATGAACTTCTCAGTTGTAAATAACATGCTAATTAAGACCCAGTTTACTAATTATGCAATTTATTAGTGATTTCTGATTTTAACATATTTCATAATGTTGCATGCAGGTGTAGCTTGTTGGCGTTATTCAAATCTTCCTCATTCGGTTGGATTATAGTTTTGGGATCATGTTTTGGAAGAACTAATTTTTGGTGAGCCAGAGATCCAAGTAGGTGTACTACAGAAGTTGGGTCATCCATGGGCCATCTAGGAGGGAGTTTGATGGTTGCTACATTCAAAATTGTCCTAGATTTTCTTTGAATATTAGCGGAACTAGAGTGAATGTTATCATATCCTTTACTTCTCAATCATTTTGAAGTATTTCAGTTTGTATGGAATAATTGTGACTTGTATTAAAGTGTTATCTGATTAACATTATAGATCTCTGGATGTTTGGAAGAAATGTTTTGCATGTTTAATAATTTTCTCAATTGTTGTGTTTAACTTCATGTTTTCAACTTGAATTTAAAATAGTAAAAAAAGGTATGTGTGAAAGTATAGTATGTTGTGCCTTTCGGATATCATCAATTAAAGTGCTATCTTCAAAAATATTATGGTAGCACAACTTATTACGCGATTTTATGTCTAGTTTAGAAATCATTAGATTTAATTGTGGTTCAAACTAAAAATTGGAATGCAAGAATGAAATTTAAAAAATAAATAAATCAGAAACGCTAATAAAGTGTTGCAAAACTAACATAAAATTATGCAAAAAAATGTTGCAAATTATATTTAGGAACAACCTTAAAGTGTTTCAAAATGATATTTAGAAACGTTTCAAAGATGTTCCAAAAATAATTTAGAAACACATTATATATGTTCCAAAATCTAATTTTGGAACGTCTTATAACTGTTCCAAACTAAATATAGGAACACTTTATAACTGTTCCAAATATTGCAACGCCACTTTTAGAAACGGTTATGATATGTTCCTAAAAATATTAGGTACATATACAAACTGTTCCTAAATGCCTTTTTTGGTGTAGTGTGGGAGGTCGAAACGAGGCCCAATTTGTCGCAAAATGAGCGTATCTTCGAGGAGCCTGAGATAAATCGTTTTATCGTTTGTCGATCTTCCAAAAATTTTAGAATCACAAAAAAATGATGTTTGGACCTTCGTTTTAGCACTTTTGTCGTTTGTCTCGGTCTTTCCGAAATTTTCCGACGAGTTTTTGAAGATTTTTGAGGAGAAAACCTAGATTCGAAAGTGAGCAGCGTATGGAAGAAGATGAAGTATCGAAATATTTTTTTTAAGAGTAGTTTCGTGGATATTTTCAATAAATTAGAAGGAAGGACAAAAAGGTCATTCAGAACCCTCTTTATATATTTTTGGCTTAATTGCACTTTGATACCCTCAACTATTTCGCTTTTTCAAGTTGATACCTCAACTATTTTTTTTCAACTTGATACCCTAAATTTTTTTGGACAATAATGCCCTTACCCAAAAATTAAAACTTCCACTCAACCCCTCCCCCCTCCCCTCCCCTCCTCCAAGCCCCCCCTTCCGGCCACCACCCCCGCCCCCGCCCCTCTCCCCGCCGCCCCGACCGCACCCTCCGCCCCTCCCCCCCTCCCGTCCCGCCTGCACCCCCGCGCTCCCCTCCACCCTCCGGCCACCCGCACCCCCTCCCGCTCCCTCCTCTCCCCTCCCTCTCCCGCTGCCCTCCTTTCCCGACTCCACCATCGCCAGAGAGGGAGTGGGGGTCACCGCCGCGAGAGGGGGGGAGGTGGTCGCCGGAGAGGGAGGGGGGATCGCCGCCGCGGGAGGGGGGGGAGGTGGTCGCCGGAGAAAGAAGGGGGGGTCGCCGCCGCGGGAGGGGGGAGGTGGTCGCCGGAGAGGGAAGGGAGGGAGGTGGTCGCCGGAGTGGGAAGGGAGGGAGGTGGTCGCCGGAGTGGGGGATGGGGGGGGGGGGGAGGGGAGAAGGGGAGAGGGAAGGGATAATGACATTTTGGGAATTTTTAAAAAATTTGGTATCAAGTTGAAAAAAAATAATAGTTGAGGTATTAAGTTGTTGAGTAAAAAAGTTTATGGTATCAACTTGAAAAAATGGAATAGTTGAGGGTATCAAAGTACAATTTAGCCTATATTTTTTACTAATTCTGGACACACGATGAAATGTTATTGCGCGATGAATTTTCCATAAAACTTTTTCGTTTTTTTGGACATTTTATAAAATTTTCCATTTAGTTATGATTAAGCTTAGGGGTGAGTATTAGGTTTATTCGGTTCCAACCGAACCGAATAACCGAAAACCGAATTGGACCGAAACCGAATAAGCAAAACCGAAATCGAACCGAATTGGTCAATAACCGATCCGAACCGAACCGAATTAAATCGGTTCGGTTTTCGATTTATTCGGTTTTTGTGTTTTGTTTATGTTTTTTTGTTAATATATATAATAACTAAATATACCTAGATATATATATATATATATATATATATATATATATATATATATATATATATATATATATATTATATATATATATATATATATATATATATATATATTATTCGGTTTTCGGTTTTGGACCGAAATCGAAACCCAAATCCGAAATCTAATAAAAAATTTAGTATTTTCAAAACCGAAATCAAACGATTTTTTTTTAAAATCGAGCCGATTCTCTTATTCGATTCGGTTCGATTCGATTCGATTTTCGGTCTAAAACCGAAGTCACCCCTAATTAAGCTGGTTCTTTTTAATATAGCACAGAACAAATAGTACCCCACTACTGGTCCTATTTCCTGTCTCCAAAGAAGTGCTCAAAAAGCAAATTAAAGGAGCAAGCTCCCTTTTCTTTCTTTTCCTCCCTCCCCCCACACACTCTCTCTCTCTCTCTCTCTCTCTCTGCCCCTTTTTTTTCCAATCCTTCAAGTGAAGATCCCCTCTCCAAAAATCTGAATTTTCTTGCTCTCTTCCAAAATATACATGTCTGCAATTCTCAATTCTACTCCTTCTTCTTCTCTCCCCCTCCTCCACTTCTTCAAACCCTCATTTTCCTGATCCCATCAAAGGAAATAAAAATAAAATAAAATAAAAAACCCTCCTTTTATCCACATTCCATGGGCCTCTGCCATGGAAAGCCAATCCCGGTCTCCGAGACCCTAGAGGAGAAAGAACCCCCACTCCCACCACCCCCACCACCACCAGCAGCAGCCACCGCCACCACCGCCGCCACCACCACCACCACTGGCGAGCTTCAGCTTCAGCAGCAGCAGCAGGCTCCCGGCACGCCGAGGTCGTGGAAGTTCCCATTCTACAGCCCGAGCCCCCTCTACTTCCCGGGTGGAGGAGGGGCCTCCTCCCGCAAGAACTCCCCCGCCTCCACTCCGCTCCGCATCTTCAAGCGCCCCTTCCCTCCCCCGTCCCCGGCCAAGCACATCCGCGCCCTCCTCGCCCGCCGCCACGGCTCCGTCAAGCCCAACGAGGCCTCCATCCCCGAGAGCCCCCACGACGCCGACGACGGCAACAACTCCTCCTCCGCCGCCGTCGGCCTCGACAAGAGCTTCGGGTTCCCGCGCCACTTCTCCGGGAAGTACGAGCTCGGCGAGGAGGTCGGGAGGGGCCACTTCGGCTTCACCCGCTCCGCCCGCGCCAGGAAGGGGGACATGAAGGGGGAGGAGGTCGCGGTCAAGGTCATCCCCAAGGCCAAGGTCAGATCTTTATTTTTATTATTTTGTTTTCCTAGAGAAAAAGAAAAATAAAAGGGGAAAAAGATAAATAAATCTTCTTGTTGTTCGAATGTCATGATTCATTTATTACGGGCTACTGTTAGCGGAGTTATTGTATTACTGGCACCTATAAATGCTGCTTACTTGGTTACTGTTCACGTGTAATCTCTGGGCTTAGCTCTTCTCTGTACAGATTTTAGAGCTAACAATTAGGCAAAATGAACACTGAGCATCACAACTTTCCTCCCATTTTAATCCCTTCTTTACATAATATTCCGATTAATCACAATTTTGTTATTTAATAACTAGAATTTAATGTATTTCTGTGTATCGAAATTAGCGGTTTTATCGAAAATGGACGATAGGGGTCATTCTCTAAAAAGAAGTTAACATTAGCGGGAAACTAGGAAAAAAAAGACGTAAAACATTATAATTTGACATGTTCACTAACGTGCCACTGAATCAGGGCCGGCCCTGGCCCAGGGCGGCCAGGGCGACCGCCCAGGGCCCCATGAAATTTTGGGGCCCAAAAAATTAATTTAAATGTATATATATATATATATATATATATATATATATATATTAGTAATCTTATATTGAAAAAAGAACTAATATATAATATGATCCTCCTTTATCACAAAATATTTGTGGTGTAGTGGTAGTTTGTTATACTTGTACACAAGAGGTCCTAGATTCTAGCCTTGGCTGTATCATTTTTTAGTTCAATTTTTTTATATTATATATGGGCCCCATTTTAAAAATTTGCCTAGGGCCCCCATTAACTCAGGGCCGGCCCTGCACTGAATGCCGTGGGAGAATAATGTGCGACTATTTTACACTGCTCAATTTGGAACTACATGTCCTAGAAAGATTGATCAACTTTGTTAGTTACATTCCTTTTTCTTCTCTAATGCAAATAGAATGATAAATTCCGTCTATATATAACTGAAAATACAACAACAACAAAGTCTTTATCCCATAATATATATAAACGTAAACGTAAATGGAAAAATACAGATTACATAAACCACATCAGTACCTTCCTTGTGTGGAATTGGATGAACCACATACTTCATGGGGTTCCACAAAGTTTTCAGGAGATGATGTGGTGGTTCACTAGGAAGTTGGTCTCAACTTTTACATAACAGTGAATCATTTAGAGGTTTCCTTTCGTGCCATGACGTGATGGCAGTATGAGAAAGTTGTGTATACATTACAAAGATAGTACTCGAAGCACTTCCCGACACTACGGTGGACTTTCCTTTTTCCACCCTACTTTCAATAGTGTATTGATGTATTTATAGATTGCTCACTAGAGTTAGGTTTTAATAGACTATGGATGAATAGTCAAATCATTGATGAACAATTTAAATTTTATATGGTAACTGCTAGCATCTGTAGAATCTTGATTGACCATCGTAGAAATGTGGTAAACTACTTTTGTGGCACTTCAGGTTTTGTTGTCAATTTCTATAAGGTTTGGGAGTGTAAAAAAATGCAGATGAGTGCTGATCCTTGTTCAATTGCATTTATGAATCTAATTCTAAACTAATTTGGCAGATGACTACAGCTATTGCTATCGAAGATGTAAGAAGAGAAGTAAAAATATTAAGTGCTCTTACAGGACATAAGAATCTAGTTCAATTCTTTGATGCTTATGAAGATGAGGAGAATGTGTATATAGTGATGGAGTAAGTACCAATTGCATATTCATGTTTTCTAATGTTAAATAGCAAATTATAAATTTCTTTTTTACAGTTTACATAAGAAGAGTGCGTCCTATGATACATATCTTGTAAATGCAGTAATCCAACTTAAGAATGTCAGTTTGCTTGAAATTTTTGTTTAGGAAACTTCTAATCATAGTCTGTTGGTGCATTAATCATGGTCTCAATTCATGTTATGTTGCTCTTGATGCCAATGTGTCCTTTAATATTTTTCTTGATTACCTTGTGCCAAGAAACAACTCCCTAGTATACCCGACCCCTAAAATTTGGGATAAGGACTTTGTTGGTGTCGTCGTAAATAATTCTTGAGTGTTTTTTTATTGTAAAGGGCAATAATCCTGTTTGGCTTTCCTTCGTATAGAGGACATTGAGTCAAAATACTAGCAACATAGTTGCAATTTGTTCTTGTGAGTTTGACATTTGAATTTAGTATTTATCATCATTCAACGCTTCTCCAATCATAATGGGATCATCTACGAAGAATAATAGTGCTTCATAGAAGCATTGATACAATTTTTATGACCGGATGTCGACCTGACATCAACCATCTATGTTGGTGCCAGATTCCTAGCTAGGTAGCTATGAGACGAAAGAGCCATGCCGTAGAACCTAAGTGGTCACTTGGAGAGTAGGTAGACCTTCCTTTTGGCTATGCAGTTTAAGTTGATGCAACCAAGGAACACAAAAGTGCCCTTAGAATAAAGAGTCTAGAGGAAGGGGTATGATGATACAATTTTTCTAAAGTGAATAGCATTCGTCTCTATGACACATATAGCCAAAGATTGAAAAGGAACGGCATTCCGGCATATTCAAATTTAGTATCGATGGTCCTAAATTAAATGACAGTTTCCATCCAATCTTGTAACTTCGTCTACCCTTCATCACGATTGTCCCCATCATTGTTAATTATTTTGTGTTTCTTTTATTCATTGTTTACTTCTCTTTACTCCAGTAAAAGGTTTATTTTATGATTAGGAGGGTTTTCAATGGTTCTCAATAAGAGCAATGAACATTTACCATTTTCATTGTGCACTCCTCCGGTACTGTTCCTCTTACTTTTTCTAGGATGGCAATGGCTCCATCTGTTTTATAAGCTAGGTTATGCTTCTAGTTTAATTCTTCCCAACCCTCTTTTTGGCTCAACCTTGGGCTTTCTTTATCAAATTCAAAGTCTTGGGCCAACCTTGCCTGCTGAGGCCAGTTAGAAAAGTCAGACTTAGGACATCAACTATTTCTGAACACGCAAACTACTATCCTTTGATATTGAGACTAAGTAATTAGTTTAATTACACTATAGCTTGGTTGCATGGGTGCTAAAAATGGAAGTATGCCTTTAGATTATTTGTATTATTATAAACATTTATCTAGTAGTTGAAGATTTCGACACTTAGATTATTTATATTATAAACAGTTATTTAATAGTTAAAGCTTTCCTTTGTTGTTGAATGATAGTCTTGTTTGCATTTTTGCTCATTTACTCATCATATAGGGGCAATATGTCACAAGAGAAGATTGACAAGTATAGAAGTTGATCTTATACACCAAGACTCGTGAACATGTTTACCATTGCCAGTCTTCCAATATAATAAGGGAGGATTCATATTTCCCATCCTAAGTCTGCAAATATTTTACTTTCTGGTAGAATATAAGTTTTGATTCTTATGATAAAAGAACTGAGTATTTTGATTTCTTGTGAGACAATACTTAGAAATTTAAACACCTAATCACATCATTTCAACAAAATGTGTTCAACTTTTGTATACTTAAACTTATTGCTTTTTTTTGTTTCTAGAATGTCCTCACACATACAAATGAACTTCCATACTCGTTAATTTAAGTTGCATAAGTTTCACCAAAGGTACGAAGATAGCACACATGGGTATATTTGTCCAGTATGTTATGATTGGTTTTCTGTTTTATTTATTTGCACTATATACATATCTGATGTCAAACATGTGACCAAATAATGTTATGCCTGACACTTGGACTCATTTTACTACTCATAGGAAACGTATGTACACAGGTAACTAGGAAGCACACCTACTCCAAAATTGGTGCCCTAAAATATCATGTCCTTTTGGATATGAATCGGATACAACATGGGACACTCCACAATAAGCTAGGCAATATCCAAAACATGTAAATGCAGACAAAGTTTAATCCAAAAGTATATCATTAAAGCCTTCTTCCACTAGAAATAGGATGAGGTTAGCAGTTGATAGAAGAATGCTTCAAAAAATTGATAGCTTTTTATGACCGATTACTGACCTGAGGTCAAGCCTCTTTATTGGTGTCAAAGTCCTCGTTGAGAAGCTATGAGCGAGAGAGGGCCTTGCCATAAAACTTAGAAGGTCAATCCGGGGAAATTGGTGGACCACTTTTTACTCATGCTGTTTAAAGTCATGCAACCAAGGAGGCAAGGATCATTTTCCAAGTTTATCAAGACTCTAACAGAGTTTGACGGTGATGTAAGATGATATGCTTTGCTGTAGGGTATTGCATTCATCTGTATGATACGTGAAGCTGAGAGCCAAAAGGAATGAAATTACTTAGTACGTAGTGTAAACTATTGGTTCCTAAAATTATCAAACTACTTCTATTTTTTCAACAGGTTTATCAATTTGCTTCTAGTACTAATTATATTCTGGTGTGTGAATAAAGTTGCATGCTGTCTATTAATTCAACACACGGCTTAAACAGACTTGCCCTGTCTAGGTTTCTTAGAAAAGGTGTCACTTTGTCATAAAGCAAAGTCCGAAATAGTCTCTTGAAGTTATAGCATCGAGTTGATTCCTTCACCTTAAAAATGAGAGTAAGATACTGTTAAGATTGTTCTCTATGCATTGAAAGATTATTCCTATCGCCAAGTTGGTTATTGGCTTATGGGTAAACAAAGTGATTCTTTGATTGGTGGGACCATAATATAATGTTATGGATTAGAATATTTAGTAATATGCAAGGTTCACAGTATCGGTATTGGAATCGGTATCGGACTATTCCTATGAGTATTGGTATCGGCGATATCGGTAGTATCGGCGGTAATGGATCGGAATATCGGATTATTTGGTATCGGAAAACAAATAATTATTAATAAATTATTTACATTTTAAAACATATATTTTATACATTTAGGCATAATTTTAAGTATTTTCAGTGTTATTTCTTAGTAGTTTTGAAATTAAATGAAATAGTAGTCACCCTTACCAATTGGTTTACATACAATAGATTGATTTTCTTCTTTTACATTATTTTATAACCTTATTATGCTTTAAATCCTTGCTAATTTATCTTTTTCGTTATAATTTTTTTTTTCTGAATTGACCGGAAAGAGACCCCCAATGTCGGTATCGGGTATCGGTCGGTATCGGATCGGGACATGCCAAACCTTATCGGTATCGGCCGATAATTTAAACCATGGTAATATGTATAAATTGGCTCCCTCTCTATTTTTCTGGATGTAGGCATATAATGCTCTATTTATCTAGTGGCATGCAACCTTCCATACTAGTATATATCTTATCATAGTCGTTGCGTCTGTCAAAGAAGAAAAACATGGTGTGTGATAAAATGAATTTATTGGCTATAAAGGAAGGGCAAAAATAGACATTCCCCTTTTACTTGTTTGGAGGAATTATGCAGAATCTGTAACTAAACATACCATGCCCAATCCGGCATTAACGTAAATGCTGGACATAACACTAGTATCATAATCGTAAGTTGGATATTTATGAACTTCTGTTATATAAATGATACCACAATGTAAAATACAATAAGTTATTGTATTATTTTAAGTTTAGTAATCATGAGCAATATAAGTAGTAGAATTATATAACTGCACTTTTTGATTGTTTGATTTTTTCCTCTCCTGTTTAGTCAAAATTGGAATATAGAACTTGAAGAATCCTTCTTTCTGGTGTGATGTAAACAACTTTGCAGTTCTGGTCTCGAGATCTCATGGCACATTACATGTCCATCATCAACACCAGTGCAACATGCTGTTGCAAAGCTAAATGCTTTTGTTGCATGCACCATATTACCCAAAAAAAAACTTTATTGATCCAATTAGATTCCATGTCATTATCTGTTTATGATCTTTGCATTTGTTGCTATACTCTTCAGAAAGCTCAGACTATGTTCGTGGACCCCTGCCATAGTATTACCTATAAGAAAATTTACAATATCAGCAGTACATTGTTTCTCTTTGATCTACAATAACACTATCCACAAAGCAATATCAAGTCCAAATCCATATTAGTTGGCTTTGGTTACATGAATCGTTTTGCAATCAAGCTCTACTAATGAGTTTCTTCCTGGCTTAAATTAGCCTATTTCTCCAATTTGTCTCATAGACAACATATGCAAATATTAGGGCTTTTGTTAATTGAATAATCCTCTGGCTCATTAGCGACTTACTATTTGCTACTGCATCATGTAATGGAAAGTTTAGGTCTTTATGTCAACAACAAACTTATCAGCGGAAGGTATTAGGAAATATTTAATCTATCATGGGGGAAGGGAATGGAAACTTAGCAAGATGACATTTTTCCTATCTTGATCCAACATGATAGTCATCTCGCTGGAAAGATAGGTAGCAGATCTACCTTGTTTCAACTTTCTGAATAAGTAGAGTTGTAAGTTATATATTTCTATCTAAGCAAGGCACTTATATCTTGCTTAGTAGAAATCTTGAAGCTCAGGGACAGTTAAAAAAGTAGAATCAGATGTACATCCTTGCTAGCCACATTATAAACTCAACAGTATAGCACATATGGCAAGAGAGGAACAGAAGAGTCTATCAGAAGGAGAAATATCTAATCATCTGCAACAGGGAATTATCAAGGACGTGGGAGATCTCATGCTTAACTGTACTTGGCAAACTGACAATGATCCTAGTTTCATAGCTGTCCTTAGCAACTTTGGGATTGAAGCTAAAGTTCAAAGCAGCTAAGAGGACAATGGCTCAATATGTAATATTTTAATAGTCCATGAATACAAACAACTTACTTTTTGAAAGAAAAAGGGCATTTATATATCATTTTGTACTGTTGGATTGTTGGAGCTTTACACAGTGTTCTAATAGTTCTTCCTTGATATCTGTCACTAACAATGACAACATATATCCCTCCTACCTTCGTAATGTATAAGTTGTATCATGCAGTCCAATTTTCTCCTTTTTGCTAACTGGGAAGGCACAACAAAGTTTAAGTTCCGAACATCTGTAAGATGTGAAGTCTGCACATGCCAGTTTCATAGGGTGTAAAAGTTAATTTCCGATATAAGTTGCCAGATACCAGCTGCTGAATGCAATTACTTCTGACCATCTTCCATAAATGAGGGAGTGACTGTAATAGACGGGGAGGTAGAAATTAGCCAATTCCTCGTAGATGGGAATCGATGTTTACAATATGGTTGCCAAGCTAGTTAAATAAACCATAATTTTTCTTGAGCCTTCAGTTCACAATAAGAATCAAATTAGATCGAATTAAATAGAGCTGCTTTATGATGCGGTGCTAGTATGTTAGGCTGGATACCTGACCAGTCTGGTAGCAGTAGAAGTTTTAGTTCTCTACATGTAAGAGATTTCAACACTTCTGCAAGTTTTTTGGCATAGGAAACACCACAATGTTGTTAGATTGTTGCACTATAAGCTGGTGGAAGTCAGGTCTATCTGCCTGCAGGTTATTGGTAAATCTCAATGTGCTATAACATATGACATTAGAGATTGCTAGGGACATCTCATCGACAACTAAGGATACATTTACGTAAGTGCGCAAATATATTAAGTATCAGCCTCAAAGAAACCTTACACAAAGGGACATCTTTGTATGCATATACTATTTGTTATCTGCTATTACGTATATTAGTATGGTTATCTATATATTAAATAGACCGGAGATGAATTTAGAAACAAAACATTCGAGGCGCCAAGAAGGGTCAGTTTTTTGCAACATAATAATTAATACTCAAGTTTTAATATATAATATGAAAAGAATACTTGTTATACACCATTTTAAAACTACAAGTATCTTAGAGAGACCAAAAGCACCTAAAAATGTTCCTAATTGTTTACAAAGGCATAGGAAAATTTTGCACGAAATGTTTACATAGCATATAATTCATCTTTAATAAAACTAGTATCAGATACTTCACATTTCTTCTACAATATAAGTAATCAAACAATTATTATAAAACTTACCATATATATTAGTAGAATCGTATTTTCTGAACAAAGACAGAGAGACTAGTACAATAATTAAATAAATCAAAGGAACACAACATCTAGGTTACCAATTTTCTTGATCACTTCTAATCTATGTAAAAAAGAAAGTTATAAGAAACTTAACTATATAAATAAAACAAGGGTTATGATGTGGGCGGACCACACACAGGACGAGCAGGCGTGAGGGCGGACCCGGGGGCGGGCACGGGCAGTGATGGAGGCGTCATCACGTACACACGTCGCAAGAGACGTGGAGGAGCTAATTGAGCCTATGTTCTATTTTTAGTCATTTTCCTATTTTAGTAAGGAAGGATTATTCACCAATAATAACCCTTCCTTAATAGTCATTTTCCTTAATAGTCATTTTCCTATTTTAGTCAGGAAGGATTATTTTTGGTCTTTCACCAATAATAACCCTTCCTTAATTAAGCCAAGGATTATTTTGGTCTTTCACCAATAATAACCCTTCCTTAATTAAGCCTTTGTTTTTCCCTATATAAACTAGGGTTAGCCATCTTTTATTTTCCATGCTTGTATTGAGAAGAAACTCTCAAGTATCAATAAGAAGGATTTAGACTTTGTCCGTCCACCAAAGTTGGGAGTTTGTTCTTTTCTCACAAAAAGATCATTATCTTTCTCTGTTTCTCTTTTCTACAAATCTTTTGTGAATCGAATAGGTCGATTCACATCAGGTTATCAAATAATATAGATCATCATCATCCAAGCCTTTTCCTATCAGAATGGGTATGGAGCATAACCAAGCTCCATGGAAGATTTACAGTTTTTATGACCAGCTATCAACCTGGCAGCAAACTTTATGTTGGTGCCAAATTCTTAGCCAAGCTAACTATTAGCATGAGAAGGTCATACCATAGAACCTATGGGACCAATAGGCAGATATGTAAACCTACCTTTTGGAAGAATATTAAGTTGTATATTATTTTCATATATGGTATGAAGAAATACAAGATGCATTCTCTTTGGCCTTTCGAGTGGATTATAGGAGAATCGGAGAATATTATGAGTCGTTGAACGTCCATGAAATGAGCAATGTCAATTTACATCCAGTGCATGCAACATCAAAGCCTTTATCTCAAATTTTTGGGGTTGACTAATTAAATATCCTTCTTCCATTCAGCTGTGTGAAGCTGTCATGTGATGTAATGCTAACAAAATTCACATCCTTTTCTAAAATTTTAAACTATGTTCGTCTAGGCCTATCTTTAGTCATAACGACTCTTTTAACTACTATATTATTACTTCTCCTTGCAAAAGCATCTATTGTCCAAATCACGTCTTTTTTTCGTCTTGTCCTCAAATGATGCTACTTTTAACTTCTCACGGATACTCATTTCGTATCCTATCATTTAATGTATTGCCACTCGTCCATCTTAGCTTCTTATTCTGACTACACTAATTTTTTGGCATATTATTTCTCAATTGTCCAACACTTTGATCCATAAGTATGGCTGGTCTTATAGCAGTCTTCTAAAATTTTCTTTCAACTTTAGAGGTACCTTGTGATCACACTCCTTTATTTCAATCTCTTCATTATGATAGAATCATTCTAAATATCGAGATATCGCTTGTCCATCTATATGGACTCCCTCTCATTTCATTTGACTTCGAGTTGAAATTATATTTCAAATTCTTGGTGTTTGTTCTACTAATTTTAGATTTCTTAGATTCCAAAGTTTTTTTTTTCTCAGTACTTCTATTCTAGCATCCCTTCTCTACTTTTATCAACCAACACAATATCATCAGTAAACATCATACAACCATGGAACCTCCTCCTGGATATGCATCGTAATTTCATCTATAACTATTACAAAAAGGTAAGGACTCAACATTAATCCTTAATGTAAACAGTGGTAATATGAGACAACTTACTATCTCCTCCAATAGTTAGCACTGTCGTTGTAACTCTATCATACATCCACCCAATGCAATTTAGTGAATTTAGAGTATTTTATGTTAGATTATGTGTGTTAAATAACTAAGGGAGAAACATTCTTTGTATATACAATGTCATACATGTGGCTATCAAAATAATAATGGAGCTGATATTCGCCAAATTAAGTAATGATTGGGCGTGACTGATTGTATATGCGTGGAAAAATTGAGGAAGTATATCTATGCCAGAGTCCCAAAAGTTTGCACCGTCATTCCAGGATTTGAAGTTTTTTCAAATATAAACGTGGTAATGTGCAAGACCAATCAAGACAACCTTCTTTTCTTTTAGATTTGCTTGATCCCAAAAGGTCCAGTGGAATGGGCTTGGGTATTTGGTCTTATCTACTAAAAAAGACTAGGGTTCTTAGGGAGGGGGCGGGGAGTTGAATCAGGGTTTCATCCCATATATATTTGTCATGTCGTGTCCTAATTTTTTAAGGTTGCCTTGTCACCGTATCGGATTCATCTTGTGTTGTGTCGCCATATCTGTGTTAGTGCAACATAATTCTCCATGTTATGGTTTGTTTTGTCTTTTTCTTAGATGCCTTTTTCATTTAGGTTAAAGGTTTTTGTTACAAGTTATACATACTTTAGAAACTAGAATGTACAATGAAACATTATTTTAATGTCAAACACCAATGCTAAGGGTCAGGTTCTTATTTTATACTCAACTTGTCACCTCATGCCTGACAATGTTCCTTGGTAAAAGTTATTAGATCTATCCATATATGTAAGGGAATCAATTTTCCTATGGAACAATGTATTTTGGGATACACAATACAATAATCAAGCTAATTGGTATACGATACATCTGTCGATTTGACAACCAAGTCTGCTCTTTGAATGGCTGGATAGAAGAGAGAGCTCAATGTTCAAAGGGAACCAGTGAGGGAATAATAGTCTTAAAGTTCATCACAATCCAGCTGATGAGATTTTGAAAATTTTGGAAAACCCATCTCCTTATGGAACCATATTTTTAATAAGAGATACATTGTATGCTTTATCTGAAAAAGGGGGATTCTGCATGTTACATGCAAGGCACTATTCATAGTTTTACCGTTTTCAATGATTTTTTTTATGTATTGAGGAACTTAAAATGTCAAGCATTAGTCCACATCTGGAAGGGACGCATTATGGTATAATCCTTAGAACGAACATTCAAATCTTCTCTTGTTCCATGGGAATTATTGCCGAAGCATTTGAGTTGAGATTTGTTCTCTCTGTCACAAAGTCATGTGTGCTGACAGGGTGTGCTTGGAAGAGAATGTTGCAGTTATGCTCGATATTTTAATATATTTTATTGTATTCCTAGTGCTTATACCCAAATTTTTTCTTCAGGTTATGCAAAGGTGGCGAACTATTAGACAGAATTCTCTCAAGGTACCTTTTTATGTTTCTTTGTTTTGGGATAAAACCATTGCTGTTAATTACACACATGCACGTACACAAACATTTATTACTATATTATAAAACAGGAGTTGTGGCATATATTTAAGGTTCTGTTTCTTCAAGTTTGATGTTCTAAGGATTTTAGTTTTTTAAGAGGATTAAATTTAGAAACATGTTATTATTTCATGTCTAATAATGTAAAATTCTAACTTCAAATTCCTGATTCTTTTGTATCTCTCCTTTTGCCCATCTATTTCGTATCCTTTTCTCTCCGCTCTCTCTTGCATCCAAACCACCTCTCTAATTTCTCAATGTTATTGTCTATTTTAAGATTTTAAGAATTTATTTTCTTGTAACTTTTTTGATCGCCAATAAGATTGACTAAGTTAGAGAGAGATTGTTTGTATATATACATATATTCTCCGATTCCAATGGGGTCGGCTATGGAGTATATGGGAGCATCTGAAAGGGTCCATAAAAGAAATGATGAGTAACCGGCTGACTACATGACACAAACCCTCTATGGTTGTACCACATCCCTAAGCAAGGGAGCTATGACCATGAGAGGGTCATGCATACAACCTGGAGGCCATTTGGAAGGTATGAGGACCTACCTCTTGGCTATGCATTCTAAGCTTATGCAACCAAAGAACACCTTCCATGCCCAAAACAAAGCCGCCTTAGTGGTTGAGTTGGTGGATCAGGTTCATCATCCGGGTCTAAATTGCCACCTTGATTTTACATGCTCATTTGCTTGTGGTTGTATATATCACAGTAGGGGGAGAGTTGCTTTATTTTGGTAACATGGCAGCTCAGTCATTCAGTAGGTTTATTATAATCTCTCAGCAGGAAAGCCCTAGACGGTCTATACCATCTTCATGATATCCAATCCTAAAACAATTATAAACAAGAATTCATGTTAGAAGAACTTTTACTTTCGTGAAAATGAAATAACAAAATGATAAAAGGATTAGTGTTACCGGTCCAAGGGAAAGTTGTGTATGAAGCACTGTCCTAAGAGATTATTCGAGGTCCATGTGCAGACATCTTTTCGAATCCTCCTAGAGGTAAAACCCCTCTGCTATCGGCTTTTCGTCGATGCATACAGCTTCGGGAGAATGACTAGAACTTAGCTTTGTCCAGAGGAATGGAATAAACAATGTAAGAATGAAGGATATAATTTTGTAGTAAGGAGGAGGAATGCTATAATTTTGTTGTAGACAAGAGGAAGGAGATTTCATGAATTAGAACTTTGTTTTTCCAAGTGTAACAAAAAACAAAAGACTACCCCTCAACAAACCAGAATATCCTACATATAGAGAGCCCTCTCCTAAATATGAGTTAATAGGAATCAACATGATTTAATAAGAATCAATGGACTAATAATTTAGCCATTTAGTAATGATTTAATAGGCCAACTAATGTAAAACAGTAGGATTAAGGAAGTTGGGTTTTTCTCAATTAAAAATATACAATACCCCCCCTCCCCCCCCCCCCCCCCCCCCCCAAAAAAAAAAAAAAATCAGATTAAGAATAAGAGTAGATTTTTTTGGACAAATGAATACTATGCAATAGCTGAGATGGACGACAATCTTGAATCTCACTTAGTGACTAGTCTTTATCTGTAGAAACGCTTGATGGACTATGCCTTGAATCTTTCTTAAATCAGATTCACAAAATAACACACATAAAACGCTAGACGTTCTTGGATCCATCTAACAGCGCTTTTTGAAAGTACCATAGATGGGGGTGGGGTGGGGTGAATAGGGTCAAGCTTACTAATCAATCACAATAAGATTGCTAATGGAAAATTTAAAGATTAAGAGTGCAAGAGAAGAAGTAATAAAAATACCGACACTCGATATATCCTGGTATCCTCCCTTGGGGCTATATTGTGAAAAGTGCGCTTAACCGCCGCTTAAAAGAGATTTAGAATTAGGGCGCCTCGCTTAATGAATTTTTGCTCCAGAAAAGCGATCAGCGCTTAAGCGCGCTTAGGCATTGCTTAGTAGCGCCTCGCCTCGCCTTAGGCGCCTCGCTTAACGATTTTTGATTTTGATTTTTTGATTTTTTTTAGTAAACTAAACAAATCTTTTGTTATTTACATAGTTGGATAGTTGGAAAACTTTAAGTAGGAACTTTAGAGAACTTTTATGTTTGATAATATTTTGATGACTATGTAGTATGTATGCATTGTATGGCTTGTAGTTTGCATTTTGATTCTAGTATTTATATTGTTATTTTGCTTGATTGATAATTGGTATTGTTATTCATGCATATACTAGTAGGATTGTATGAAAAAATATTAAAATTTATGTGTATATGCTATATAGATTATTTTACATGTAGGAGCAAAAAAAAGTGAGGCGCTAACTAAGCGCAACTAAATTACCTATTATCTAATAAAACATAAGTTGTTGTATACTCATCCACTATATATATAGGGTATGGATCCGGAGTCCCCGCGGGAGCCCCGTCGCTCTTGACCATTGGATCTAGCTGGCGCATGAGGGCCTCGTGCTGGCGCATGAGGGCCTCGTGCAGGCCCCTCGATCCTATGCGGGGGGAGGGGCTGGGGGGGGGGGGAGGAGGGGGATGTGGCGGCTTTGGTGGGGCTCCTCCCGTGGGGGAGGGGCGGGGGGGGGGGGGGGGGGAGGAGGGGGGTGTGGCGGCTTTGGTGGGGCTCCTCCCGTGGGGCTTTTGTTCCGCGCATATATATATATATATATATATATATATAGAGAGAGAGAGAGAGAGAGAGAGAGAGAGAGAGAGAGGCATACAAGCAGAATAATGCCATCTTGCAAACATGATGGTACATCCTATATATATATATATATATATATATATATATATATATATATATATATATATATCAAGAGAGAGAGAGAGAGAGAGAGAGGCATACAAGCAGAATAATGCCATCATGCAAACATGATGGTACATCCTACGGATATGTGTCTGAATGCGTACCTAGAAGAAAATACAATGTGACAACATAACTGGAATAATCTATTAGATTGTTAGAACAACTTTTACTTTCCTGAAAATGGAATAACAAACAATAATAAGATTAGTGTTACCGGTCTACAGGGAAGTCGTGTACGAAGTACTGTTCTAAGAGATTATTCGAGATCTATGTGTAGACATCTTCTCGAATCCTCCTAGAAGTAAAATCCTCTTGCTACCGGCTTTCCGTCAGTGCACACAGCTCCGGAAGAATGACCTGAGCTTAGCTTTGCCCAGAGGGATGGAATAAACAATGGAAGAATGAAGGAGATAATTTTGTAGTAAGGAGGAATGATATAATTTTGTTATAGAAAAGAGGAAGGATATTTCATTAACTAGAACTTTGTTTTTCCATGTGTAACCAAAAACAAAACACTACCCCTCAACAAACCAGAATATCCTACATATATAAAGCGCCTCTCCTAAATAGGATTTAATAGGAATCAATGGGCTAATAATTCAGCCATTTAGTAATGATTTAATAGGCCAACTAATGTAAAACAGTAGGATTAAGGAAGTTGGGTTTTTCTCAATTAAAAATATACAACATAATTCTTATCTATGAATCAAGGGGATTCCATTTTTAGTTTTCTATAACAATAGATATAAAGGACACCACTTGATCAGAGATTAGTGATCTATTAAAGATCCTAAACTGCATAACTTTTCATACATGAACCTTTCGGAACATAGACAGATAACAAATGTAGTAGATCGATCATGGAGTGGTCCACTGAGTGATTGTAAGCTGATCCTTATTTAATTTAGGTAAGGTGCCACCTCATTTCCTTTGCTCTTCACAAATATATGCATATATACGTATATATGGGAAGTGAAAGAGAATGAGAGATGAGATAACACCTTAAATTCGGTAAGGGGACGGCATAATGAATGATCTGCATTATTCTTCATGATCTCCATTCTAAGTACTTGTATGAAAATTTATTTGGTTTAGAGATCTGTAATCCACAAATCAAGTGGTCTCATTTGTCCTATTTGTTAGAAAAAGGATGAGCATCTTTTCTCAGTCTTTTTGTTTTGTAGGGGTGGGAAGTACTCAGAAGAAGATGCAAAATCTGTCATGGTTCAGATTCTAAGTGTTGCTTCTTTCTGTCATCTTCAGGGTGTTGTTCACCGAGATCTCAAGCCAGAGGTAAGATGCCACCCCCTGCTTGCACATTCAAGCATTACCATCGTAAGACTCGACCCCACTTGTATAGATCACACCGCATACATACACAGTTGCACCTGCTTCTTTATCCACATCCACAATCGTGCCTTTACTTCCACAGTTCCACTCACTCAGATATTCTCAACTCTAATACATTCTGAAATAACTTATTTCTGTTGTGTGGTTCAGAACTTTCTTTTCTCTTCAAAGGATGAAAATTCTGCCTTGAAGGCTATTGATTTTGGCTTGTCAGACTTCGTGAAGCCAGGTTAGTATCATAATACTAAAATTTCAAGCTGAACCTTTGGTCTTTGCCTATTGTACCTTTATCATTTTTAATTCAAAAATAATTTGTTATAATTGCTGGCATTTCTGCAGATGAGAGGCTGAACGATATTGTAGGAAGTGCATATTATGTTGCTCCTGAAGTTCTGCATAGATCCTATGGCACTGAGGCAGACATGTGGAGTATTGGAGTCATTGCATATATCCTTCTCTGTGGGAGTCGCCCATTTTGGGCTCGGACAGAATCTGGTATATTTCGAGCTGTCTTGAAGGCAGAGCCCAGCTTCGAAGAAGCTCCTTGGCCTTCTCTTTCTGCTGAGGCAAAAGATTTTGTCAAGCGTTTACTGAATAAAGATTATCGAAAGAGGATGACTGCTTCACAGGCTCTTGGTAACTTCCTGTTTGCCTTGAGATAGACAAATTTGTGCAAGCAATTTTTTGGTAACTGAAGTTGGATTGTATTGACCAGGTCATCCTTGGATCCAAGATTTTCAAGAAGTGAAGATTCCTTTGGATATTATGATTTATAAGCTTGTCAAATCTTACATATGTTCATCTTCTTTAAGGAAATCTGCACTCAGGGTACGCTTATTCCCCGTTAGTAAATGCCAGTATATTTTGCTAGTATTTAGTGTATCATTGTGAGAAAGTTTTGAGCTTCATCTTTGTTCTGTTCCCAAGGAATTTTGTTGTTTGCTACTTGTGCTTTTCACCTCTGACAATTATGATTACGATGGAAAGTGATTGTTTCATAATATAACAAGACCTTTTTATTTTCCTATTTCATTTTCATGTTTCTGTGGCATGGCTCTCGCTTCCTATGCTACGAAGACTAGGAATCTGCTACCAACACACTGGTCTGATGTTAGGTTGGCATCGGCCAGAAAATCCAAGATTTTGAAAATTTTCCAATGCTGATAGAATACAACCATATCATATCAGAACTTGGCACACTTGCTACCTGAAAACTGCATCATAAATTTTCTGATATAGTTTTCAGGTTATTTTAGCCCAATTCCAATATTATTTTTCCGCCTCAGTATTGGACAATCTTTTAAATCATGTTTTTTTGGGTCTGATGTCAACCTAACGTCAAAACCGTCCTTCTGGTTCCAGATTCCTATTCTTGGTAGCAAGTGAGGACCATGCCACAACCTGGAAGGCCAGTTGGTGTGTAGGTAGACCTATGTTTTCTGTCATGCAGTAAGACTATAAGCTGAATCAACCAAGAAAAAGTAATTATGTAATCCAGAATAACAAATTTTAACAGCCGTTAATAAGAATAGCTATTTTGCTTCAAGTACATCCTCTATTCCCAACTAAGTTTATTTTACATACCATATAGTACTGGGTAGTGCCCACTAAGGAGCTCTACCATAATTTACCAGTAAAAGACTATGTTGTCTTTATCTCATACGTCTGTTGTTTGATGGAGATCAGGTCCTGCTGCCTACAACCCAAAATTGATTAGAGAATTAGGTTTTGTTATACGAAATTATTCTATATTGTCACCACCCTCTTCTGTAAGATGAATCAAAATCATCATCATCATCATGGTTGGAGCTGTGAGTGTAACTAGGGCAGGCCCTATTGAGGCCATAAAAAAAGGATATGGCTTTTGTTAATGTTACATAGGACATGGCCCTAAAAAGAGCTGAATGGAAGAAAATGATTCAAATAGTCGGCCCCAAATTTTTTGGACAAATGCTTTATCATTATCCTTCAAGCATTCTCCCGTTAGAATGGGGTCAACTATGGAGCTCGAGAATGCTCTACCAAAAATTGGCCAAGTTTTTAGATGTCAACCTCTCTGTTGGTGCCAAATTCCTCACAGAGGCAGCTATAGGAGCAAGAGAGAGCTTGCCATAGGCCAATTAGTTGGTAGACCTACCTTTTTGCTTATGGGGTTTCAACTCAGGCAACCAAGAAGCACCTCCCAGGTTCACCTAGACTAGAAAAGGCTCACGTAGAAAGGTAAAGACGATATGATTTGTTGTAAGGAATTTCCCTCATTTCTATGGCAGAAGCAAAGAGCGACGAGGAAAACAACATTCCTATAAACTTCTGTCAAATGATTAGCTATATTAATATTTCCTCCTGATGACCAAATACTTGACTGTACACCATCCTACTTCGAATGTAAATAAGTCATTTTGGACTATTTAGGGTTTGAAAGATTGAATTAAACTGCATTGCAGTTAGCCAAAAGGACAGGGTCCATCATACAAGTTTAAGATATTGAATTGGTTTGATAAATATTATACCATAAGGTTCTCATCAAAGGCAGATGTGTGCTTAAGCAGAAATAGATTAAATAAATCTCTAATTGATCTTTATATCTTGTGACAGGCTCTCGCGAAGACTTTGACGATACCTCAACTTTCTTATCTCCGAGAACAGTTTTCATTATTAGGCCCCAACAAGACTGGCTACATTTCCTTGCAGAACTTCAAAACAGTTAGTCCTTCTCCTTCCTCCTTTATATATATATATATATATATATATATATATATATATATATATAATGTTAACCAGCTTCGTATATGATAAACTGAATGTTACTGGAACCGACAGGCCTTGATGAAGTACTCCACTGAAGCAATGAAGGACTCGAAGGTTCTTGATTTTGTTAACTTGGTAACATCTCATAGCCATGATGCTTTCCCTTTGGGATTTTGATGTGTAAGATTCATGTTTATTCAATACTATATGGTTCATGGATGTACAGGTTTCTTCTTTCCAGTACAGAAAGCTAGACTTCGAGGAATTTGTTGCTGCTTCCATAAGCGTGCATCAGCTGGAAGCTCTGGACACATGGGATCAGCATGCTCGCCGGGGATATGAACTCTTTGAGAAGGACGGCAACAGGCCAATCATGATTGAAGAACTGGCGTCGGTATGACTATCACTACAAAAGCAAATCAGAAATCTCCTCTTTTACTACGTTTCTGACTCAATATCCGGTTTCTGCTGCTAGGAACTTGGGCTTGGTCCATCAGTCCCCGTTCATGTAGTTCTCCAAGATTGGATTAGACATTCGGACGGAAAGCTTAGTTTCTTGGGTTTTGTTAAACTCCTGCACGGGGTTTCGTTGCGGTTCATGCCGAGGGTTAGCAGTTGAGATATAGAGGGGCAGCTCAGTTATGACAGAAGACGAAGCCGAAACCCAAACCGAAACCGAAACCATTAGGCTAGTTAAGTGCTGTGCGAAACATAGCATTCTCATTTGTGTCATGTAATTTTTTCCCCCTTGGGTTTCCCACATCCATGGTTAGTTTAAGTGTATAGATGAGGGCTAGAAAGTGTTTTGACAGATTTGGAGGGGATTGAGGCCTGTGTATTTGTGGGCTTAATTTAGCATAACGAAATACAAAGTGCATAACCGCATGAGACAATTTTTCTTTTTTCTTTCTATATCCCATTTATTTGTCTTTCCTTCTTTTATCTTCGATTTTAAAAGGTAATAATTACTTGGTCTGCAAATTGAGAGACCATTTGCTATAGATAAAAGAAATGGATTTCCTGTTAAAACAGACCTGTCTGTTTTATCATTAAAACGAAGGCTTTTTGGATGTTAAATGAGAAGCCGAAGGAATTTTGCTTGGTTTTTGATATAGAAAATTAAATATGTTTTTTTTTTTCCAGTTTTGATTTGATCTTTTTAATCGGAAAGCTTGGTTATTGGGCATTCTTATTTTCTTCTTGTGGAGCCTAAAATTTTCACAGGCTGTTAGAGCATCATTAATAAGGCCCTTAGAATGTAGGAGCATCATTAGTAAGTCTCATCCCTGGTCCCAATTTCTACAATTTCAGTTCCAACCCACCCATAGGTACTAAGGATTGGGTCTCCCAATTTCTAGATTGTAGAAACTCTTTTTTGTAGAATAGTTAGTCCCAATTTGGAGTCAAACTTTCTAGATTCTAGACTATATAATTTTTTTCCTACATTAACTTTTGATCACACAATCTTTGGGATCAGAATTTATTTTATCATTTTCTACTATTCTCGTACAAATCTAACCCATTCTACATTTACTTATTCTTCTTCTTCTTTTTTTGAAATTTTAGACCCCAATTGCTTTTGAGAGTCCCAACTACTGATGAGGCTGTTACAAATAACATATAGGGGTAATATATCTGGGCGTTTATGGTTCGTTTTGTTTCTTCATGCTTGCAGAGTATAAAAATGTATTTGAGTAGAAACTTAAGATAAAAAGTTTAGGGAACAAAAGTATTTAAGCATAGAGAAAATTTGTAAAGAAAAAAAAGAGAAGGTTGAAATCCAGCTCAAACCCGAGCTGAGCTTGAGAGTCATGTTCAAGCTCGAGCTCAAGTTGGCTTCCAAGAAACTCGGCTTGGCTTGACAAGAACTCGGTGAGCTTCACAAGCTTGAACTCGGTTATGCAGCTCGTAATACTAATACGAACATAACAATTTGTGCTTGTTCCCGAGCTCTCGAGGCGAACTTCTTGTACTCAAAATCGGCTGGTTAGGAAATCCGAGTTGAGCTCGTCTTTAGTCAAGTCGTGTCGAGCTCACAAGTTGTGTTCGTTAGTAGCCTTGACTATAAATAAAGCTAAGCATAATTGAACTTTGAGATCTATTTGTTTAGAAATTAGAATCTCAATCACTTACAACTAGACAACCGCTCAGTTTAAAAATTTTCATAAATTATTCGGTGAATAGTAATACAAAGAAGAGTATGTTAGCATACAGCAGAAAACTCGAGGGGGTTGACAACTAGACAAATACCATTTAATATTAAAAAATTCATAAATTATTTAGTTAATAATAATAGAGGATGTCATTATTAACGCTTCTAAAATATCATCCTTCACTCCTTTTTAATTTTTTTTATTATTCAAATTCCAAAGCTACACTTGTATTAATATTATTGACATTTCTAAAATATCATCATGCACTCCTCCTTCCATGCATGCACACATTAATGTTAGATTAATGCAATGGTAGATTTGAAATTTCAATGATATAAAATTAAGATTTTTTCTAAGGGTACCACACAAATTACTAGGGGCTATCCCAAAAATATTCAAAAATATTACAAGTTTGCCATCAATTTTTTTTACTTGGGGCTAGCCCAAAGAATGGTATAAATACCAACTTCATTTCATTTCCTCTCTTCCTCTTCCTCTACTCTTTCTCCCTCTACTCTTTTCTTCTCCTCCTCCACATTTCTAGGTCATAAAATTCTAAACCCTAGCCCAAATTTTTCCCCAAAATTTTCTAGAATAGCACCTTGACATCAGTGGGCTGGAAGTAAATGAAGAGAAAATAGCCAATCACAATCCCAACAAAGATTTCAACTCCGAATCCAACAAAACCCAGCACAGAGCTCAACAAACCCATCTCCTCCATTGCCGCCTCTCCAAGAATCAGAAGAAAATCACCACCACAACAACAAGAAAATAAAATATTAATTTTCCACCCAAAGAAAATAATAGTTATTTTGGAAAAATTAAAAGTGCTAAAACGGAGGTCCAAACATCATTTTTTTGCGATTCTAAAATTTCGGAAGGCCGTCTAACGGAAAAGTGGTTAATCTCGGGCTCCTCGAAGATATGCTCATTTTGCGACAAACCGGGCCTCGTTTCGACCTCCCAGTCAAAAGTTATGGCCCTTCAAAGTTTCAACTAACCATAAAATGCAGGAGAATGGTTATTCTCCGTGTTAGAACACGAAGAATGTTAATTTCGCATGAGGGTGGCCATTCTCCATGTTAGAACGTAGGAGAATGGTCATTCTCCGTGTAATTTAGGACTGCCAGGGGGTGGCAGTCCTATTTGTAAGTCTCTGTGATGAGAGTTTTGAAACTCTCTATCACAGAGAGTTTCAATTAGGACTGCCACCCCCTGGCAGTCCTATACAAAATGAGGACTGCCAGGGTGCTGGCAGTCGTAATTGAAACTTGCTGTTACAACAAGTATCAATTAGGACTGCTAGCACCCTGGCAGTCCTACACTAAGTGTAGGACTGCCAGGGTGCTGGCAGTCCTATTTATAAGTCTCTGTGACAGAGTTTCAGTTTGAGAAGCTCATCACAGAATTTTATAAATAGGACTGCAACCCCCCTGGCAGTCCTACACTTATGTAGGACTGCCAGGGGGGTGGCAGTCCTATTTGTAAAACTCTGTGACAGAGAGTTTCAGTTTTCCTTAAGGACTGCCATGTTCCTGGCAGTCCATCATTCTTTCAGGACTGCAGAAGAGATGGCAGTCCTGTTTTATAAAAGGACTGCCAGGCTTCCTGCAGTCCTATTTTATAATAGGACTGTCTGGAACATGGCAGTCCACTTTGGCAGTAGGACTGCCCGTTCTTTGGCAGTCCTCAGAGATGACGCCCACGAGCAGCAGCCGAACGGCCATTTCGTGTTCTAGGGTTAGGTTTAAACGAAAAAACTGAGATTTTCTGAGTTCGAAAAATACTTTGACAAACAAAAAATTGTTCTAACCTAATTTATCATAAGAAATGTAGAAGAAAACTAGGGTTAGGATTTGGATTGGAGTTGGGGAGAATGAGAGTAGGGTTTTGGAGAGTAGGGTTTTGGAGAGAGGGTTTTGAATGGAGAGAAATTTTTTATGAAAATAAAATGAAAGAGAGGGTTTTTTTTTGGGGGGGGGGGGTGGGATAGCCCCAAGTAATTTTCGGGACGTCCTCCAGTAAAAGTTCTTCAAACCTGGGCTGTCCCCTAGTAAGTGATAGCCCCTAGTAATTTGTGTAGTGCCCTTAGAAAAAGCCAAAATTAAAGAGGAGTGCATGATGACATTTTATGTTAATAACAACACCCATACTAGAATAGCATAGATAGAAAAAATAGAGGGGGGTTGGGGCGCTCGACCGACCTAGGGTTGGTTAACCATGATGTCATATTATATCTTATGTGCACTTTTAAACATTGAATTATTTCTCTTCTTGTTTTTTCTTGTGGAGAAAAATAAAGTTTCAAAAAATTATATCCCCTTTGAGGTTCGTTAACGAACCCAACTCAAATCCGAGTTTGAGAGTCATGTTCAAACTCGAGCCCAAATTGCTCCCAAGCAACTCAGCTCGGGCTTGGCAAGAACTCTGTGAGCTTCACGAGTTTGTACTTGATTATGCAGCTCGAATGTCAAATTAATACTAGTTTAGTGGCAAGAACTCTGTGAGCTTCATGAGCTTGAATCGATTATGCAACTCGACTGCCAAATACTAGTTTAGTGGCAAGAACTCTGTGAGCTTCACGAGCTCGAAATCCTCCAACTCGATTATGCGGCTCAACTACCAAATACTAATAAGTAGGTCACAATATACAGGGCTTCATTATATGGCTTGGTTCTCTACATCATTGTAGACTTAAATTGTAAGTTTTGGTCCCTTAGTAATGTTCTTAAATATTAATATACACTTGAGGTACAATCCAGACCTGTTCAAGAGTCGAATTGAAAAGGTAAAAGCAATGGCCAGCGTAGACGTCGACAATAGAATTTGCTGACCGGATTATCTTTGATTTGACAATTAAGGCGCATTAAAGATGATGGGTTTGACATGTTGGATGGTTCCGTTTGGTCAGTGACAAATCTGGACCTTCTCTATCTAATTCATAGTCAGAGACGGACTACCTTCGGTACCAGAGCGGTAGGGGTGGGTGGGTGGAATTCTCGTATTCCGTATGTACATGTTCCTACGGCTTGGATGAGTATAATAGTTATATCGCAACGGCTATAAACAGTTCCTTGTTCCCATCAACAAAACATCCCCTTTTTCTTCACTCCTCCGGAATCGGTACAGAAATTGGTGCTTTTTTTACTTTGTTTATGGAAGGCCCATGTGGAGTACCTTTTGGGTGCGGGATGCTTGTTTAACTTACTGTATCCATGGATTTTTCGCAATATGAGATTGAATTCCATAACTCTGATTTGTATTTTACTTTTTATTGCTGTTGTTGAGTAATCCATACAGATAGGATTGCATACTTGGTTACCCGATGCAATTAAGGGTCCCACCCGTATTCTTTTTTGGTTTTCTAGTTATAACCCAGAATTGAGACCTTTTACTTGTTTTTGAAATACCTCTTGTCTTAAGGGCTACTGTATCTCATCTGCACGAGGGAATATCTAGTGATAGAGGAAAACGCGAGAATACAGGTTTGTAATGAACATACTCTATTACACCAGAAAAAGAAGTATCTTACTGCGCATCAGCTTGAAGAGCGGCTATCGGGGTCAGGCTTACAGTCTCAGTTGAAACTATGGAGCACCCCTTCAAGTTTCAGATCGATATTAAGTTCCATTTCTGGTTAAAGATACTCCAGATATAGAAACAGATCAAGAGCCATTGAGATCGAGTAGCTATAGCAGCTTAGAAGGGCGGGCAGATCACGGTACGGAAAGAAAGAAAGTTAGAGATCCGCCAGCGAGGAATTCTATTAAGTACGGATGTTATTAGACAATGAAGTAATCCTTTTTCGATTTTTATATTTTAGGTGTTTTGCCTAATCTTAATTTTTCCTTTCTTCTTTTTTCTTCTTGGATAGCAGGAAAGCATGAATTGGCCTACATAAGTCGAGTCCAATCATAGCCGAGCCAAGCCATAATCGAGTCAAGTACTCTTCGAATAATAAGGAGTTGTGCTTCTTTACGAGTTCTCGACGCGAACTTAATGTACTCAAGCTCGACTGGTTAAGAAATTCAAGTTGAGCTTTTGTTTTGTGAATAGTGTTATTCTCGAAACAGATCTAGATAGAAGAATGATCAGAATTTAAGAGACCTCTTGCAAAATAAATTTTGCTCACTGTTCTGATTTTATAGGATTTCAGAGACTTCCTGCAAACAAGTTTGCTCCCCTAATTTTCTTAAGTTGGGATTTTGGAGACTTTCTGTAAACAAGTTTGCTCTCCTAATTTTCTTAAGTTGGGATTTCGGAGACTTTCCGTAAACAAGTTTGCTCTCCTAATTTTTTGAACTGAGTTTCAGTACTTTGGAGATTCCGGCGAATAAGTTTGCTTTCCAAAAATACCGAAACTGAGTTTTAGGACTTTGGAGATTCTGACAAACAAGTTTACTCTCCAAAATATCCTGCAGCCCTCCAAGAAGAAGAAGAAGAAGAAAGAAATAAAGAGAAGATTTCAACAACCCTGCTGTGGTGATGAAAATCATCGTTGCTCAAAGCAAGATTCGCCTTTATGCGATCTGCTTCCAGGAATCGGTAAGTTCTCAAAGAACTTCTAGAACGCTTGTTAGTCAACTTTTTGTGACTTGAATGGCCTCCCTGGACTCGACGGGCTCCTTTTGCTCTCTACGTTGGTGCATCTTACAAAGGAGGTCAGAGGGCTCTATTTATAGAGTGAAGTGAGACTTCACCTTTTCTCCTGTCCGATGTGGAACTAAAATACCAATACTCAAAAATAGAGTTTGATATTTTAGATCATCCCACAATCAATATAGTCGTGTGCCAGTCGACACCTACCCCCTGAACACACCTCTGCATGCACGAGGCATCATGGAGTCCATCTTCGAGTCCGAGTCCGAACGATAAAAAGCAACTTGCTTCCTTGTTGGAGTTAATCATTTTTCCTTCTAGGTAAACACCCCCATATGGCACCCATATGTGCCCTACCACACCACATGTGCACACCTCAACACATGCAAAGCAATATATTGAGATACCCACTTGGTGGTGTAGCCGATGTGGGACTATTCTACACTAGTCCAAAGGTAAAAATGTCACTCCCCGGTTTCGTAGAACCGTTCGTCCTCGCTAGGGCATGATGCCGCATGAGCCTAGGTTACGCTCACGCAAGGCGGGTTCCATAAAGGCCGATTACAGCAGCTTGCGACGGGGTCGTCGCACAAAAGTCCCAAGCAGAAGTATTGAATAATGAAGGCAACATGAGTATACAAACAAAATCAGTCTTTTATTGATCATGAAAATAAGATTTTATAAAGGACGCGAAGCCAAGATTACAAGTCGCTAAAGCTCACTTTCTCTCAGAATAAAATCGCTCAGCTCTCTCTCATCTTTCAATACAAAGCTCAAGGCTGCAACTTACGGATGCTTCAGAAGGCGATGTCCATACATTATGTCCCATATAATTCCAGACTCCATGTAGCCGCATCCCTCGAAATGCCAAGAAACTCCGTGCCTCGACACATCTAAGCGAACTTTGTGCCAAACGATGTTTTACCTGTGCCTGCACATGAAAACTGTGCGAGTGTCAGTACACAATCGTACAGGTGTTGTGAGCTCCTCGCCCACCCATACAAAACTAACACATTTATTTAGTTTGTGCAACATATTCCTTTGATTGTCTTTCTAATATTGTCTTAGGATCAATTTTAAGACATGGACTCCTGACCTGTTTTGTGTCTCTAGACCATTCTCGTGCTTGCAACATAACGTACAGACTTATGCTTGCCTTTTTACTCATACTTTGAGACACAATAACATGGTCGTGCCATAACTCTGTTCGTGCTTGAACGTCGAGGCCGTGCCTCCCAACTCAACATGACTTAACCAAACTTTCTCTTACAACCCTTTCTGACTTAAACTCGAAACTCAATCCTAAACTTGTGGAACTTGTGTTGATGGCTCAAACATGACGTCACATCTCGTGTCGAAGCCCGTGCCTTTGCTATAGCCAAGTCTTAGGCTTCATAGAACTTGTGGTGCGGATCATGCACACACTTCGTGAATCATTCGTGTCGTGGTTATACTCGTTGTAACTCAATCGATACCATGCATACGCTTGTTTACTCAATCTAAGACATGCATTCAGATCGTCGCTATTATGCCGACTCATCTATATGAAAGGCCACTAGCAATGACAAGCTATACCCAGACTTTTGCATACGGTGACCATTCGCATGCGATGTGCGAGCTCTACCGAACTTCCTACAGCCTCTATTGTAACACCCACTTCAATTTGATTTGCACCGTCATTGAAGGTCATACAACACTGATAATTCCTCCTAGGCCGATACGAACCCGGTGCCCCGACGATCGTTCGAAGAACCAAACCTTGTGCACTGGTTGTCAAATAACCATGCAAGACTTAACTCGATTTTTCATTCTCAGTATCCTTTCTCATTCTTTACTTCTCATTCTTTTACTTCTTATTCTTTTATGCAACTCCCTCAAACCAGGGATTGCTTCGCTGATAATCGGTCGCGATAACTTTCTATGTTTCCATACTCATTTCTGACTTAAATCTAGGAACGACTATTTGATAGCCCCTGCTCAACTTGACCAATTTGTATTCTTGAAGTGCCCCATAAGCTGTGTTATACTCTAGATAATGGGCCTTGATACCGCGGGATCGTGCACATATTCAACTTGAACAACTTTGTTCTTTGAGTGCCCTAACTCTTGTCATAAAGCGTATGATATGACTTAACCCGTAGGACGAGAAAGGGCTATGCCAAGCCTTGTACCGTGGAAACGTGCATTAAGACTTGCGGGACAATTATACTATGCCAAGCATTGGACAGTGGGATAGTATATACTTTATCAAATATTTATATCGTGCGACACCTATGACTGTGCTAAGTTCATAGTCTTGTGGCAATATATACCAACTTTTCCTTCTCCCAAGCCACGGAACGAAGGGCCGAGTTGTTGGCCCAATGATTGTATCATATTTTTGAATATGGTTAATCTGTTAAGTTTAGCATTTCATTATCACTAATCTTAATACTATCGCTATAGCATTTCTACTTATACTTATACCTTTGGTGATATGTGCCTATTGGTTTACATCTTAGTGATATGAGCCTATCTATCTTAAATTTAATCGGGTTGCCAAAATCAAAACTATGTTTTTGATTATGGTCATTCAATTAAGTTTAATTATTATGATATCACTAACATTTATGCTATCACCTTAGTACTTATACTTAAACTCAACATTATCCTAATGTGCATTAAACTTATCATACTTGCTATTATGTATATTGCTTTGTTCGTCTAACATGTACATGCAGAAAAGCAATAAGCAAGATCAATGTGGACATATGCAATGAAGAAATTATGGTGGGCCAAAGATGACGGATCCCACAAGATTTCTCTGAACCACCCGACGACATCTCTGGAGCCACACACCCGGGGGTTCCGCTGGGATTCAGTTTTCACAAACTAGATATCTTTTGACAGCCGTCGTCAGAGAAAAAGCCAACACCTATTAAAGAAAGAAGCCAAGCCATGCCATCATCATTTCAAGACTCTGAAGAAGCCTGCACCTGCCTAAGTATATCTGGATTCTGTAATGAGTCTTAGGAATAATTGTAAACACAAGAAATGGAAGGCAAAATCGAAAGCTAGGGTAGAAATTAGCCCAGGATCATTTTCGGTTGAAAATCGGCATACTGACGGTATATCGGTCTAGATCGACGGTATACCGATTTTGTTCACAAAAAGTTTCTGTCTACAAAATTGGCATACCGACGGAATGCCGATGTATACCGACGGTATACCGATTCTGTAACTTTGAAATTCCAACGGTGGGATTTCGAACATTTAATGATCCCAACGGCTATATTTCTAGCCGTTGCAATTCCAGACCGACATACCGATGGTATACCGGTCCATACCGACGGTATACCGATCGCTGTCTGAAAAGTTGCCTTTGAGATCTTTTCAATGCTTTGGTTATAAATAGCCTTGAACCCCTTCATTCAAGGTTGATGCTTTGAGCCTAAAAGTTTCTAAACCACCAAAGCCTATCCACAAACAACTCTACAAAGCTTTCATTTGCCATCCACAAATTGTGTTAGAGTTATTGAGTTAAAAAGTAAGATCTTCATCTTGTTGTACAAGGAGATCAAAACCTATTGTGAAAGGTTAAAGTTAGAGAGTCTTCGTATCCAAACTGTCGGTTGAAGTTGGAGAGTCTTCGTATCCAAACTCTCGGTTGAAGTTGGAGAGTCTTCGTATCCAAACTCTCGGTTGAAGTCAGAGAGGCCTTCGGACTAAAGCTCTCGTGTAAGAAGTTGGCGAGTTCTTCGGATCCAAACTCGTATGTAACTATTTACTCAAATAGTGGATTAAAGTCGGAGAGAGTTCCGGGACTGGAGTGCCCCTTGGGAGGATACCAGGATATATCGTGTGTCGGTATTGTTGTTGCTTCTTCTCTTGCACTTATATTTTTAAATTGCCAATTAGCTTGTGCTAAGTGCTTAATTAGTTAGCTTGACCCTATTCACCCCCTAGGGTTCCTACAATTGGTATCAGAGCGAGGACTCTATTGTTAGGCTTAACATCCTTAGAGTAGATCCTTGTTATTTTTCTATGGCATCGTATTCCTCCTACTCCTCCTCCGATAAAGAGGGTTTTACTTCTAGTAGCATAGACAATCATGTTTCTTCTAAATGCAAGAAATGCTCTAAGTGGAAAGCCATGGCTATACAATCCTTAGAGATTCTTGACAACCTTCATTCTACAAATGAAGAACTTTCTGAAAAGGTTATTCATTTAGAAGAAGCAAATGAGTTTTTGAGAAATGAAAACAATGATTTATTATCTAGACTTGATTCTCAAAACTCATCATGTATTTCTTTAAAGAGTTTGAATGAGGCTTTAATTTTGAAAATCAAATCTCTTTCCTCATCAATAGAAGATCTTAAGAGGCAAATACATGAGCTAAATCATTTGTATGATTCTTCTATTGACTCTTTAAAGAAACAAAATGATGATTTTATTTGTAGAATTGCTTTATTTGAAAAAGAGAATTATGCTTTAAATGCTAAATTTGATTCTTTTACTTGTTTGTATGATGATTTGCTATTAGAACATGATATTCTTAAGACCAAATGCATGCATGCTCACTCTAGAGATATTCATCATTCTAGTGTGTCACATATTCATAATCATACTCATTCTGATACATGTGCACACACTAGTATTAGGTGCTTCTATTGCTCTCGCATTGGACACATGAGCTTAACTTGTCCTATTCGTAGGAGTTTTTCTACCAATGCTAGAGTAAATAGTATATGGGTCCCTAAAGCTAACAAATGTGGATCCAAGTTTATTTGGATACCAAAGTCTTCGTCTAATGTTGTAGGTGGAGCTTCTTATATCGGGACATAGAACCGAGGAGTGTGTTGGTGGTTGCAAAGCTCAAAGATCATCATCCAAGCAATTGCACCAACACAAGCGTGGCCACTAGAGCCACTTTGGTAACATGCTAAATGATTCTCTTTAAATTGTTTATATTTGCAAAATCTAGCATGTTTCTCTTGATGTCTTGCTACTAGCTCACATTGATATCCTTTAGTTGCCTTTTATATAAATCAATGTGAGATATCATACTAGCATGCTTAGTTAATGTTCTTATTAATTCTTTTATCTAGCATGACTAGTTACTTAACTTAAATGATTAGTTCACACTATGTAGTTTATCACTCCATTTTTATAGTTGCATGCTCGTTATTCTTAATCTTTATTTATAAAGCATGCATATCACTCTAGTCCATAGGAGCTTTGTTTTGATTTGAGTTAATATGATTTTAACTCTCCGTCTTTAAAGTTTTTGAAATAGTTACTTCTTGCCGGTTTGTATTTAATATGTCATATTTATCTTAATCGGTATTTGTGAATATATGTGTTTGGCACAAGCTTCTTATCACTTGACAAGTATATAATTATACTTTCACTTTAACCTTGTGCTCACATAATATATTCATTATTGATTCTCATGTTTTATTTTTGATTAAACTTCTTATGAATCAATTATGTCTTTGCCTAATAAAGATTATTTATATGTGTTTTAAATTTGTGATAGTTTTTCAAACATTCATTAAGGATACATGACTATATCCATTTACATGTAGTTCATGTAATTCTTATGTTGATATATATTTTTGTATAAATATCTTTATGTGGACATATGAGTTAAGCTAAAGTTTTATATTGACTTGAAGAGTATTTAATTATACTTGTTACCTTCAAACTTGTGCTTATCTCATACTTTAGCTATTGATTCCTTTGACCAAATTTGTGCTTCTTGAATCAATTAGCTTCTTCCTTAAAGTCTTCTTTTGATGATATCTTCTTGACTTTTTGGTTGGCATTATGGATACATGTTCTTAATTGATTTTTGATCTTTTCATGTATGCCTATTCGTGAAATATATAGTTATATATATATAAATGATTCCTAACTTTTGATGTTTATTTGTTTTATACCTTTAAGTTAGGATGTTGAGAGAAAATGTTTATTAATGTCTTGCTCATGACTAATTATGGATGCTCTATTAAGGATCACATAGTTTTGTGCTTTACATTGCATGTTAAATTTACCTCCTTAATTAGTGCACATTTTTTAGTTTGTATCTTTATAATTTACTATGGTGTACTATGAAAGCTCTTTGAAAAATGTACTTCTTGATATCTTTAGCATTTAGCCTTCTTGATCTTAATGATCTTTCCTTGCTCATTCCTTGGGTTTTTACTTCTTTAGAATTATCGTTGCCTAATGATGTTTAGCACATAAGGATTCTTGTAATTGATACATCATATTTCTTATGTCTTAGCTACTATGGTTTGAGCTTTTGTGTTGAGATTTTTCCATTTCTTGAGAATACACTTATTTCATAATGGCTATAATATTTTGCATTCTCTAGATCGATCTATCATTTTATTATCTTGGATTAATCTCAATACTTGGCAAAGAGATTTACTTTATTATGTTTTCATGAACATCTCTTTTGGCATATACTTGATAAGAGATTAATTCATTTATTTGTCATCTTATGATCTTATCCTTGCTTAGTAAAGAGTCTATAAATCATTTTGTTCATTCAAAATGTATTGCCCTCTTTGTGAACTCTATGCTTAAGCAAGTATCTTTAGTGTTAGTGACTTAAGATTAAATAAGAACATTTATCTTGTTAATGGCCTACCTCATTAATCTTAATTAGTTATGTAGCTTGCTTATTTATGATATATTGTTAAGCTATATAATTTGGTTCACTTTCACTCATCTAGCCATTGGTTTTTCTTTTTCAATCTATATATGATATGCTAGTTTACATAAACAAGATTTGTGATTCTTCTAAATGTAATTCGTATCCTATTTTAGATACATATGTTTGTTCTCTAAAACTAGTTTTACAAATTCTTAATTAGATCTTGTTTCTCTTGGAGGTTTGTGATTCCCTTCTTTAAGTCTCCTTCCATACTAGTCATTAGTAAGCATCTCTTAAATTTCTCTCACTTTTGAGTCATAATTTCATCGTATTATCATTTACATCTCTTTTTGATTGAATTTGTAATTATTTAAATGAGATTGACTCTTTCCCATATTGATTTGTGAGATTTTTATATGGATTTGTGAGTTTCTCTTGATGAGATTCATTGGATCATATTTACTCATTTGTTTTCTTTATGAATGATCATAATGATTGAGTAGTCCTAAACTATCTAATTTTGTAAATGTCAAGTTAATTTACTACTCTACTTCGACTACTCATGGATTATCACATAGTGTCTTTGCTATTTAAACTTTATTGGTCCTTCATTTAGATGTAGCAAAGTTTGGATATTACCCGGTTGATGGGTAAATATGTGATAAAACATGCCTAGTCCATGTAAAGTAATAAATTGGTTGATTCTTTCTTAATTAGATAATCATGGACAGGATATTTGAGTTTAATTTTTATTTTATTTTTGTGCTATATTCTGTATATCATCATGATTGTTCTTAATTGACTTTATTCTTTTTCATGATGACATTTTCTCAAAGGATAACATACATTGATCTATCATATTTAAATATGAGATCCTTCTATATAGATAAATGTATGTCAACTTTTGATTAAATGTACTTAATTAGAATATTCTCTTGATCGTTCATCTTTAGCGGCTATTAATTGGATATCTCTTCTTGACTAAAGATGATATTATTTGTCTTATGACGATGTTATAGCCTTATATGCATTGAGCAAGGGGAAGAAATCCATAGTTGATTTACCCCTAGATCTTGTAGTTATCTATTTTATGCTATAAGTGCTTTGGAACTAGATACGCATATTTTTAGGGAGAGCAAATTAATTGGTCCAATTCATGTATACCCTATAATATGTCGTATATCTAGTTCATCATGGACCCATATTTTTTCTATTTCATATCCTATTGATTGAGGTCATGATATTTTTATTTGTGAAGGATTTATGAGAGTGTATGCAATTGCCTTCATCATAGTATCTCTCTTCTATATGGGTTAAATAAGCTATCTTGTTAATATTAACTTTCATATCTTATCTTGATGACTATTGTGCTTTCATTGATTTGGCTTTTCTTATTGAGGACTTACCTAAAATACATGTTTATCTATATTGGTAATACTTTGAGGGGGAGCATTCAAGTCGACTGAATGTCTCTTTCTCAAGTATTTTTCTCCTTTACCTTCATATTTTTCTAAAGGATATCCACATAGCATGATAAGGTAATTGAGTTCAAATGCATTAACTTGGGTAAGCAAATAGATTTTACAAATAATAAGATTATATTATATCAATTACTTTGTAATTATCTAATCCTCATAGGCTTTTGACTGAAATTCTTGATTGAAATCTTTTATTTCAATTGGTATATCGCTTCCTTCCAAAACTAGAGTTTTAATGCATATAATATTATGTTTTAGAGTTTCTTTCTTGGATTTCAAGTTGGTAAAACTATTTATTGACTGCTTTCAATTTTATTTGTTTTACCAACTATATTGTGTTTTGACAAGTTATTTTCTATTTGGCACTCTATATTTGATATGTAGTTTCTATACTTGTCTTTACACACTTCTCACATTGTTCTTCATTTAGTATTTCTTGATCATGATTGTCTATGCCTTTCTCATGCTCTGATTTATGTACTTAAGATTGATTTTCTTTTATCTCTTAGTACGGGGGAGCCTATTTATGATCGTGACAAAGGGGGAGAAGTAAGTTTAAGTATGTATTTATAAGTAATCTAAGTAGTATGCTTTTAGTGATATTGCTTATATCTCTTGTAAATTAGTGATACATGCATCTATTGTATCCATACTAAACTTAATCGATTTGCCATAATCAAAAAGGGGGAGATTGTTGGCCCAATGATTGTATCATATTTTTGAATATGGTTAATCTGTTAAGTTTAGCATTTCATTATCACTAATCTTAATTCTATCGCTATAACATTTTTACTTATACTTATACCTTTGGTGATATGTGCCTATTGGTTTACATCTTAGTGATATGAGCCTATCTATCTTAAATTTAACCGGGTTGCCAAAATCAAAACTATGTTTTTGATTGTGGTCATTCAATTAAGTTTAATCATTATGATATCACTAACATTTATGCTATTACCTTAGCACTTATACTTAAACTCAGCATTGTCCTAATGTGCATTAAACTTATCATACTTGCTATTATGTATATTGCTTTGTTCGTCTAACATATACATGCAGAAAAGCAATAAGCAAGATCAATGTGGACATATGCAATGAAGAAATCACGGTGGGCCAAAGATGACGGATCCCACAAGATTTCTCTGAACCATCCGACGACATCTCCGGAGCCACGCACCTGTAGAAATCACGGTGGGCCAAAGATGACGGATCACACAAGTTTTCATAAACTGGATATCTTTTGACAGCTGTCGTCAGAGAAAAAGCTAATACCTATCAAAGGAAGAAGCCAAGCCATGCCATCATTATTTCAAGACTCTGAAGAAGCCTGCACCTGCCTAAGTATATCTGGAGTCTATAATGAGTCTTAGAAATAATTGTAAACACAAGAAATGGATGGCAAAATCGAAAGATAGGGTTAAAATTAGCCCATGATCATTTTCGGTTGAAAATCGGCATACCGACGGTATACCGGTCTATACCGACGGTATACCGATTTTGTTCACAGAAAGTTTCTGTCTACAAAATCGGCATACCGACGGAATGTCGATGTATACCGACTGTATACCGATTCTGTAACGTTGAAATTCCAACGGTCGGATTTCGAGCATTTAATGATCCCAATGGCTATATTTCTAGCCGTTGCAATTCCAGACCAGCATACCGACGGTATACCGATCGCTGTCTGAAAAGTTACCTTTGAGCTCTTTTTAATGCTTTGGTTATAAATAGCCTTGAACCCCTTTATTCAAGGTTGATGCTTTGAGCCTAAAAATTTCTAAACCACCAAAGCCTATCCACAAACAACTCTACAAGCTTTCATTTGCCATCCACAAATTGTGTTAGAGTTATTGAGTTGAAAAGTAAGATCTTCATCTTGTTGTTCAAGGAGATCAAAACCTATTGTGAAAGGTTGAAGTTGGAGAGTCTTCGTATCCAAACTCTCGGTTGAAGTTGGAGAGTCCTCGTATCCAAACTCTCGGTTGAAGTCAGAGAGGCCTTCGGACTAAAGCTCTCGTGTAATAAGTTGGCGAGTTCTTCAGATCCAAACTCGTGTGTAACTATTTACTCAAATAGTGGATTAAAGTTGGAGAGAGTTCCGGGACTAGAGTGCCCCTTGGGAGGATACCAGGATATATCGTGTGTCGGTATTGTTGTTGCTTCTTCTCTTGCACTTATATTTTTAAATTGCCAATTAGCTTGTGCTAAGTGCTTGATTAGTTAGCTTGACCCTATTCACCCCCTATGGTTCCTACATGAGTGTCAATTTGAAAGCCATCGTGGGATGATATTTAGATAGCAAATCGATAATTTCATGTTCTATACTCATCTGACTCAATACAGGATTATTTCCTTCAGCTATATGGGTTCGTCTCTTTTATTAGCATACCTACTCAGTGCCGTTGAAAACATCCAATTATTATTATAAAGGCCAAGCTGAGACAAGTTCACCGAAGCCACCCACCGGAGCGACGAGTGTCACTCCCATTTTTCGTTATACGTATTTTTGGTATACGTGCACGAATTTCTGAAATTTGTTAGGTGACCCGTAGTTAGGCTTGTCTTGCTTAGTCTTAGCTTGGTTTAGTTTTGATTTGTTCTTGGCTCGTCTTGGTTTGGTTTATCTTGGTTCTACATGACTTGTTGGCTTGGCTTGGTTCGGTTTGGGTTGGGTTGATATGGCTTGGCTTGGTATTTATACCAATTTTCTCTCTCTCCTCTTATTCATTTCTTATTTACTCATCTTCTTTTCTCCATTACTCCTCCCACCAAACCCAACCAACCTAAGGCAAGTACAACTTGCTCGATGGAGAATGTGATGGATCTTTATTTCATTTGTTCTATCTTCTTCCTTGCTTGATTCTAGGCATCTTTAGAACTTAAGATTTTCGGTTTTGATGGATAGATTTTTGTAAATCTAAGTTTTAAGTTTTTTTCTTAGTTTTTATCTCCAAAAGCTTGGTATTTCCAAAAACTAATTGTTCTATGTTGTGGGGAATTCAATTCTACTTAATTTTGACTTTTAAACCGCTTGATTTTGACTTGTTTTGAGAGAGTTATGGCCAATCTAGTTTTCATGGGTTCCCTATGCCATTGGTGATGTCGGTAAGATGAAAAGTGTCACACGAATCTCTGTCACGCGAATCTCTGTCGCATGAATCTCTGTCACACGAATGTCCACAGCACGCCTTGCGCTGCACGAATTTATGTTGCTCGAATCTCCGTCGCGCGAATCTCTGTTGCGCGAATCTCTGTCACGCGAATATCCGCCGTGCGAATCTCCACCGCACGAATCTCTATCGTGCGAATCTCTGAATGACTATTTTGCCTGTTTAAGCCATTTTGTAGCTATAATATTATAAAACTCAAACATAAAAGTTGTAGATCTTCGTCTTGGCTTCAAAAATCTTTCTGTCTCACTTTAATTGGAGTTCATATGCGACTGATAGTTTCAATCACCCATGGATGTTAACTATTTTATGCAAGTTTTTCGTATTTCTTGATGTGGATGTTCTTGATCTTCTTGCATGTTTTCTGTGTAGGACCGATTGTAGGAACGAGTTGTAAAGTGCAATACTCTAGAGGGGGTGAATAGAGTTGGCAGCGGAATTTAGCTATTTAACAAGTTAGTAACAAGATCACAGATAATATATATATCACAGATATGTAAATGAAAAGTAGAGAGTAGAGAGCAAACGCAAACACAAGGATGTATACTGGTTTCCCTCTTGTGAGGACTAGTCCAGTCGGAAGAACTCTAGCTTCCAGTTGAATCCACTATAGAAAATCACCACAAGTTTTCATCCGAAGTTCTTACAACTTCTACAACGCAAGCTTTGATCCGAAGTACTCGACCAACTTCAATTGTGAAGAGTCTTTCTTCAATCAAGCCTCTGATTACAACCACTCTGCAACTTCTAGACCGTACCGCACTGGTAAATCGACTAGAGGATTGTAACTGGCTTGGGATTTGAAAATGAATAGCTCAGAATACTTTGGAAGAAGTAGTAGGCTTATAGAGAAGAGATATGAAAGTGAAGGTGAATTGAAATGATCGAAATCCTTCTCTATTTATAGTTTTTCCAAAGGCAGAATTTTGATAGAATTCGGGCAGAATTCGGACAGAACTCTATGAGAAAATCTCGTTGGGATCCGTAACTGCAGGAAGACTAAGTTCAAAAAGCAACGTTCACTAACCGAACTCTAGCCGAACTCTGGCCGAATTCGGACCGAACTCTGGCCGAGTTCTGTTGGAGTTCTGTCAGGGTTTTTGCAAACTAGTTTTTGGGCTTTTTGAAAAGTCAAACAGTTAGAAAGTAGTTTGGGCTTTTGTAAGTGGGCTTATTTTCAAAATAAAAGGGTATTTTAAAAACGTTTCTTGGGTAGCCTATTTGCCAGTACGATGCAGTGTACATCGTATTCCTAGACTCAATAAATATGAAAAATATATTAATTAAATAGGAAAACCAAGAACCCTTTGATGACGCCTTTCTTCAGATATTTGAGCAGACTTGAAGACGCCTTTTTCACTTGACGGCGGTCGTCCAAAGATAAACAGATCTGGAAATCTGAATACCTTTCGGGGGCTTCACCCCCGAACCCCTGACAGGAGGCGCTGTCCCCTCGACCCCTGTCCGCTGACCGGGCAACGGAACCCCCGATGTGAGGCCCCGGTTAGGTAGTTAGGCGGTTCAGAGAAATCTTCTTGTATGACGCCGTCGTTGGCACATCAATAATACTCCATTGCATATGTCCTGGTTTGATCATGTTTGATCATGCTTACAGCATGTCTACAAAAACATGTTAGACAAACAAACCAATATGATGCAAGCATAACAATATGTTATAGAACATTTAGGACAATACGAACATAAGGACAATGCTAAGTTTAAGTAGCAACATGATAATGATTACATGAATATTAGTGACATCGATATGTTAAACTTAATTGATTAGCCATATTCAAAAACATGATATAATCATTGGGCTAACATTCTGTACTTGGCCTAAATTGACTTGACTTTTTGATAATCTTGAACTAGTAACTTGAACATGATTGAACTTGACTGTAACCAGAATCTAACTTGGCATGACCCACACCGGATAATATGATCCCGTCCTGATAATCCTGATAGTGGCCCGTTGAGGTACACTCCTGACAAGTATTCTTGATATGACACGTAAACATAACCTGACATATATAACCTTGATTGCTGTTATGATAGCTATTCCTGTCTTGCTAGTGTAACTCTTGTCTTGACTCCGTAGTTAACTTTCAGATTGTGATTGTACAAGCTACGTGTCTTGTCTTGCATCATGTCTAGGACATGGATTCATGGTTACCATGGTCAGGGATTCATAATGAATCTGACTAGGTTAAATAACTAGATTGATCAAGTAGTTCGTATACAGAGATTTTCCAGTTACAGACAATCCTATTATCCCGGCCACACCCTGGAACTTGTAGCCTGCTGTCGAGTAGGACACATTTTCAGCACACTATCATGTGTTGCACTTCTTGTATCCAAGTACTCAAGTACTCCAGTAATCCTGATAACTCTCGTTACCTTCACTAGATAGCCTGGGTAGTCTACAGGGCTTGTGACTGCGGGAATATCTCAACTGTATCTTATTAGTAACTAGGCCTATGATAATCCTAATTAGCTAATGATAGAAAGCCGTAGGACTTGATTGGCCTTGCCTAAATGATTGTCTCATGATTAACATGAGAATTATATTCCAACTCTTGTTCTTACTGATGCAAGCAAGTATGTTCATTTTAACTATTGTCATTTATGTTATTATCAATATGTTGCTCGTATCAGTTCTTCTATCCCTTATATATTGGTTTTAGTTCATAAATTGAGTCTCCTTTGTGGTACTCGCTCTTTCTGGGATCTGATCCAACTGGTTTTGAATGACCAAATTTCAGAGTGATATCCGAGGATCTACCTGTCTTTCAGCCAGATGGTGACACTAGGAGTAACCGAGACAACGAGTGGGTTTCTTATTTTGCTCTCCCACTCTACTGTAACTTATTCTTTTGAGGCATTTAGTCGCCGAGCATGTGTTAGCTCATATTGCAACTTTTTTTTATTTGTGTCACGACCCGCACCCAGCGTAGGGGCACGAGAAGTGGGTACGTCCAGCCTACGTCGCAGTGTCGGTGGTAGAACGCTGTTCTAAGTCATGATCTCAACTAACCATAATATGATATACTCTCCAAACGGAGGCTGTAACATCCAGTTTTCCAAATGAGGGTAATTTTGAACTTTTGTAAAAGTTTATTATTTAATAATAGGATTTATGATTTATGGGAATTTTTTAATTAATTTAATACTATTTAAAATTGGTGAATTATAATTTTGATGTGTTAGCTGGTGAACTCTAGAACTGTTGAGCCTAGAGACTAACTATGAACATGGGGATCTAACCATGTGATTAGAATGACTATTTACAACTTTTTAGGCTAAGGTTATTTTGGTCATTTTGTGACTTTTGAATTGTTTAGGATTTTGATTAATTGGTAAATTTTAGATTATTTTAATAATATTTAAATAGATGTATTATGATTTTGGTTATTTTTCATATTTTAATATTTTGGAAATTTTTTATATTTTTAATATTGTTTTTATTGGATTTGTTTAGTCGGGTTTGAGTTTCGTCTCGTTCCGACTTGTATTGTGACCCGGGTAGCTTAAACTCTAGATGGAACCCAATATTATGTTAAACATGGCTCACAAGACCCAACATTTAAGTTAGTTAATTAAACTAATTTTTATCATGTTAGAATGGTTAAGTTAGAGACTCAAAACTAGATCATTTTGACCCCAAACTTGAACCTAGTCTAGACTTAACCATATGAGACTAGAGAGGGGCAATTAGGACATTTCTCATTAGCCCTAATGGACTCTTTATGGCAGCCACCTTTAGGGGAGAATGATTCATTTCATTCGTTACAATCTTGCCTCTTTTATTTTCTTTTTGTTCTTCCCCAATTTTAGAGAGCCTTCCCATTGATTTGATCTCCAAATCAAATCATTCCTTCACCAAACCTTCCCTCAATCATTCCCATTCTCCAAGGGAAGGGTGCTACCAAGTATTGGAAGAGGAGTGCAAGGAGGAGTGTCCACTTTGAGGGATCTTCGTATCGGAGCCGTGTCCTAAAGGATTTCATTGGGATTCCACTCCCAATAGGTAAAACCCATCCTCTAAATCGATTTCCTTTGCATATAAATTAGTTTTGAATCCGTAGGATCCATCCTCATGCATGTGTCCCATTTAGATTCAAATTTGAGGCCATTTGGAGCTCTCTTGAAGATTTTAGATATGTGTCTTGTGTCCTACTTGATAGATCCCAAATTAGGACACCCCATGTGTATGTATGTATGATAATAGTTTAAATAGATATTTAAATTCAGTTTTATAATGGTTAGAGAGTGGATTGATCTTAGTTAAGATGGTTAGAATGAGTTTCATTTGGATACCTATGTTTGTATCCAAGTATCTTGGCCTATATGTGTTCTTTGTCCAAAACAACTCAAATTCGTCATAATATTTATCCACGTTTTTATTAACCGAAGCAACTTAAAATGTCATAACTTTTATCTTAGAACTCCGATTTATCTTACTTTTTTTTAAAAGAACCGTATCAAAGTTAGATTTCTAAATTAATATTTTAATAAACCAAATTCTTTCTGTAACTTTCTGTAGAATTATTTGAGTGTCAGCTGTACGAAAGACGAACGTGTTTCGGTATTTTCGCGATTTTGGGAGCTTCCGGACACGAAAATATGATCCGTTTAAAGTTTCAGAAAGCTAACACGAAGGGATACAACTACTTTAATCCTAGAATTTAGTAGAGACGCAATTGGTACAGTATTGATTTTAAGTAGAAGAGTAAATGTACGATATATGCATTTTGTGTAACCTATGAGCCTATGTAGTATGGATATTAAATGAATATAGAGTATTTAATACATGATATGTTAGATGAATGAAATGATATATATATGATATATATATCCTCTTTACATTAATGTATATATATATGGTTGAACGCAAGCATGTAGGAATGCAATTAATATAATGTATGTAAGCAATGCATAAATGCATGAATGAAAGAATGATATACAATGTATGCATGAAAGTATATAATGAATGCTAGATATGAATGCAAGGTATACATGTAATGATAGATATGAATGCATAATATATAAATAATATAATGCAATATACAATGATAGCATGTATGGTAATGTAGAATATATGATGCAAGCATGTATATATCCATTGTTTTCCTTTTTTCTTACATTTTCCTTCCCTTCCCTTTCCTTTTCAGTTTCCCCCCCTTTTTCCCTCTTCTATTTTTATATGTTGTATACAATGTATATAATGTATAGATGCATGTAAGTATATAATATGCATGAATGACATGTATGTAATAAAATAAGTATATGTATGCAACTTAATGATATGTGAATGAATATAATGCCTGAACTGAAATATGCATGCATATGGAATATGAATGAAAGTATATTAGACAAGCCATGCAACCCCTTTAACTTGATGTAAAATCTGAACACACTTGTACACTATAACCCTTTCTTGAAAATGTGAATCTAGATAATGCAAACACTTGTATTAACACTTACACATTGGTCTTAATGCTGATTTAGTTTCACATGATGTATCACATACACACTTGACACTTAACACTATCACACTCTATCTCTTAGCATTTTAATACATGACTTGTTGTATGATATATTGCCTTGTTATAGCCTAATATCTATAGATGCCTTAACCTATTTGGATGTATATATATATGATAAATATATATAGATGGTTGTGAGTGATGACTTGTTTAGCCTTGTGTTGTTGTGTGGTTGCTAGGATAGACTGGTTAGGCTTAGTGAGACTTGTTGGGATTAGGCTTGACCTAGTTGACCTAGTTTAACTAGTATTGAGGACTAGAGTTGACCAAGGTTGACTTTAGCCTAGATTGACCCCAAACATCATGTAGATGCATTGTAGCAGTCTATTTCCTTATTTTAGACATGTTGTGACTTGTACTGTTCTATAGGAGACAGACACCACTCCTCGGACAGTAGATATTTTTCAGATACTCAGGATACAGGCGAGTACATTCTCTGATAGTTCTCTCATTTATTTGTCAATTACTGTACTTCAGTTCTAGTTAGCTGTATGTGATTCTCTGTTACAAAGACGTATTGTTATTTCTTAATCCATGTATATGACACACATACTTACTCGTCTTACCTCTATTATTCGAATCACCATACGAATCACTATTCGAACCACCTATTCGTATCTTCATATGCTGGTTGGACTGGTATTCGTCTTATGTGTTGGATTATGGATTCATTTGTATTAGAATGGGCAAAGAAATACTTGATTAGACATGTAAATATTTCCACTATTCGAACCACCCCATGCGAATGATATTCGAACGATAGCCATCTCTCACCTGATCAGTGCGTGATGTGCCGGATTTACCCATAGCCATTTACATGTCTATCTAAGTATTTTAAAACACACTTGGAGAATTTATTCGAATCATTGTTTGATTATTATTCGAATCACTATTCGTATCACCTTATTCGAATCACCTTATAAGAACAATGATTAGAATCACATTCGACTCATCTTGTATTAGACTCACATTAGGATTACACTCGACTTATATTGTACCATCTGGACTCATCATGTTACTCTAGTTCAGCTAGATTTTATTTTACAGTCTTTATTGCTATGATTTCTTCTCTTGATTAATTACTTAGTTTCTTTGTATTTTATCTGTCTCTCTATACCATCACCTGAATATAAACTGCCATATTCATCAATACAACTGTCTATAACTGCTTTATAGTTCTCTGTCATTTACTTGGGTTTTCTAGATAAGATGTGCTCGTTCCTGTTCTGACTGGTCCTGTTGATAAATTTTACAGATAGCTTGGAGGTTGCCTGCTAGCCTAGAAGAGACACATGTAGAGGTTGTATAGATAGTCATTTCAGTTGTCTTGAGTTGTATTCACTTTATGGATTACTGTATTTGAGCTTTGAGATGTATTTATGGGTTTGTGTATCTTAGACACTTAGACTTCTATCTGCTGTATCTCTTTTGGATTTTATATTTTATCTATCTTTATCATGCACTATCGTAGATGTGATTGAGACTGTATCTGCTATGTCACCTCCATTAGGAGAGTATATACTGTACAGGTACCTTTATATTGTTAGATATTTGACCTAGGACAGCGTTCTACCGCCGACACTGCGGCATAGGCTGGACGTACCCACGTCTCGTGCCCTAACTCTAGGGTGCGGGTCGTGACACGTTTTTAGTGGTGGCCCATGCAGGTCGAGTTTGTGTAGTGGTATTCGAATTAGAGTACCACTACAGCCTGCAGTAGAATTAGGATATATTTTTGAAGGTACTCAATCATAGTTAGGATTTCTTGAGAGATTTCTAGGACGACCCTTGAGAATCTTATTTTAACTTCGATTTGAAAACTCTTCTTCTCTTGATTTGATTTATCTTTACTTTCTGTTGTTGAACTTGATTTTGATGGATTATTGTTGAATTTGAGTTTGTATTTATTGATTTTGTTGATGATTGTGGAGTTTTGAATCTTGATGTTAGCTGTTGCATCCGAGTTTGTATTTATATGATTTGATGGATTATTGTTCAATTTTGAATCTTGATGTTCGTTGATAAATTTGATTTTTGGGTATCCATTGTTGATTTAATTTAATTTTTGTCAAGATGAAATTATATGGGCTAGGTCATCTAAGTTATTGTAACACCCAATTTTCTAAAATGAAGGTAATTTTGAAATTTTGTATTTTAATTTATTTAATTATGGTATTTAAGATTTTCTATGATTTTTATTGATTTTTAAACATTTTAAAACTATTTTAAAATTATGACTTATGATTGGTGTCTTGCTAGTGTAACCCTAGAGCCTAGCTATGTGATTAGGGTATTTCATTTATCATTCCTAGATTGAGGGGTATTTTAGTCATTTTTTGTAATTTGGAGTATTATTTGGAATTATTATGTATTATTTAGATTTATTAGAATTAATATGATTTTTACAGATTTTTAGTATAATTGATTTTGGTGTTTTAGTTGACTTTGACTTATGTTGACTTTTGAGACTAACCTAGTGGCTAACCTAGGTCATGACTATGTGATTAGGATATGTAACCCTAGTTAGACTAAAGTTAACCCATGTTTTAGTCTTTAAAACTTAAGTTAGAATAGAGAGATTTTTAGTCATAAGCCATGACTTATGGTTTTGAAACCATTAGTTAGCAACTTAGCCCATAGAGGCCCAAGCCCATCACTAAACCCTAACCCTAACCCACTATGTACAGCCACATTGGGAATCCCACCTCTATTTATACTCTCTTCCATTTAGGGCTAGCCTCTTTTAGAAAAGATCACAAGTTGGAAAAAAGAGGTAAATCCCATCTTTAGAAATTCCTAGTAAATCCATTTTAATCCAAACAAATTGCATTAGATCCTAATTCTAGTGTTTGCTGTTCATGGAGAGAAATCTCAGGTTTGGATGAATTTGGAGAGTTTTGGCTAACAACGAGAAACCCCCTTTTGGAGCTTTTCATTGGAATTTCAACATATAGGTAAATCCCTATTCTCTCCACCAAAATTTTGATTTCTTTGCATGGTTAGGAAGCCCTAGGTGTCCTCTCTCTGTTGGTATAGGTTTTGCAAAGTTTTGTGTCCGTTTTGTGTCCGTATCGGACACATATCCAATGGGATACCAAGGTGTTTGTAGAAATGCCACTAAGGATTCGACTTTCGATTTTTGTAAAAGTAATTGCATGTATTCGTAGATCTATATATGAACATTAATTTTTTTGAAGAGTGTTTTGTGTTTTGGTGTCGATTCGTATCGGTTTTGGACACAGGAACCCGTGCACGACACAGCGTGCACTGTCCCCTGCTGTTCGGGTGTCCTAGCGGACACGATACGACACCATTTGAGATGAAATTTTGGTGACACTTAGGACACATGACTGACATGACACAGACCAATTTTTAGCTCATCTTATCGAGCAGATTGGGAGAAATCCCACCCGCACCGATTTCACACTACACGTTACACTGTTAAAAACGTGCACTGACACGGGCTTGTAGCTTGGACACGACACAATGTAGACTCCTTTCAGGCGGTTGGACATCTATCCTAACCCCTGACGAACACGTGTACATGGCCACGTGACTCCACGTGGCCTGTGTCGCGTGCTAGACACGTTTGCACGCCCGCACGAGGCTGCCTGTGCAGTATTTTCCTATTCTGTATAAATTCGTATTTTGGACACGTTTGTGTCCGCTAGTTTGGACACAAACACCATGTTTGACACGTGTATGCATGACACAATGTTTACCAATCCTTACTTTGGTTTATTTTTGTGATTTTAGATTCGAATTTCAGATTTCCTTAAAAATAACTGATACATGCTTCCCTGTTCTTCATTTCTGAAGTTTAATTCCTATTTTAACTGAATATTGGTGTTAGAATTTCATGATTGGATTCATGTACATCTGTGTTAGTACCTGTTGAGTTGGTTTTTTTGCAAGTTAGATAGGTTTGCATTGAGAAAATGGGAATTGAACTATGTGTGGACTGATATTCAAGTCCAGTTTGAGTTCAACTCTTGATTCCCTGTTTTTAAACCAGTTTGATGATTAAATGGAAACTTTAAGTGCTGTTTAATGACTAAGATTGGTTCAATTACATATGTATTAGAATGTACAAAGTTGGATTATGATGAGTGTTCGAGAATTTGGTTTTGAATGGGGTTTTCCCATTTTCTGATACAAAATGCTGATATTGATTTCTGAAATTTGAAAGTGTTCAAACCATTTTTTTCCCATATTCTTAACTGTCATTGCACTTAATTCACATTGAAATGTTTCCCCCATGAAAATTCCTGTCACATTGTTTTCCCCATTACTCACACATTCACACACACATGTAATGGACACCCTATCCTAATTATTTCCTGTACACTACACCCTCTATTCTATTGCTGTCATTTATTTCCTGGAACCTAAGTCACACACCCCCATATGCATATAACTGAGAAGTAAAACTGAGATTTTGATTCTTGGATTCCTGAGATTGGTAGGCTAATTTATGTCATGATTCAACTGTGTTATGTAAACCTGAGAATGAGTGGCAACTTCATATTGAATTGTTTTGTACAAACCTTCCCTTAGCCCATACACACATACATATGACAACACAGGACACCCCCTTAGTTCCCTGTCGAACAGGTTTTCCTATTACACTCTATTACATGCCTACACACATTAATGCTTCCTGGTATACTGTTTTCAGCCTATACACAGGTTTTCCCCTCACATCATGTTACACACACACTCGAATCACCTAGAACTGTCAGATAACTGGAATATCAACTGTCAGTTGTGAACTGTCAATTTGATTCCAGTTTTCTTTAGCAAATTCTGAAATGTATTGCCATGCCCATTCACTCACTGGCTTTTGATGTAAGTTCCTGAACACTCTACTAGCTAACTGTCCAAGTACTGGACTGAATCCCCTTCCTTTTTATTACCTGTTTTGGATGAATGACTGATTGAAGGATTAAATAGCCAGGTTTAGTTAGGGTTGAATGACTTATCTTTGAAAACTTGAGTTTCTATTTTCAAATCTGTTAACCTATAACTAAGTTCAGACCATCCTCTCATACAATGCACACACACACATATATCACTTCACTGTGTAAACCTGAGGTGATTGCCAGGTTCCCATGTTGCTTTGGATTGTGTAAATGGTTGAATTTCAATGAGGAATTGGTTTCTGTCCTTAACTGAAATGAATGTATTGTTTAAATGCTTCACTGATTTTCCTATAAATCCTTCACTGATTTTTTTCCTATTTCTTTTAACACACAGTCACATATACACCATGCTTTACATTTACCTGTCACATATTGCTAAAACTCCATATTCCTGTCAGCACATATATTTCTTGTGAGCTCATTAATACACACACAGTTCCTCACATGGCCATGTATCACAAATACACACACTTTGGTATTGAACACTGTTTTCACTTTAAGTCCACACACACAAAATCTCATGTGTCCCTTCCTTTCATATTTTGCTGTTGTCTTCCATTGTTCCTGAAAATTTAGATGACATGTTCACACATTAATTCTAATGTATGTACACCTTGTTCTTATAAACTCTCTTTTGACACATTCCTAACTAAGTCTGAGAACCACATTGGTTCATGACCACACACAAGACCTGTAGATCACTCAACCACACATACTAAAACCCTCTATAAGCCTATGTACACTTTAGACACATTTTATTACACTTTGCCATGACACTATACACAATTTCCCTCTCTATTCCACTATATATTAAGTTCATGATTATATATATATATATAGAGTATACACATGCATGCATACAACCAGTTAATTTACTTGTTTCAATGTATGCATAGATATATGTTTGTGTTAGCATGCTTGTTATGTAATTAACATATAGATAGTGTAGCCTATGCCTTCCATTTCACCACCATGTTCACACACATAGACCCTTGCATGCTAATTACCCTCTCTCTATTTACATGATGTATGTGTAATGTTGTATATATATGTAAGCCTATACATATATATGAATTCATGATCAATAGCATGATGTGATGTGCCTTTGATGTATGGGTTGTGTTGGCTTGTATAGCCTTTTGATTGGTGTGTGATTGCTAGACTAGGCTTTGTTAGGTCTAGTGAGACTTATTAGACTTATTGGGCTAGGACTTGAGCTAGTTGACCTAGTTTGACTAGTATAGTTGACTAGAGTTGACCGAGAGTTGACTTTGGTCTAGTTTGACCTAGACAGCATGCAGATGCATTGTACATTACATTTATCATCCCTTGTATACATCTTGACTTGTGTTGCTCTAACTAGGAGTCAGGTACCTCATCTCGGACAGTACATTTACTTCAGACATTCAGATACGAGGCGAGTACATTCTCTGACCGTTTCATACTTGTCTGGACTTACATTCTTGTTCTAGATTACTGTACTTGATGCTGACACGATCGTTAACACAGATTGGTACTATATGGATCTTCTTCTGAGATGTTATCTCCTCGTATTCACTAAATACATATTGTGATGTGCGTTTCACTTACATATTGTATTTATTGAATACCCTTATCATTGTACACTTATTGTACATATTGTACTCTCATTATCACATTGAGCCATTGTACAAGCCATTGTACAAGCCATTGTATAAGGTAACGTAACTGAATTGGATCCTTGTGTATTGATTGAGGAGGGAGAGTAGAAATGGTTATGTGATCAATCCTATTGTATAAGAAATTGTATATGTCCATTGTACACCCACGTACAAAGGAGTCCCATTTTATTGTATAATCTAACCCGTTTACATAACAATATTGTGCTCTAAATCACATGTTGCTTACAGTTCTTACTTATCATATATAGATATTTCCCATTATCAAATCTCTGTTGTTTTCATATACATTCTTCTTTCAGCGTTTCATGTACCTTACTCTATTGCATGCTTTATATTTTCTAACATGATATGAACTGCGTGAGATGTTTTGTGCTCGCTTCCGTCCTGACTGGACCTGTTAAAAATTTTACAGAGGATGATGAGGAACCTACACCCTTACTTGGAGCTTGCCTAGTTGACACTCGCGACCTGGACCCCTGGAGAGGTTCAGGCAGCTGCTCAGGATGATACCTTGTATAGTGTAGATAGCTTAGACTGCTCATTCTTTTCATGTTTAGCCGTTGTCTTTATTTTCAGAGTTGTATATTTGAGAGATGAGGAGATTTTGTTATTTCTTTCTGCTGTACCTCAGTTGAGGATTTCTTATCTATTTCCATCATGCTACATTCTACCTTAGATTGTGATTGAGTTGTACCTCTGTGTTGGCCTCCTTTTGGAGAGTATATTTCATGTTATGTAGTTATAGTTCATGACCTAGAACAGCGTTCTACCGCCGACACTGCGGCGTAGGCTGGGCGTTGTTACGTTCTCGTACCCTCACAGTGGGTGCGGGTCGTGACAGTTATGGAATCTAGTCTTCTATAGTCATATTAGCCAGCATGGTGAGGACATATAGTCTGATTTTGGATATATTTCTCGGGTGTGGGAATTTAAGGTTTTCGTAGCCAAGCTAGCGGCATCGCGAAAATTTTAAATACCATGATTCTAGAGGTATGTGCCTAAGTCGAGGACTCTGTGATTATCGTAGCCTTGCTTACTAGTATGACGAGGATTTAGAGTACCATGATTTTGGATAGACGCATATGATTATCAGATTGTACCTTAAATATTTTTGAACATGTTTTCTCTACTTTTGTTCCAGTCCTTCAAAAAAAAAGAATTATTATTTGTTTGTTTTGTTTTGCTTCTCATTATTTAACTTAGGAGTAGGTTTAGCTGTTTTTATAAACCTTTGTGTAACTTCTTACTATGAATTTCTTCTTAATACAATGAATTGATGATTTCTGTGAGACCTTATCTTGGATTTGATATTATAGCTCTGATTTCAAAATGGTTACTTCTTTTAAACAGATAAGCAGAACAGATTTTATCGTTATTTCCGTCTTGCTATTATTCTTGTATTAAATAATAATAATAATAATAATAAAACTGTCTTGATTACATCAATCACCTAATTTACAATATTGGTAGGAATCTAAATGTTAGTCTTGATATAGAATTTGATTTTTATAATAGGACATGAAATATATAGTGGACACTTTGCCTGACACGTATGCATGCTACACTTGATTTCCCACCTATCTAAATGCATATTAATATGTTGTTGGTGTTTAAATTCTCAAAACCCCAATATTTCTGGTTCTATGCTTTTTGCAGCTTAAATTCGTAATTTAAATATAAATTTCATGTTATTAGTTTTGTTACATCACTGCACATGTATGTTATATACAGGGTTTCAATTCTTAAGAAAATTGGTTAAGTTTTGTGTTTGAATTTGTCAAATCTGAGACTGTGTGCATATTAACCCTTAATACTAGATTCTAAGTGATTAGTTCAATTTGCTGTTTTTAAATGTAATATTTTGAGCTATATATTTTGTTGTATGTAGGGATATAATGTTAGGTTTCATATTCTTACATGTTAGGTTGTGATAAACATTGGGTTGGTTTGATGTTCGAATTTCTCCAAAATCCTAAAACTGAATACATGTTGACATTTTTACATTGATTTCAAATGTTTAGTTCAATTTCAGATTTAATATGTAATATTAAACTGTATGTATAGCTAAATGTATGGATAGTATGTTAGGTTTCATCTCTATCATGTTAGAATGTGTTGGGAGCATTGAGTTGGTTGTGATGTTTCAAATCCCAAAAATCTGAAACTGCATTATGTTAATATTACACTGGTTTAAATGTTAGCTTATTTTCAGATTTTGTATGTAAATGCTGAACTAAAACTGGGTTTAACCTTTCAATAATAAAGCTATAACCCTGTACAAGGACACACACACCCTAACTTAGTATACACTGCCATGTAAACCTAACCCTTCCTCTCTATGTTATGTTCATATATCTATATAGATATATATAGAGTTTATGCATACATGTTATAATGTATATAGATACATAACTAAATCTCTACCTCTTTATATATATATATATATATATATATATATATATATATATATATATATATATATATATATATATATATATGGTTAGCCATGCATGCTATGAGTAAATAGGTTGTGCATTGTAGATTGTTAACCAATATGCCATGAGTAGTGTAACTGGATAGCTATTGTTTTGAAACCCAAATCCTCATATACACTTTCATGTATATTTCACATACACACATGCCTACTATCTAACCATATGAACATGTCCACATACACCCATACACACACGAACCACATAACCCTTACATAATGCTAGCTTTTCCCCTTCTAACACTATATATATATATATATATATATATATATATATATATATATATATATATATATATATATATATATTGTGATTGGATTTTAATGCTCGACATTTGTGCTTTAAATTTTGATTTTGATTATGCCTTAAAGCCTTGATGATTTGTTATTTATGTATTTTTTTCCAGTTTAACACCCCTGATTGCTTGTAAGTTTTGATACCCTATGATTGTTTTGGTCTAGTGTAACTAGTATACCAGATGAGACTTACACTACCACCGTATGCCCTGACCCTGTATGACATTCTTTTAAATTGTATGATTTAGGTAAGTTCTGAGACTTTGATTGTGGGGTGGGGGGGGGGGGGTTGACCTAGAAGGAGTATGAACATTTTAATTTCGAGGACGAAATTTTTCTAAGGGGGGTAGGATTGTAACACCCAGTTTTCCAAATGAGGGTAATTTTAAACTTTTGTAAAAGTTTATTATTTAATAATAGGATTTATGATTTATGGGAATTTTTTTAATTAATTTAATACTATTTAAAATTGGTGAATTATAATTTTGATGTGTTAGTTGGTGAACTCTAGAACTGTTGAGCCTAAAGACTAACCATGACCATGGGGACCTAACCATGTGATTAGAATGACTATTTATAACTTTTTAGGCTAAGGGTATTTTGGTCATTTTGTGACTTTTGAATTATTTAGGATTTTGATTAATTGGTGAATTTTAGATTATTTTAATAATATTTAAATTGATGTATTATGATTTTGGTTATTTTTCATATTTTAATATTTTAGGAAAATTTTATATTTTTAATATTGTTTTTATTGGATTTGTTTAGTCGGGTTTGAGTTTCGTTTCGTTCCGACTTGTATTGTGACCCGGGTAGCTTAAACTCTAGATGGGACCCAATATTAAGTTAAACATGGTTCACAAGATCCAACATTTAAGTTAGTTAATTAAACTAATTTTTATCATGTTAGAATGGTTAAGTTAGAGACTCAAAACTAGATCATTTTGACCCCAAACTTGAACCTAGTCTAGACTTAACCATATGAGACTAGAGAGGGGCAATTAGGACATTTCCCATTAGCCCTAATGGACTCTTTATGGCAGCCACCTTTAGGGGAGAATGATTCATTTCATTCGTTACAATCTTGCCTCTTTTATTTTCCTTTTGTTCTTCCCCAATTTTAGAGAGCCTTCCCATTGATTTGATCTCCAAATCAAATCATTCCTTCACCAAACCTTCCCTCAATCATTCCCATTCTCCAAGGGAAGGGTGCTACCAAGGATTGGAAGAGGAGTGCAAGGAGGAGTGTCCACTTTGAGGGATCTTCGTATCGGAGCCGTGTCCTAAAAGATTTTATTGGGATTCCACTCCCATTAGGTAAAACCCATCATCTAAATCGATTTCCTTTGTATATAAATTAGTTTTGAATCCGTATGATCCATCCTCATGCATGTGTCCCATTTAGATTCAAATTTGAGGCCATTTGGAGCTCTCTTGAGGATTTTAGATATGTGTCTTGTGTCCTACTTGATAGATCCCAAATTAGGACACCCCATGTGTATGTATGTATGATAATAGTTTAAATAGATATTTAAATTCAGTTTTATAATGGTTAGAGAGTGGATTGATCTTAGTTAGGATGGTTAGAATGAGTTTCATTTGGATACCTATGTTTGTATCCAAGTATCTTGACCTATATGTGTTCTTTGTCCAAAACAACTCAAATTCGTCATAATATTCATCCACGTTTTTATTAACCAAAGCAACTTAGAAATGTCATAACTTTTAGCTTAGAACTCCGATTTATCTCCTATTTTTTTTAAAAGAACCGTATCAAAGTTAGCTTTCCAAATTATATTTTAATAAGCCAAATTCTTTCTTTAACTTTCTGTAGAATTATTTGAGTGTCAGCTGTACGAAAGACGAACGTGTTTTGGTATTTTTGCGATTTCGGGAGCTTCCGGACACGAAAATGCGATCCGTTTGAAGTTTCGGAAAGCTAACACGAAGGGCTACAACATACTTTAATCCTAGAATTTAGCAGAGGTACAATTGGTACAGTATTGATTTTAAGTAGAAGAGTAAATGTATGATATATGCATTTTGTGTAACCTATGAGCCTATGTAGTATGGATATTAAATGAATATAGAGTATGTAATACATGATATATTAGATGAATGAAATGATATATATATGATATATATATCCTCTTTACATTAATGTATATATATATGGTTGAACACAAGCATGTAGGAATACAATTAATATAATGTATGTAAGCAATGCAAAAATGCATGAATGAAAGAATGATATATAATGTATGCATGAAAGTATATAATGAATGCTAGATATGAATGCAAGGTATACATATAATGATAGATATGAATGCATAATATATAAATAATATAATGCAATATACAATGATAGCATGTATGGTAATGTAGAATATATGATGCAAGCATGTATATGTCCACTGTTTTCCCTTTTTCTTACATTTTTCTTCCCTTCCCTTTCCTTTTCAGTTTTTTCCCCCTTTTTCCCTCTTCTATTTTTACATGTTGTATACAATGTATATAATGTATAGATGCATGTAAGTATGTAATATGCATGAATGACATGTATGTAATAAAAATAAGTATATATATGCAACTTAATGATATGTGAATGGATATAATGCCTGAACTGAAATATGCATGCATATGGGATATGAATGAATGTATATTAGACAAGCCATGCAACCCCTTTAACTTGATGTAAAATCTGAACACACTTGTACACTATAACCCTTTCTTGAAAATGTGAATCTAGATAATGCAAACACTTGTATTAACACTTACACATTGGTCTTAATGCTGATTTAGTTTCACATGATGTATCACATGCACACTTGACACTTAACACTATCACACTTTATCTCTTAGCATCTTAATACATGACTTGTTGTATGATATATTGCCTTGTTATAGCCTAATATCTATAGATGCCTTAACCTATTTTGGATGTATATATATATGATAAATATATATAGATGGTTGTGAGTGATGGCTTGTTTAGCCTTGTGTTGTTGTGTGCTTGCTAGGATAGACTGGTTAGGCTTAGTGAGACTTGTTGGGATTAGGCTTGACCTAGTTGACCTAGTTTGACTAGTATTGAGGACTAGAGATGACCAAGGTTGACTTTAGCCTAGATTGACACCAAACATCATGTAGATGCATTGTAGCAGTCTATTTCCTTATTTTAGACTTGTTGTGACTTGTACTGTTCTATAGGAGACAGACACCACTCCTCGGACAGTAGATATTCTTCAGATACTCAGGATACAGACGAGTACATTCTCTGATAGTTCTTTCATTTATTTGTCAATTACTGTACTTCAGTTCTAGTTAGCTGTATGTGATTCTCTGTTACAAACACGTATTATTATTTCTGAATCCATGTATACGATACACATACTTACTCGTCTTACCTCTATTATTTGAATCACCATACGAATCGCTATTCGAACCACCTATTCGTATCTTTATATGCTGGTTGGACTGGTATTCATCTTATGTGTTGGATTATGGATTCATTTGTATTAGAATGGGCGGGGAAATACTTGATTAGACATGTGAACATTTCCACTATTTGAACCACCTCCTGTGAATGATATTCGAACGATAGCCATCTCTCACCTGATCAGTGTGTGATGTGCCGGATTTACCCATAGCCGTTTACATGTCTATCTAAGTATTTTAAAACACACTTGGAGAATTTATTCGAATCATTGTTTGATTATTATTCGAATCACTATTCGTATCACCTTATTCGTATCACCTTATTCGAATCACCTTATAAGAACAATGATTAGAATCACATTCGACTCATCTTGTATTAGACTCACATTGGGATTACACTCGACTTATATTGTACCATCTGGACTCATCATGTTACTCTAGTTCAGCTAGATTTTATTTTACAGTCTTTATTGCTATGATTTCTTCTCTTGATTAGTTACTTACTTTCCTTGTACTTTATCTGTCTCTCTATACCATCACCTGAATATAAACTGCCATATTCATCAATACAACTGTCTATAACTGCTTTATAGTTCTCTGTCATTTACTTGGGTTTTCTAGATGAGATATGCTCGTTCCTGTCCTGACTGGACCTGTCGATAAATTTTACAGATAGCCTGAAGGTTGTCTACTAGCCTAGAAGAGACACATGTAGAGGTTGTATAGATAGTCATTTCAGTTGTCTTGAGTTGTATTCACTTTATAGATTACTGTATTTGAGCTTTGAGATATATTTCTGGGTTTGTGTATCTTAGACACTTAGACTTCTATCTACTATATCTCTTTTGGATTTCATGTTTTATCTATCTTTATCATGCTCTACCTTAGATGTGATTGAGACTGTATCTGCTATGTCACCTCCATTCGGAGAGTATATACTGTACATGTACCTTTATATTGTTAGATGTTTGACCCAGGACAGCGTTCTACCGCCGACACTACGGCGTAGGCTGGACGTACCCATGTCGCGTGCCCTAAATCTAGGGTACGGGTCGTGACAGAGGCCAATCACAGAAGGTACAACTCAATCACAAGTCTAAAGATAAAAAATAGCATGATATGATAGATAATAAAGTCCTCAAACTGAGGTACAAACAGAAGAGAAATAAATCCAAGTTAACAACCACAAGTCTCAACATATCAAATATAATACAACTCTGAAACCATAAACAACAAACGACATGAAGAAAAGAAATAACAGTCTAACTATCTACTCTAGGCAATGGTAGGATCCTCAGCAGCTGCCTGAACCTCCTGGGGGTCCAGGTTGCAAGTGTCATCTAAGCCTACTCCGTAGTAGGTAGGGCAGAATTCCTCCTCATCTTCTGTAATATTTTTATAGGTCCAGTCAGGACATGAGCGAGAACAGTACATCTCACGCAGTTCATATCATGGCAGGAAATATAAAGCAAGCAATAGAGTAAGATACATAAAATACTGTAAGAAGATGTACATAAAAATATGATAAATATTTGATAACTGGAAATATGTACATGGTAAGTAAGAACTATAAGTGACTAGTGATTTAGAGAAGGCTGTGTTGTACATGATATAACATGGGTGAACATGAGGGACACCAGCCAAGAAGGCTGTGTTGTACATGATAACACATGAAAAGTAATAGAGCGAACATGATGGGTAAATCACATGACCATTTATACTCACCCCTACCCACAATCGATACACAAGGATCCAATAAAATTACGTTACGAACATGATGTTTTGGTTACACACGAAGCACATGAGGAAACATGAACGTACATGAGAGCACATGAAAGTACATGAGCGTACATGAAAGCACATGAGAGAACATGAGAGTACATGAATAACGCAAGAGCAAGAAATACTTGATGTACATGAAATATCCGATGCACCCACTAAGGGGGATAACATTCCATGAAAAGATCTATATAGTACCAATCCGTGATGATATCGTGTCAGTATTAAGTAAAGTAATCTAGAGCCAGAATATAAATCCTAACAAGTATGAAACGGTCAGAGAATGTACTCGCCTGCGATCTGAATGTCTGTGAGAATATACTGTCCGAATCGAGGTATCTGACTTCTATTTAGAGGAAGACAAGTCAAGATGTATACAGGGGGTTATAAATGAAGTGTACAATGCATCTACATTATTTCTAGGTCAATCTAGGTCAAAGTCAACTCTTGGTCAACTATGGGTCAAACCAAGTCAACAACTAGTCAAACTAGGTCAAACTCTAGTCAACTTAGGTCAATTGGTTACATATAGACTCAATGTTGACTTTTGGTCAACAGTCTAGTCAATTATATAGTCAACTAGGTTAAATTAGCTAGGGTTTAGTCAACAAGGTTAAACTAGTCTAGGTTTAGTCAAACTCAAGTCTAACCAAAGTCCTACACCAAAACCATAGTGATATCCTATATACAATCAAGACATATATATTCAACAAATCTATGTAATTACTATAGCTATACACATACATATATACATATTCATCAAACATACATTGCATACATGTCCACTTATATATCAAGTATACCTACATATATACATACATATATTAAGAGGGAAAGGGGATACCACATCTGACATATTCCTATATTATACATTAAATTTACAATTTAGCCAAGATGATGAATGAGCTAGGCATCCCTCAAGTTCAAATCTAAACAATACATGAGGTATACTATAAGAGCCTAATATAGATATGAGCACAAACACATATATATATATATAGATTAGAGGGATAGAGAGGGAAAAAGAGATTAGAGGGAAAAAAAATAGATTAGAGGGATAGAGAGGGAAAAAGAGATAAGTGTGTGTGTTTATATAATGTGTGAGTGGAAAAGAGGAATGTGTGAGTGATGTTCTGATTTAAACCCATTTGAACCCAAAAACTCAGTTTTTATGTTTCAATTCAACCCAAGGCATATCATATCCAGGTCCATCCTTTGAAAACCCAGTTAACTTGTATTTTAAACTCAAATCCTATTCACAGTGCAATACAAATGTCAACCAAGCCAAAATCGAAATCAAGACAAACCCAGTTTCAGATTAAACCCATGTTTCATACAAATCCAATTCATAAACCCACATCTCAGTTCTGATTTCAAATTCAGTTTTATGTTCAAGTTTACATGTTAACTTGAATCTCAGTTATCACTTTTAAAACTCAGTTTTCACATGAACAAACCTAATCTCTAGTTCAATTCAAAACTAAATTTCAGTTTAAAAGTTAAAATCAATTCTCAGTTTTCATAAATCAACCCACATCTACATTACAGTGTCTACTATCAATATTAAAATCAATCTAAATTCATATATAAATTCAGTTAACAAATGTTTTACTCAAAAATCAAAACCAACCAACAGTTAACAGTTTAACCCATATTCAGTTCTACACATCAATTTCAGTTTTAAATCAAAACATTCAAACTCAAAGCTCAGTTTTTTAGAGTAACAGTGAAAATAACTATTTAAAACTCGAATAAAACTCAAAATCAAAACCAAACCATACCAACTCAGTTTCACAGTTTTAGAGTATCAGTAATGTACTCAGTAGGAATTCGAAACCCAAATTCGAAACTCAAAACTTGATAAAAACCCAAAACAGTGTGTGATGAGTGTCTCTCACATATAGACGTGTCATGGGGGGATGCATTCTTGTCCACACAAATGGACACAACGTGCCCAAAACAGAAAATACAAGTATCAGAAAACAGATAAGTATTCCTCGTGCACGCGTGTCGTGGCCTCGTGCACACGACACACGACACACGAGGCTCTGTGCTCGTGTCCTAGTGTTCGCCCATAGTAGGGCTACACGCTCGAGTGTCTGCAACGTGTCCACGACACGCGTACACTCGATACGGACACCGTATTAGTGCATATTTTTTGCCTGAACCAGTGTAGGCAAAAATGCATGCACGTGTCCTAGCATGTCCGACACGACACGAACAGCTCTGGGACTTGGGAGCTGACTTATCAGTCGTGGCCCGCTCGTCCATGCCAAGTGGCATGCGGCCACGTGGCCTGTGCTGCGAGAAAACACCCCCGAGCAGCAGGGCACGCGCGCGGCTGCTCGTGAAACGTGTTCGTGTCCGTTTTGGACACGGATACGACACAAAAATTGACTCAGTCTATATGAAATCCAAAGCACATGCATAGGGCTACAAATCTGTTCAATTAGATTTTAAAATTAATAAAATTAATCTCTTACAAGCATTTCATCGAACACTCTATTAAGGACACTGATACGTGTCCGATACGGACACGAAATGGACACTACCTTGCACCAAACTAACTCTACAGCTAGGGTAACCTATATGCAGGCATCAGTGAAAAGAAAACATGATTTTATATAGGTTTCATGGCATTTACCTATTGAGAGTATATCTCAATGCAAAGGTGAAAATGAGTGTTTCCCCCCTTGAACTCCAATTGCAAGCACTCCAAATCCTTACTAGCAAGCCTCTACTAGCTTCCACTATGGTAGAGGGTGATGGTGCAATTGGTTAGACTCAATTTGGACTTAATTTGGATATTAGGGGAAAGAATTTGGGGAAGAACAATTAGGACTTCTCTATTGTGTAAAAAGAGGCAAGATCCTTAATAGGTTGCTATTTAAAGAGGTGGGGGGCACTTGATGGCTGGTCATTAGATGAATTAGGGTTAGGTTTTACATGTAGATGAGTGTCTAGGGCTTGTCCACCCAATTCCAAGCCTTCCTATTGGTTCAATTAGTCCTAAGGCTTCTTTTTCACAAATATCCTAAGGGGTAAATATCCTACTTAGAAATATCTAGATATTGTTAACCTTGTCATTACTAGGTTATCCTAATCAAGATTCTAGGCTCAAGGCTAATCTAGATTAGGCTGAGATTCTAGGTCAAGTCTCAATAATTAACTAGCACATATTTAATTAATTCAATTTACAATTTCACAAAATTGTCAATATGACCAAGATACCCTTAGGCTAAAAAGTAGTAATATGACATTCTAATCACATGACTAGGCTTCCATGGTCATGGTTAGTCTCTAGGCTTAGCAATTTTAGGATTACACTAGTTAACCATCAAAATCATATTTCAATATTTTAAATAGTTTTAAATTGATTAAAAATCACCAAAAATCATAATATGATTTAAATATCATTTTTTTATTAAATGATTATAATTATAAAATTTCAAAATTACCCTCATTTTAGAAAACTGGGTGTTACAGTTTGCCTAAGGGATGTAACATGATTGACAAATTCTAGGGTTGATCATGTATGACTTAACTCTTTCTAGTCTTTGCATTTTGTATGAATAGCTTCATGATCATCTGAATATGTAATGTTTGGAATGCCTTACTTTTGTATGTCTGATGATCAAACATCTTGTAACCTTTATTTGCGTGCTTGAGATTGAGACTTTAGGCTTGTTCTTGACCTTAAGAGACTGATGGATTATAGATTAACCCTCATGCATCTAGACAACCGTGACTGTATTGTAAAGTGTGTTGTTATCCAATGTACGTAACTGACTATGTCTATCCCCCGCTCTCCAGTATTTTGGTTCTGGGGCATGACAACGAGTTGCCTCAGCCGAGTAGGACTTCGAGCAAGCCGTTGCATGGCTAAGTCCAAACGCTGTTGGCGTTTTAATTCCTCTGGTTGAACTGAGCGGGACGGGGCATTACAAAAAATACCAACAATCCCCTATATATCTCAATATATATGGGTTGAGCATTCCTACAGTGACTGCCCATCATGAATTAGGATAGATATCGCTACGACTTGAATCTTCCTACATAGGTTAAATAACAGTATGATACAAGAATGGATTAAGCTTTGAATTCTATGCCATAACTGCAATTCTTCCCACTCACATAATGATATCAACTGTGCTTCTGGCTGCACATTAAAGGTCCTGTGCCAGCCTAGTTTCGGTGTACGTATATTGGGTGCCTACAAGGTTTCCCTCAAAAGACGGGCTACATCTCTATCCATACAGTCTAGATGAGTTCTTTTAAAGAGTCTTGGCATGGAGCCTTTCACTTCCTTGCGGTGTTACGCCGCTATGACATGACCCAAAATCGAGGCAATGCCTCATGTGGTGTTATACCACTGTATCATGAGGCTCAGCCTCTTTGTAGTGCCAAACTACCCAGCATGAAGCCTTTTGCTTCCTTGCGGTGTTACGCCGCCGTGACATGGCTCGCAAAACCGAGGCTTTACCCTTTCTAGGTACTTCATGTTGTGTCACATCATTGTAACATGAGGCCCAACCTCTTTATAGTGTTGTCTACTACTCTATATTCTACAGTATTAGGCTCACTTGCCTATGTGTGGTGCTATGCCGCTGTGACTTGGCCCGAAGCCGAGGTTGTACCCTCACTAGGTACCTCATATAGAGTTACCCCACTGTAGTATGAAGTACTATACTTTTTTGTAGTGCTGTGCTACCCGTACTTCCTATAAAGCATGTTGGACATCCCAAATGCCTGAGAACTCATTAAGGCTTCCAAACCATCCTCTCACATGACTTTATTCTATACAAAGGATAAACAATAAATAACAGTGGTTCTGAGTCCGTAACCCCGTATTACCCAAAGGACTACTCACTGCCAACAGTGGTTCTGGGTCCGTAACTTCGTAGCTCCTAAAGGATTAACCACTGTTCCTGATATTCTTCCAGTCAATGATCCTTATTTGAACTAAAAGATAGATGCCTAGTAGATCGGGATGCCCTTAATAACCAACGAATGGCTTTCTCTTTAAACTAATAGCATAAAACTTTATAGTAGAATTACAAAGACACAATATCATATTTTAAGCCCATTTTACATGCTGTGTCTTCGACCAGCTGATGCTTGAGACCTTTGGTGAATGGATCTGTCAGATTTCCTGGCTCCGAACATCAACCACGACAATGACTCCTCTTTTGATAAGATCATTTACCGCCCTGTGCCTTAGACGTACATTCTTCCTCTTGAAATTGAAAAGGTCATTCGATACTACCGCTGCAGTCGCCTGGTTGTCGCAGTATATCGATACCGCCGGTAACTGCATACCAACCATTAGAAGATAATTGAGCTCCCGAAGCCCTTCTGCTTCATCTGTTATAGTCACCAGTACATAGAACCCAGATTCCATAGAAGAGTGTGAGAGCATAGAGCATAGTCTGCTTCTTTAACTTCTACGATATACCAGCTCCTCCCATGGAGAAGACATATCCTCCTGTGGACCTTTCACTCTCTACTTTTGAGCAGCAGCTTGCATCACTGAAGCCTTCTACTACTGTTGGATCTCCACAGTAGTGCAGTACATACTTCTGAGTCCTCTTGAGCTATCTCATTATCACGACCCGCACCCACTATGAGGGTACGAGTACGTAACATTGCCCATCCTACGCCGCAGTGTCGACGGTAGAACGTTGTCCTAGGTCATTCATCTAACAATATATAAGGTACCTGTATAGTATATACACTCCGAATGGAGGTGACATAGCAGAATACAGTCTCAATCACATCTAAAGGTAGAATATAGCACAATGGAATAGATAGAGAAATCCTCAACTGAGGTACAACAGAAATGAAATAACATAAGTCTCAACAACTACCAGTCTCCACAATAATACAACTCTGAATCCAGGCAACTACTAACATAAAAATAAGGAACAGACTAGACTATCTACACTAAGCATGGGTATCATCCTCAGCAGCTGCCTGAACCTCCCCAGGGGTCCAGGTCGCGAGTGTCATCTAGGCAAGCTCCAAAGTAAGGGGTACAGGGTTCCTCATCATCCTCTGTAAAATTTTCAACAGGTCCAGTCAGGACGGGAGCGAGCACAATACATCTCACACAGATCATAACAGGTTAGAAAATATAAACATGCAAGAGAGTACGATACATGAAACTGAAAGAAAGTACATGATGTAAATAGGGAGATGACTGTAATAGAAATATCTACTATAAGTAGAGAGCTACCAGTGACTAGTGATTTAGAGTACAAAGTCGACATGTGAACGGCTGGATTTGCACATGAATATACTAAAGAGGCACACATGGTTATACTACTTTGGAATTGTTCACATGACTATTTATACTCCCCTATACCCCAATCAATACACAAGGATCCAGACAAGTTATGTTACGTACATGATTTTCACATGAAAGCCCATAGATGGGTGTACATGAAGTATACATGAGGGCTCAGAAACTGAGTGCACATGAATTCCACATGAAGGCCCATGAAGGGTACACATGAAGTATAGGTTATACATGAAATACACGAGAACATGACCGAACATGATAGCACATGAGAGTACACGAGCAAGCACGAACGAGCATGAAGCACATGAGAAACATGAATAACATGAGAACGAGGAATACACGATGTACATAAAACACACGACATGATGTATCCGATGCTCCCGAGGGGAATAACATCTCAATGTAGGGATCCATATAGTACCAATCCGTGATAATATCGTGACAGCATCAAATAAGGTAAACAAGAGCAGGAATATAATTCTAAGCAAGTTATGAAATGATCAGAGAATGTGCTCGCCTGTGCTGTGAATATATGTGAGGATATACTGTCCGAGATGAGGTATCTGACTCCTATTTTAGAGCAACACAAGTCAAGATGTATAAATGAAATGATAAATGTAATCTACAATGCATCTGCATGCTGTCTAGGTCAAACTAGACTATAGTCAACACTTGGTCAACTCTAGTCAACAATACTAGTCAAACTAGGTCAACTAGGTCAAGCCTAACCCAAGCAAGTCTCACTAAGCCTAACCAGTCTATCCTAGCATCACATACAATCACAAGGCCACACAAGTTATCCAACATACATGTTTACATATATACAACATATATACTCACTATATATAAGGCATACCAATATATAGGAAATTGATCTACGGCTATATGCCCACATACATATGTATATTCACATGTTTATTCATACACACATATTACATATATATTACATACATTATATATATATATATATATATATATATATATATATATATATATATATATAGGCATACAATATTGAGGGTTACATTGTATTCATGCAAGGGAGTTTAGTTAACATATTAGGGGTTAAGTTTAGTGTCAAGGTGAGTGATGTGAGGTATCAACATAGGTTTAGTCCATACTAGGACTAGCCAAACTCCTATTCAAAAAACCACATGCCAAAACCAAATCAATACCATTTATATCCTATATCAACCATTCCTATATAGATCAATTTATATACAATTCAAATATATGTAGGTAGAAACTACTCAATGAATGTGTGTATGTGTAAGGTGTGAACAAGTTAGGCATGCATAAAGGGTTAGGGGCTGTGTTTGTATAGCTATGAGTGTGTGATGCATGTTGGGTTGTACAGCAGTAGGTGTTAGGAAACAATGTGTAGCATGTAGGGGTTTGAACTCAGGTTCATATATAACTAAGGTTCTAAGTTATTCATCAAAGTCTCAGTCTACTCATTCATTCACAGTTTATATATACGTACACTCAGTATACATAGGCAAACTCAGGCATTCACTTAAAATCAGTTATATATATAATAGAGTTTGCTGATAACATAAACAAGTGATTTTCGATTCAACTAACTCAGACAAGGAAAGGGAATAAATTCTCAGGTTTATTTGCAAATGTGTGTGTGGATAGGAGACTGTGAATGTTCAGACATGGGTACCATTTCTCAGGTTAGACATGGCATTCATAAATAGCTTATCAATTAGGTAATTTCGAAAGCTAAACAATGTGCAAACAAGTTTCAGTTGGATGTAGGAATAGGCATTGTAACATAACCAACAAATTCAGGAACACGATAGCCATTTAACTCTCAGATTCATGTAATGTAACCATGGTTTTTGTTTATAGGAAAATTCAGTAGGAAGTGTGATATGTGAGAGTGCAAATGCATCAAGGATGAATATCTAGTGATGTTCTGATACTAGATACAGTGGTTATTGGAGATGCAGTCATGTTAAGATGGGTGCCAAGTGAAAAGTACATTGTAGTGAATGAGGTACTCTGGACTGATTTGATGAGGGGGACAAGGCTAATGAAAAAGGAACTGCTCATCTACAAGTGAACCAGGGGAACACATTAACATTGGCAATGTAGTGACCACTTGTCTACCCAAGGAATTTAGCAATTTAACATTTGAGAGGTTGGCCAAGGTGGGAATATGCAAGGCAATATCTAGTGACTGAACTATGTTGGATACCTGAACCATCATGTTCAAGTTTCAGTGAGCAAAGTGGATATCCGATCGATTGGAAATAAATACAGTGAACAAGGAGAGATTGAAAGTATCGAGTGGTGTATAGTGAGTGTCAACAAGGTGTCCAAGTGTTCAGTGATACATAACAGTTCTCAGAATGGTGTAGTACATTAATTGCAATGGATTAGAGTGCAGGACAGTGATTTATGTGTTCAGCAAAATGTGTCCTCTGTGTGTGTGTCATACATTGTGTAAGTTATATTTAGAGTCCACAGGAAATGAATGACAATGGGTCTATTCTCAGGTTTTGAAAATGTTTTTCAGGTTTTTCAGGAATAAGAAATGTGTAAATGTGTGTTCAATCACAGGGTTCAGAATTTCAGGAAATCAGTGCCTATAACAGTATATCAATTCAACTCAAGTAACTATAGGAATCAATATAAATTGAACCAACCCATTCAGGAAAACTCATGACAGTGCACATATAATCATTGATACTCAAAACAGTACATATATTACATGGTATCAGTAAAAATGAAATCCATATCCCAAAATGCAAATTAAAACTGAAATTCCTGTCATAAACCTAGCATTCTAAGCTAATCCCAGATATATTTAGGGAAACAAAACACACCCAATTAATCATACAAAACAGTTTACTATATTGAAAAAAATTCAGGAAATCAAGTCACAGTTCCTTGGTATCATAAATTTAGGAAATTATCCAAATCGAATCCCCAATATGGCCTGATCGAAATCAAACCAAACCTATAGTTTAAAACCCCGCCCATACAATATCAGGAATTGAAATCAATATATAAATATATCCTAATCTCAGAAAACATCACATCTCAATCCCAAATAACAAAATCTGAAAAATAATACTGTTTACATGTCAAACTCAAAATCGAAATCCAATTTCTAACAAAAACTCAAAATCAATAAATGAAATAGGTGTACAGTGGTAGGAACTCCTCCCACGTGTCCTCATAAGCCTAGACATGTCCACGAAGTGGACACAATCGTGTCAAAACCAACAAAATAAACTGTGTCAGAAAATAGTGCAATATGGACCTCGTGTGTGCGTGTCGAGCCTTCGTGGGCTCGACACAGGGCTCGAAGTGGGACGAGCTTGTGCATAGGGGTTCGTCCATAGTAGGGCTAGGATTTCCATACCCTGATCTGGTTGGAACCCGTGTCGTGTCCAAGTTACAAGCCCGTTTCAGTGAGTATTTTTAACAGTGTGACGTGCAGTGTCAATTCGATGCGGGCGGGATTTCTCCCAATCCGCTCGATAAGATGGGCTAAAATTTTGTCAGTGTGGTGTCAGACACGTGGCCTAGGTGTCCACAAAATTTCGTGTCAAGACGTGCTGTGTCGTGTCCGCTAGGATACCCGAGAGGCAGGGCAACCTTGCGGGGGCTCGTGCACAGGTTCGTGTCCAGATTTGGACACGAATCCGACTCAAAATCGTGCTCAGTTAGTGGGGTTTCGAAAACACACATCAAGGGCTTCCCAAATATGTAATTTGTTTTAGAAAATACCAAGATTTAATCCATTCAAGCATTTCATCAGACACCTACATAGACACATTGATACGTGTCCGATACGGACACGAAACGGACATAAATTCTACCAAAATTCTAGGGACAGCTAGGGGACACCTAGATCTAGCCTAATATGCAAAGAAATCAGAATTAAAATACAATTTAAGGGGTTTTACCTATAGGTGCAAGTAGCATAAAAAAGCTTCAATAGGGGGTGTTCTTCTTGATGGCCATGTGCTCCAAATTGATCCCAAACTGAAATGGCTCTCCACCAATAGTCCATAAACATCAATTAGGACTCAATGCAAAAGACTAGGATGAAAAAGGAGGTTAAATGAATAAAATGGAAATTTTGAAGAAGGGAACAAACCTTGGTTTTTGTCAAATGGAGAAATGATATAAAAGAGGCAAGAACAATCAAGGAGGATATTATTTATAGGAAGGGGGAGCCCTATGGCTGGTCATAATAAATAAAATTAGGGTTAGGGTTACAAGTCATGGGCCATGGGCCAAGTCACATGCGCAATGGGCTCTCTACCTTAGCCTTAAGTCCAATATTAAAAATCCTTCCTAATTTCTCAAGAGCTAAGTCACTCAAGTCAAAACCAAGTCGACTTAAGTTAGATTAGGGTCCCACCATGCTAGCCAATTCACTATGGTCAAAGTCAACAGATAGGTTGGTCCCCAAAGTCACACCTATGAAAAGTCAAAATTAAAAATCACCAAAAATTATATTATTATTCAAATATCATAATTAAATAGTTAAAAACACAAAATTTCAAAATTACCTTCATTTAGAAAACTGGGTGTTACAAGTCTACCCATCTTAGAAAAATTTTGTCCTCAAAATTTAAGATGGTAGTACTCCTTCTAGGTCAAACATAGTCGAGGGTCAACCACTAGTCAATTTCTCAACATCCAAGTACTTGGTCATCAACTGGTCAACTTCTTAGGGTTTTACCTATGCTAGCTGTCTAGGTGTTGGCAACTAAGGATTAGCAAAAGAGAAACTCTATAATAGACTAACACTTAACTTCCCAATCTTATCAAGTCACCCATAACTAAATACCCATAATCTAAGCACATAAATCCCAAATACCATATATACATAAGCTCAAGAACAACAACCCATTACATATATCCTAAGTATATCATCTATATATCCATACATATATAACTGATTATCAAGGGTTAAAGTAGACTAAACTTATAAGGAACTGAACAAATGCTCAGAATTTAGGCTAAGGATGAATGGTCTGAAACATCAATGTAGGTAAAAGAAAATGATGCTAAGGAGACTGAATTTATAAATAAGGGTCAGGACATCTAGTGAAGGGTCTGCACACTGCCTATAAAGGTTGATCTATCATGCCTGAACTCATCTTAAGGAGAACTTAACTAAAATAGAAAACTGAAACAAATATAGGCTAAACAACATGTCTATAATCCCATACAGCAATGGCCTATAGATACCAACCAACCCATATCCCATATGCCAATACCATCTGCAATCTATCTATATATATAGACCTCTCAGTCTTAGGTGAACTACAACTATACTCAAGGACAGGATCTGGTCATGGGTGCCTTACCGGAAAGGACAAGGGAAAATAATAATAAATCATCAAGGCTACAGAGCAGACTAACATCCTCTATGAAAACTGGTAGGTATTATAAATAACAGGAGAATCATCTACAATGGGTTACTATTCTAATACCAATGCTAACTATCATCTCTAGGGTACAGACACTCTACAAGTTATCATGTCATTACACTATGAAAGAACTACATATGAATAAGCTATACAAAACTAAAATATCCCTACTCCTAAATTATTTGATGATGGAATACAATTTATAACAACAGAAGGGTATGATAGAGATGATATGTTTAAAACCTTCTCAAGATACAATCTGATAAACATATACGTCTGTCCAAAATCATGTTACTCAGAGCCCTCGCCATGCCAGTAAGCAAGGCTGCGATAAACGATAGATTCCATAACTGGGGCATGCACCTCTATAATCATGTCGTCTGGATTTCTCGCGATGCCGACTAGTATAGCTGCGAGAAATTCCAAATCTCATAACCAAGATACGTACATCCGAAGTCAGGTCTCTATGTTTTCGCCGCGCCAGCTAATATGGCTGCGATAAACTACAGGTTCCATAATCAAGTAGACGTTTTAACATCCCTGTTATTCCCATCAACATATGTTATCAGAAAATATCGTAACTCAGGCCATAAAATTAATCTCGATAGGAAAATCAAAATCAACAACGATCCATAAAAAAATCAAATTCAATAATCAAGGAGTGAGAGCGAACAAAACAAGGGAAAGTATTTCAAATTGAAGTTTAAGTAAGATTCTCAAGGGTCATCCCAAGAATCTTCTCAAGTAGTCCTAATTGTGATTGAGTACTCTCTCAACTAGAGCCTATTCCTTAATTCCTATCGCAGGTGCGCAGCAGTACAACTAATCGTTGCACTACCACGATATCGCACTAATGCGACTCTCAACCTGTATGGGCCACCACTAAAAATATGTCACGACCCGCACCCACTGTAAGGGTACGAGTACGTAACAGCGCCCAGCCTACGCCGCAGTGTCGGCGGTAGAATGCTGTCCTAGGTCATTCATCTAACAATATATAAGGTACCTGTACAGTATATACACTCCGAATGAAGGTGACATAGCAGAATACAGTCTCAATCACATCTAAAGGTAGAATGTAGCACGATGGAATAGATAGAGAAATCCTCAACTGAGGTACAACAGAAATGAAATAACATAAGTCTCAACAACTACCAGTCTCCACAATAATACAACTCTGAATCCAGACAACTACTAACATAAAAATAAAGAACAGACTAGACTATCTATACTAAGCATGGGTATCATCCTCAGCAGCTGCTTGAACGTCCCAAGGGGTCCAGGTCGCGAGCGTCATCTAGGCAAGCTCCAAAGTAAGGGGTACAGGGTTCCTCATCATCCTCTGTAAAATTTTCAACTGGTCCAGTCAGGACGGGAGCGAGCACAATACATCTCACACAGATCATAACATGTTAGAAAATATAAATATGCAAGAGAGTACGATACATGAAACTGAAAGAAAGTACATGATGTAAATAGGGAGAGAACTGTAATAGAAATATCTACTATAAGTAGAGAGCTACCAGTGACTAGTGATTTAGAGTACAAAGTCGACATGTGAACGGCTGGATTTGTACATGAATATACTAAAGAGGCGCACATGGTTATACAACTTTGGAATTGTTCAAATGACTATTTATACTCCCCCATACCCCAATCAATACACAAGGATCCAGACAAATTATGTTACGTACATGATTTTCACATGAAAGCCCATAGATGGGTGTACATGAAGTATACATGAGGGCTCAGAAACTGAGTGCACATGAATTCCACATGAAGGCCCATGAAGGGTACACATGAAGTATAGGTTATACATGAAATACACGAGAACATGACCGAACATGATAGCACATGAGAGTACACGAGTGAGCACGAACGAGCATGAAGCACATGAGAAACATGAATACCATGAGAGCGAGGAATACACGATGTACATGAAACACACGACATGATGTATCCGATGCTCCCAAGGGGATAACATCTCAATGTAGGGATCCATATAGTACCAATTCGTGATAATATCAAGACAGCATCAAATAAGGTAAACTAGAGCAGGAATATAATTCTAAGCAAGTTATGAAATGATCAGAGAATGTACTCGCCTGTGTTGTGAATATCTGTGAGGATATACTGTCCGAGATGAGGTATCTGACTCATGTTTTAGAGCAACACAAGTCAAGATGTATACAGGGAATGATAAATGTAATCTACAATGCATCTGCATGCTGTCTAGGTCAAACTAGACTATAGTCAACACTTGGTCAACTCTAGTCAACAATACTAGTCAAACTAGGTCAACTAGGTCAAGCCTAACCCAAGCAAGTCTCACTAAGCCTAACTAGTCTATCCTAGCATCACATACAATCACAAGGCCACATAAGTTATCCAACATACATGTTTACATATATACATACATATATACTCACTATATATAAGGCATACCTATATATAGGAAATTGATCTATGACTATATGCCCACATACATATATATATTCACATGTTTATTCATACACACATATTACATATATATATTACATACATTATATATATATAGGCATACAATATTGAGGGTTATATTGTATTCATGCAAGGGAGTTTAGTTAACATGTGAGGGGTTAAGTTTAGTGTAAAGGTGAGTGATGTGAGGTATCAACATAGGTTTAGTCCATACTAGGCCTAGCCAAACTCCTATTCAAAAACCACATGCCAAAACCAAATCAATACCATTTATATCCTATATCAACCATTCCTATATAGATCAATTCATATACAATTCAAATATATGTAGGTAGAAACTACTCAATGAATGTGTGTATGTGTAAGTTGTGAACAAGTTAGGCATGCATAAAGGGTTAGGGGCTGTGTTTGTATAGCTATGAGTATGTGATGCATGTTGGGTTGTACAGCAGTAGGTGTTAGGAAACAATGTGTAGCATGTAGGGGTTTGAACTCAGGTTCATATATAACTAAGGTTCTAAGTTATTCATCAAAGTCTCAGTCTACTCATTAATTCACAGTTTATATATAGGTACACTCAGTATACATAGGCAAACTCAGGTATTCACTTAAAATCAGTTATATATATAATAGAGTTTGCTGATAACATAAACAAGTGATTTTCGATTCAACTAACTCAGACAAGGAAAGGGAATAAATTCTCAGGTTTATTTGCAAATGTGTGTGTAGATAGGAGACTGTGAATGTTCAGACATGGGTACCATTTCTCAGGTTAGTCAGGGCATTCATAAATAGTTCATCAATTAGGTAATTTCGAAAGCTAAACAATATGCAAACAAGTTTCAGTTGGATGTAGGAATAGGCATTGTAACATAACCAATAAATTCATGAACACTATAGCCATTTAACTCTCAGATTCATGTAATGTAACCATGGTTTTAGTGTATAGGAAAATTCAGTAGGAAGTGTGATATGTGAGAGTGTAAATGCATCAAGGATGAATATCTAGTGATGTTCTGATACTAGATACAGTGGTTATTGGAGATGTAGTCATGTTAAGATGGGTGCCAAGTAAAAAGTACATTGTAGTGAATGAGGTGCTCTGGACTGATTTGATGAGGGGGACAAGGCTAATGAAAAAGGAACTGCTCATCTACAAGTGAACCAGGGGAACACATTAACATAGGCAATGTAGTGACCACTTGTCTGCCCAAGGAATTTAGCAATTTGACATTTGAGAGGTTGGCCAAGGTGGGAATATGCAAGGCAATATCTAGTGACTGAACTATGTTGGATACCTGAACCATCATGTTCAGGTTTCAGTGAGCAAAGTGGATATCCGATCGATTGGAAATGAATACAGTGAACAAGGAGAGATTGCAAGTATCGAGTGGTGTATAGTGAGTGTCAACAAGGTGTCCAAGTGTTCAGTGATACATAACAGTTCTTAAAATGGTGCAGTACATTAATTGCAATGGGTTAGAGTGCAGGACAATGATTTATGTGTTCAGCAAAATGTGTCCTGTGTGTGTGTCATAAATTGTGAAAGTCTCAGATTTAGAGTCCACAGGAAATGAATGACAGTGGGTCCATTCTCAGGTTTTGAAAATGTTTCTCAGGTTTTTCAGGAACAAGAAATGTGTAAATGTGTGTTCAATCACAGGGTTCAGAATTTCATAAAATCAGTGCCTATAACAGTATATCAATTCAACTCAAGTAACTATAGGAATCAATATGAATTGAACCAACCCATTCAGGAAAACTCATGACAGTGCACATATAATCATTGATACTCAAAACAGTACATATATTATATGGTATCAGTAAAAATGAAATCCATATCCCAAAATGCAAATTAAAACTGAAATTCCTATGCCATCATAAACATAGCATTCTAAGCTAATCCCAGATATATTTAGGGAAACAAAACACACCCAATTAATCATACAAAACAGTTTACTATATTGAAAAAAATTCAGGAAATCAAGTCACAGTTCCCTGGTATCAGAAATTTAGGAAATTATCCAAATCGAATCCCCAATATGGCCTGATCGAAATCAAACCAAACCTATAGTTTAAAACCCCGCCCATACAATATCAGGAATTGAAATCAATATATAAATATTTCCTAATCTCAGAAAACATCACATCTCAATCCCAAATAACAAAATCTGAAAAATAACACTGTTTACATGTCAAGCTCAAAATTGAAATCCAATTTCTAAGAAAAACTCGAAATCAATAAATGAAATAGGAGTACAGAGGTAGGTACTCGTCCCACGTGTCCTCATAAGCCTAGACGTGTCCACGAAGTGGACACAATCGTGTCAAAACCAACAAAATAAACTGTGTCAGAAAACAGTACAATATGGACCTCGTGCGTGCGTGTCGAGCCTTCGTGGGCTCGACACAGGGCTCGAAGTGGGTCTAGCTTGTGCATAGGGGTTCGTCCATAGTAGGGCTAGGATTTCCATACCCTGATCTGGGTCGAACCCGTCTCGTGTCCAAGTTACAAGCCCGTGTCAGTGAGTATTTTTAATAGTGTGACGTGCAGTGTCAATTCGATGCGGGCGGGATTTCTCCCAATCCGCTCGATAAGATGGGCTAAAATTTTGTCACTGTGGTGGTGTGTCACGCCCCAGAACCAGAATACTGGAGAGCGGGGGCAGACATAGCCAGCTACGTATATTGAAATGGAAACCACCTCGATATACGGTCACGACTGTCTAGATATGTGAGGGTTTTCTACAAGCCAACAGTCTCTTATGGTCATGAACAAGCCTAGTGTCTCAATCATCACAAGTAAGTAAGGTCGCAAGATGTATGATCATTAAATATACAATAATAAGGCGTCCCAAATATTACATATTCTACATATTCAGCTGATCATGAAGCTAGTCGTTACAAAATGTTAGGACTAGCAAGAGTTTAGTCATACATGATCAACCCTAGGATTTGTCAATCATGTTTACAGCCCGTAGGCAGACTGTAAGTAAAAGTACTCTGAGCTAACAGGTGCTCGTCGGCTAAACGCCTCAAAAGAATAATTTTACAATAAAGTGGGCAAGACAAAAAGGAAAACCCACTCTTGGCCCGGGTTCCGTCTAGTTGTCACCATTGGGCTGGAAGCTTGGTAGATCCTCGGGAGCTGCTACGAAATCTGGCCACACAAAACCAGATGGGTCAACCCCAGAAAGAGCAAGTGCCACAAGGGGCCACGAAATAAGAACAAAAGCCAGCAATTAGCACAAGAAAATCTAACATTAAAATTAAAACTTACGAAAACATGGCAGGGTGATATACGACGAGATAACCATGGGACTATTCCGATAACCAGGTTACAACCCGTAAACCAAACAAGGACCGGGGTTGTAACCCTTCGTCTGAACAGAACTTGGTTTCCCACCATTTATCGACAAAATGAAATGTAAGAAATCAAGACAGGAAGCAATCTTGTACTGGATCAAGACATGACTAGACTGGTTATACCTCATTCAATCAATCACGGCCAAGCAGATCCTACGGCTTACTACTTTAACTAACTAGGGTTATCACAGGCCTAATTACTAACAAGATGCAGTGAGATTGTTCCACAGCCACAAGCCCTGCAGACCATCCAGGCTACCCAGGACGAAAGATTAGGGTTGAATTCAGGTGGGTACATCGCCCAGAAGACAAATGTACCCTTAGGTGACTTAGAGGGTACAACACTCGACGGTGCGCTGGAAATGTGCCCTACTCGACGGCAGGCTACAGATCCCAAGAGAGCCCAGGTAACGGGATTGCCTGTAGCTGTGTCAATCTCTTCATGACTACTGTGTTATTCTAGTTATTAACCTTAATCCATTTTAGTAGGTACTCCTGACCGTGGGACTCAGGAGTCTCATCCTAGACATGATGCAAGACAGGATAAGTGGATTAACAAGCAAGCAAGAAAGAACCACCCACGGTGTCAAGGCAAGTCAAGTTAAGTTATCAAGATAAATCATGTCAGGGTACTTGTCAGGAGTGCGCCACGACGGGCCACTATCATGTCAGGTTGGTCATGTCAGGAGTGCACCACTACGGGTCCCTGTCGTGTTATGCTAGTTCCTTGTCATACCAAACCATGTACTATAGTCATTCCAAACATATTAAATAAAATCAAGTTCATGACAAAAGGCGTAAGGATATAAAATGGGCATAAAATATCTAATAAAATATCAAAATACGGGGTTATAGAAGAGCCAAGCTTAAAGAAATAAAACCAAAACTCCAAGAGTCAGGGGGTTAAGCAAGGGGTCAGGGGAGCAGCGTACGAAAAGGTCACGCATGCTGAGAGAGCAGCGTAGGTGAAAGTCACGCACGCTACAGGGAGCAGTGTGTGAAAGTCACGTACGCTACAGGGAGCAGTGTGTGAAAGTCACGCACGCTCAAGGGAGCAGTGTGTGAAAGTCACGCACGCTACAGGGAGCAGTGTGTGAAAGTCACGCACGCTACAGGGAGCAGTGTGTGAAAGTCACGCACGCACAAGGGAGCAGTGTGTAAAAGTCACGCACGCTACAGGGAGCAGTGTGTGAAAGTCACGCACGCTCAAGGGAGCAGTGTACGTGAAAGTCACGCACGCTATAGGGAGCAGTGTATGAAAGTCACGCACGCTACAGGGAGTAGTATATGAAAGTCACGCACGCTCAAGGGAGCAGTGTGTGAAAGTCACGCACGCTCAAGGGAGCAGTGTGTGAAAGTCACGCACGCTACAGGGAGCAGTGTGTGAAAGTCACGCACGCTCAAGGGAGCAGTGTGTAAAAGTCACGCACGCTCAAGGAGACACGCTTCCAACAAGAAGCGTACTCAAGCCTGCGTACGCATCGCTAAAGAGCGTGCGTAGCTCAGTGTGCGTAGCTAAATAGCTCTGCACACTGCTCACTGTCTTCTCCAACAGCAAGAACACCAAGGAAGAACCCAAAGCTTCACAAGTTCATAACTTGGCCATCCGAACTCCAAATTCGGATTTCCAAAGTTCCAACTTGGGTGAAACTGAAAGCTCTTCCACATGAAAACATCAAAACTCATAGAAAACCAACATAAATAGCTCAAACCATGCAAAATCCGAAAATAGGAAAAGCTTAGATCTACGATAATAGGGGCTCCAAATCACAAAAACTCAAGTTCTAATGTTTGTCTTCATGTTCTAATCTAACAAATGGACAAGAAAAAGAGGGTTCTCATGTAGTGGCAAGATGCACTTGCCTAGGGTTAGGAGAGTTGTGATGAGGAAGGAGAAGAAGAAGAAGAAAGAAATTAATGGTGTTTATGAGGAGAGAGAGTGGTAGGTGGGGATATAAAGAGGGGGAGTTGTGGTGGGTTGAGGGTGTAGCATAGGGCTGGGGTGTTCCAACACATAAAACCGAACCAAACCGAACCATCCCCAATAAAACCGAGCCATGAGAAAACCTAAAATACGAGAAATACCAAAATCCCACAAGTTAAGAAAAATAAAAATACATGCCAAAAATCCAGATACGAGTAAAAATATGAAATACGGGAAAAATGAGGGTAACATGGTGTCAGACACGTGGCCTAGGTGTCCACAAAATTTTGTGTTAAGACGTGCTGTGTCGTGTCTGCTAGGATACCCGAGAGGCAGGGCAACCGTGCGGGGGCTCGTACACAGGTTCGTGTCCAGATTTGGACACGAATACGACTCAAAATCGTGCTCAGTCAGTGGGGTTTAGAAAACACACATCAAGGGCTTCCCAAATATGTAATTTATTTTAGAAAATACTAAGATTTAATCCATTCATGCATTTCATCAAACACCTACATAGACACATTGATACGTGTCCGATACGGACACGAAACGGACATGAATTCTACCAAAATTCTAGGGACAGCTAGGGGACACCTAGATCTAGCCTAATATGCAAAAAAATCGGAATTAAAATACAATTTAAGGGGTTTTACCTATAGGTGCAAATAGCATGAAAAAGCTTCAATGGGGGTATTCTTCTTGATGGCCATGTGCTCCAAATTTATCCCAAACTGAAATGGCTCTCCACCAACAGTCCATAAACATCAATTAGGACTCAATACAAAAGACTAGGATGAAAAATAAGGTTAAATAAATAAAATAGAAATTTTGAAGAAGGGAACAAACCTTGGTGTTTGTCAAATGGAGAAATGATATAAAAGAGGCAAGAAAAATCAAGGAGGAGATTATTTATAGGGAGGGGGAGCCCTATGGCTGGTCATAATGAATAAAATTAGGGTTAGGGTTACAAGTCATGGGCCATGGGCCAAGTCACATGAGCAATGGGCTCTCTACCTTGGCCTTAAGTCCAACATTAAAAATCCTTCCTAATTTCTCAAGAGCTAAGTCACTCAAGTCAAAACCAAGTCGACTTAAGTTAGATTAGGGTCCCACCATACTAGCCAATTCACTATGGTCAAAGTCAACAGATAGGTTGGTCCCTAAAGTCACACCTATGAAAAGTCAAAATTAAAAATCACCAAAAATCATATTATTATTCAAATATCATAATTAAATAATTAAAAACACAAAATTTCAAAATTATCCTCATTTAGAAAACTGGGTGTTACACTCATTACCCTTTTCACAGCTTTTTAGTACTCCATACCTGGATTGCTCGTGAATCGACTCAGTATCCCTGCGGCAAAAGCTATGTCAGGCCTTGTGGCAGTAATTGCATACATCAAACTCCCAATGATGCTTGAATACTCCAACTGTCTAATGATTTCCCTTGTATTTGGCTTTAGTTTCTTGTCACACCTATATGGCATTTTTATCCCTGTCAGATCCTGATACCCATAGTATATGAGCATCTTCTCAATGTAATGAGACTGTGACAATGCCACTCCAGTTTCCGTTCGGATGATCTTTACCCCTAAGATAACATCAGCTTCCCCTAAGTCCTTCATACTGAACTTAGACAAGAGAAACTTTTTTGTCTCAGTGACACTTGCTAGATCTGTACCTAAGATCAACATGTCATCCACATTGTCACAATCCAGTACCGAATAATCGGATACGAGCCGGACACGTCCAGCCTATGTTGGAAGACGCGACGCAGTAAGCTGTACAATTCTTAAAAAATACAAATCACCAGATAAAATAAAACATCATAGCATCTATAACGTCCCAGAACAGATCATCACAATCCACTAAGTCATTTTTAAAACAACTATACAAGATCACCCGGAAACAAATTCGGTAACAAAAATAAAATATACAACTCTGGAATCTCAAAACAAATATACAAGGTAAAATCTCTAGAACAATCTAAGAAACGAACTAGACTAGATCTCTACAAATTCTATATCCTGAATTATGTCATCCTGCTCACTATGGCCTCAAGCTCTAGTCCATAAAAGTGGTACAATCTCCTCAAGTAACAGGAAAGGAACAAAGTTAAACACCGACAAAAAATACTATACAAAGTAAATTGAAATGCACAAGTGATGATATGAGATAACCTGCAATATGAAACGATAATACAAGAACTGTAATATGAACTATAGTACAAGAACTGGAACAATGAACAAGACAGTCAATGCAATAGTGAATTTGAAATAGCTACTAGAATATGTGACCGGCTGGGGTAAGCACATGAATAACCACAAGTAATGGTATGACTTAGAATCCCACGTGTACGATGTGAGACCTAAACTATTATGCATTGCCTAACTAACGTTTGAGCTTTGGTCACATATCTGTAGTATTTTTCCTCCCCCAATGTAAAAGTAAAGAATAAGAATATGATGAGTACCTATAACACCCCAGTCCCAAAATACAAGGACTAAGTACGTAGACATGCCAGCTGTATACATACGAAGCGTACTCTAATATACGGAAACCTCGTATGTATACATAAGCTGTAAAATACAGTAACCATAAAAATAATCTCATCCACAAATAAATATTTCATAGAATCCACTTATAAATGTCATTTGTAAAAAACGTTGGGCAGAAACAAATCCATTACCAACTAAAGAGAGAGAAATACATAGCAACGAAGGAAGAGTCGAGCGAAGCGAAAGATGATCCAAAAGCTAGCATCGCGAAGGTAGATCGTAAGCTATGTCCTTGGTTAGAGCACCTGCAAAAATCATAAACACACTTGGAGAAATCACCAGGTCCTCAGAGGAATGTAACAAGATACAGGAAGAACATGCTAATATGAACTGTCAAAATAATAAAATAATATACACAAGACTAACCTAGACCCAAATATGCAAAGGGAATTCTAACCGTCTATTGTACAATTTAGAGGACAACTTTCATACACGTGGGTGGGATTTAGGCTATAAGTACGTAACTGGCATCCAGTCATACGTATCCGGCCGTAACGTCCAAAACGTCAGAGGGTATCTGCAAATATAATCTCGTCATAGTTTCTTTCGAAAACTATGATTTACCTGTTTGGCTTCCCATACGCACTAGTGACTGTCCTCCCCCAATATTTCCCATACTGACCAAGTCATGTCCATGACCCGCCCAGTTCTGTAATTACTCGAGTCTCTATACCTTAATCGTAGCAGTTACGATCATCTATCCGACACACGACTATAGAGATGGCCAATCAATATACAAGCCGTGCCCCTAGCAAACTATCTCAAACCGTGTAGTGTGTGTGTCATGGCCAAGAAAGATATAAGAATATCCCACAATAAGAAGGTAGTATGCTAAAACGAAGTCAACATGCATCAAATAAAGTAAAATAACGAAAAATGACTAATAGAGTCGCTTGCACCCAAGTGTGGCTTGGACGCACAGTTTATAACAAATAAAACTAACAAATATGAAACAAAGTAAATAATGCTGAAAATAAATAATATGACAGTAAATTATAGCAAGGTATACTTGCCTGGTAGCGACGCCTGGTGTGCTGCGATGATCAATGTGGTACAAAATATAACCTCAATGTTACAACTACGCAAGACGGCTTCCGATGATGGCACAGACTGATCCATCGGGTCCACAATAATCAAGTTAGCTAGGGTCGATGGGAGGATGTACAGAATTTGGCGATGGAATAGGAAAGAAGGGGTTGAGTCACGGACAGGAGAATAAAGAAAATTTTGACGAATAATAATTATATGATTTTAAAAAAACTAATTATAATACTCAATAAATTGGTTTTCTTTTATAAGTCGAGATAAGCATGTGAAAAATACTTAAGAGTCAACAAAATTATTTTTGCCTAAAAACAGTAAATTTGTAAAATTTGATTTTTGACAGAAACGATATTTCAATAAAATACCTTAGATAAACGTTCTTAGAAAACCATATTTTTAGGGTAACCTACTTTTATCAAAATACTTTTTAGTATACAAAATAAGTATTAATATTATAATAACATATTTAGTCTTCGAAATCCAGTTGTGAAAATAATATAGGGCAAGCCTAGTACCATATATTTTTTTAACATACTATGAAAATACTAATAAATTTATTTACAAATAACAATAATACTTATAATAAAAATAACAACTAAAATATTGTCAATAATACTATTATTAATAAGGTATAATAACTAATATACAGTTGTCGTAAAGAACACATGCATACATATAGACAGTTGTCCAAAAATTATATCTGAAATAAAATATATTTAAATATTTAAATTACAGATGTTTACTTAGAACAAGAAAATACTAATAATAATAATAGTAATAGTAATAATAGTCTTCTTAATAAATATTTGATGCTGCTGAGGAAAGAAAGGAAAAAAGCACAAATCAAACGACAGGGACAAACAAAACTTAGCTTTGAATACATGTTCTCCCTTCCTTTGACTTCAAAGAAAAATATATAATAAGTAAACACAACAATCAAAAGTTTTGATATCAGCAGCTCTCTCTCTCGGTGAGAGAAAAAACAATCCACAAAATTTGTGAAGAAACCACTTAAGGAGAATGGAGGAAGAGAGCGGGAGAGTGAGCGAGCGGTGAGGAAACTGGAGATCGGGGATAGAGGGTTCGAATCTTACCAAGGGTTCCAGCGCGTAGTCGATATGCGTAGGAGAATGGTGTTTCTGGCGGCGCCGGTCGCCAGGGGTTTTGGGGTTTCGACCGGGCGCCGGTGATGGCGGTGGTGGAGACGCCGGATGGCTGGGGATGGTGAGGGGATCGGTCGCAGGCAGCGAAGAGGCTGCAGGGAGTACGACCGATAGGGGTCAATTCGCCGGATGGGGAGAACGGGGTGACAGATCGAGAAATCGAGGCAGACCTAGGATAGCGGCCACGACAAGGTATGTGGTTGTGGTGTTGTATTTGTTTGCTTGATTTTCTTGTGGTGGTGGATAGGGCGTGCCGTGGTGGCGACGATGGCTGTAGTTCGGTGATGGTGTTTTATGAAGGGGTCGGTGACGGTTGGCTGTGGTGGACACTGAGTGTCACTCCCCGTTCCCAGAATACGTATTTTTATTCATGTACAACTCATATATATTTATTTATCATGTATTATCCTGTATTTAAATTTCTATAATTTCATGTTAATTAATTATCTGCTCTTTAATTTTCATGTTAATTAATTTCCTGCAATTTTATTTCCTGCAATTTTATTATCTGTATTTTATTTCCTGTAATTTTATTCCTGCATTTTATTTTTTGCTTTTAACCTCTCTGCCTTACTTTCGGGTTGGCCTTGGATGGATCCGAATACAACCCGACCCAATAACCCCCACCTACCACCCCTTCCATATTTAAAGCCCCCATCTCCTTCTCTCTCCTCATAACTCTCATTCTTCTCCATTACTTCTTCTTCTTCCTCTTATCACTTCTCCACCTACCAGCAGTAGCAGTAGGCAAGTGCATTCTTGCTTCCCCTTGAGAACCACGTTTTTATGGTTCATTTGTCTTCCTCTTGAGATTCTAAAAGAGTTTAGTACTTAGCAAATTTTGATTTCTTTGGCTCGTTTCTTCCAGATCTAAGTTGTTGTATTCGGTTGTCCATGGGTTCTTGATCTCCCAACCTGGCGTGCTTTCGGAGATAGATAGTTCATGTAGTAGAACTGCTCGTTAGTCACGCATACGTCTTTACGTGTCTGCGTGAATTTTGAGTCACACTCACATTCTTACGTGCCAGCGTGAGTTCCAGTCACGCACACGTCTTTACGTGTCTGCGTGAATTTTCAGTCACGCACACGTATTTACGTGTCTGCGTGAATTTTCAGTCACGCTCACGTCCTTACGTGCGTGCGTGACTTTTGAGTTACGCTCACGCTGTGCGTGCGTGAGTTATTTTTTCATGCTCACGCTGTGCATGCGTGAGTTATTTTTTTCACGCTCACTTTATGCGTGCGTGTATTATTTTTCACACTCACTCTGTGCGTGCGTGTATTATTTTTCACGCTCAAGCTGTGCGTGCATGAATTTCTTATCATGCTTTTTCACGCTATACGCTCACGCTTGCCAGCGTGAATCACTTTTCACGCTCACGCTGTTTACACGCACACTCCTTCCTACTAGACTTGGTGTACCTTTTTACGCGTACGATTCTTGCGTGACTTGTTAACCTTAGCATAGACTTGTTGGCGTGACTTCCTGACCTGGGTGTTTTATTTGTTCTATAATTTATGCATTTAATGGTGGCATGATAATTCTTCTATTATATCCTTACGCCTTTTATGAACTCGATAATCTTAGCATGTTAATATTTTTAATACATATGGTTGTATAGAACGTGCCCTGTGTCTTGATTGATTGATGGATACCCAGTAAGACTGGAACTTGACCTTGAGAGTTATAGACTCGACCCATTTAATACTAAATGACTTTCATGCCTTGTCACCATTGATGACGATGGTTATCTTGACTAAATTGATCATGCATTCCTAGTTGGAACTAAGAGACTGGCCAGTCGTCTTATTGAATTGAATGAATGAGACACGTTCATGTTATGAACTATTGCAATCGACTGGCTGATTCCGAATATTGACATACAGGCACATGCAGGCTTCAAACTATTTATTTATTTATTTATTTATTTTACAAAAGAAGCATGTGTACTTTATGGTCAAGGCATGATTACTCCGTGGTTAGATTTGATTGTTGCATTACGCTATGTAAGACCTACAACCTAACCGCACTGGTATCGTTGTAGAGTTGTGCATATCGTACCCCGTACGAAAGTACTCATTTGAATGACCATGATCCACGGCATGGGATTTCACTCAACGTAGAGACTATTAAGTTAAATAAAATAATGATTGTATGGAGAGAATGGATTCCCGAGTTCTTACATGGCAGCCCTCTTGGGACTAGTAGTGCCCGACAGGCCGGCTGGTTCCCACAGATACTGTAAACCTGCCACACGGGCAGGGAGCGGTATCTGCTTATATTATTATTGTATATTGTATATTGATGACGGACGTCCCGCTGGGACTCGTCTAATTCATGATTGGCGCAATTGATTGACTGGATAGACTAGCCTTGCTCGCACATAGTAAGAACTGAGGAATCTTAATTGCATAATTCCAGGATAACTTGGGACTCACAATAGCAAGCCGTAGGGGTTGATTGGCCGTTCAAGATGATTTGTTTGTGTACTGTACCTACTCTGTTGCCTAACTGAGATGATCAGAATGTCAGGACATGACGGGCCAACTTCTGTCCTTGTTTGGTTGGGAGGTTGGTTCGAAGTATCGTGGTGTTATGTGAATCCTAGTGGAAAGCAGAGGTCTATTATTATATTCTCTTACTTATTGGTTTAGTCCTTCATATCGTCCTTCCTTGTGCTACTTGCTATTAGAGGTCTAACCTCTCTGGTTTTGCATGGCCAGATTTAGAGCCGGTTCCCGAAGACTCAACTTACTTCCACCTCCAAGATGGTCAATACTAGGGGAATGATCGCAGGAGGACTCGAGTGGGTCCCTTACTTCACCGCTCGTTTTGCTATTTACTTTATACTTAGCCGTTTGGCACCGACATGTTAGTCGGATAGTCTTGCACTTGCTTTTACATAATTGTAACTAAGTCAGACTGCAGCTGATAACAATTGTGTATATGTTACTATATCATATGGCTATGTTTTGTAAAGCCAGATCTCAAAAATATTTTGACTAAGCGTTTGGGACGCCTTACTGCCTTATCTTACATGTTCTCTATTTTTGCTTCTTGTTTGAATGATTGAGACAATAGATGTGAAGTGACCATAGTAAGACTTTCATGTAGTATGCACCCCCTCGTCTGGTTAGACAGCATTGATCGTATTATACGATATTCTTCTACCCGTAATACGTAGCTGGCTGAGTCATTCCCCCGCTCTCCAGTATTCTGGTTCTGGGGCGTGACACTGAGTGAGTCAGGGCCTGGGTTTAGTGCTCCGACTAGGCTGGGAAGGGCTGCTGTTTTGATGGCGGGGGAGGTCTTGGTTGGTGGTGTGTCGGCAACGGAGGGGGACTGGAGGCTATAAGTCGGTGTTGGTGGACTAGGGGTTTGGCCGGGAGAGGATGAGAGCGGTGATGGGGGCGGTGAGGCTGTGGTTTAGGCCAGAACGGTAGCGCGGTGTGGTGGTAGTGGTGGTGGTGCCTAGTGGTGTTGGAGAAACGACGATGTGGGTCATCGGGAAGAGCGGGAAGGATAGGGTGTGGCCTGGTGGTTCGGGGGTAGTTCGGGCTGGAATTAGTGGTGCGGTTGGTTTGTGTATCCTGCGCGACACGAGGATGATGTTGTGTCCGGCATATCGGAAACGAAGAAGACTTTGTATATGTAGAAAATATATAGTGGATGGAATTGGCGACGCAGTCACGATGCACCTCTGGTTTGTGGATATTTGGCTTGTGGAATTATGGAAAAAAGAGAGCAAGAGTCTCTCCTTATATGGAGGTGGACTTCCTAACAGGATAAGGATTAGAATTGATTTAAAATCCCAATAGATAAATACCATATTAATTCAATCATTTTTTAGAAAATTAATTTAATTAAATCCGATAAAACCTAGATAAAACCTTTATTTAATAAAATCTTTTCTAACTTATATTATCATATTTAATCCAATATTAATTCAAAGAAAATTTTAAATATTATTTTCATAAATAATAAAATATAATAGTAATTAATTTCGAAAATATAATTATATATAGATGATTAAATTCATGTACCTCGCATCAATCTAGAATAATTATATAGCATAGTTTCTAAATTACCAGTAACTAAAATAGCCTTTATATAAAGGAATAAAATAAAATTTTGGAAATTATAATTCACTTCTCGATACATTTTGTGCAACTTTAAGCAATAAAGAAAAATATATTTAAATAAATAAAATATCTATCACATATTACTTTGAGCTTATATATTTATTATAAAAATATTTTCCAAAAATATGTACCTCGCACATATTCGCACTCGACGAGCAATACAAAAATGAAATTTGCTTGCGACATACAAATACAAGAACGCGAACTTGTACGCGACGAAGTACAAAATAATTACAAAAAAAAATTGTAGTAGAAAATTTAGGGGGTTTATAGTACCAGAACCAGAAGCACATGACCAATCGTGTATACAACGTATCCAATATGAGAACATGAAGCAAGACATAAATAGAAAGTAAAGAGTTCAAGTCGATGTACTTGTCTTGCTCTGGAAGATTGGAAATAGGAATGTAATATCATCTATGTCCACCTGAAAATAAGTACTAGTTGATTAAGTTCTAATCATTATCTAACTATTATATTATTTATTTCTAATTATAACTCTACTAAATAATTACTTGTTGATTAGTATTTAGCAAGAATTAAATGATTTGCAAGCTACTAACTATCTTACAAACTTGCTAGTTAGAACATTACCAACTATATATAGAGACTTTAAAATAGTTTTTCTAAGTTAATAAACTACTTTATAAATTCTCGCCTAACATTGTAGCAAAATAATATTATAAATACTACTTAGGAATATTTAGTGGTAGAGCTAGTGGCAACATTATATTAGCAACTACATAATCATTCCTAAAGTAAAATCAATGTTGCCATTCAAAATATTTACTAAGAATTATAAATTGAAATATCAAACTGATAGTATCTATAAACCAGCTCCAAACCAAGCCCAAAAACCTTACTCCCATTTCCACCCAAGCTTGTCATCAGCCACAACCCATTATTATTCCTCCAGGCCCTCACTTAGCCATACACAGTTGTCCCTAGCCAAGCAAAACATACAGAGCCTAATTGACAACATTACTGGGACTCCACTGCCCAATTTGCTTCCACAGATCAAAGTTATCAAACCAACACCATGGTCTCAAGACTAAAGCCTAACGAATTTGCAAACAAGCAGCAGATGCATACAAACCCAAACTAAACAAAATGATATATAATTAACCCATCAAAATATATACAAATAAACTCAGCAGAATAATTTACAACAAACCCAGAAAATATACAATAAACCCAACAGGGCCCTAAACAAACAAGACATATACACACCCAATCTTAATTCAAAATATGATCGCCTCTGCTAACTCCCGCCCCCAGTTGACCTACTGTACTCGACACCTCTACAAACCACATAACATTCGAACCAAACAGTCTCACATACAACTCAATTAGCCTATCAGAATCTACAAAGCTAAAAGCCTACAGGCATGTAGCCAGTCCACTCTTGTTAGTTACAAAGCTGATTGAAAACAACTCATCTTCAAAATCTAACACATAGATTAAAAAATGACACAGGCTTCCATCTGTACCAACCATATCAACCCAGCGTACAGAGCTTCCACACTCCAACCTAGTCAATCCCCTGATTCCCTACACCTGGCACCGACTCGGATAGTGCTGGACACAAACTAATCTACAATTCCCACAACCCGACCTTGTCCAGTAATTCACCCGATCAATAACCATCACAACATGAGCTATCTATCAAAAAATATAAAACAATACCTGAGAAAAGGATCTGATGAAGATGCAATCCCAAGGGTCAGATACGGTTCCTTGTGTCCAAAAGTAATTCGATATCCTGAGGGGTATTTCATCAAATAGGTTCTGATCACATATAGCAGAGTAGAGTCTCAAAAAAATTATAATCAAATCCCCAAGAAATTTCAGAAAATTCATCAAGAAATTCAGAAACAACAAGGGATCTTGGATCTTAATACTTACAACAATTCAGATCTCGATTCATTCTACTGTAATCTCGAATTGATCGATCGCTCTCCCGATACAACCTCATGTTCGGATGTTCAACCAGGAAACCAAATGTATCCGCTCATTAAGAACTCACAACAAGTATTATAGATTGAACGACTGGAATCGGGACTCACCTCGATCGTCGTGGAGATTGTACGGCGAGGTCGCTATGGTAGCGTCGAGGAGGAATGTCACGACCCGCACCCGCTTTTCGGATACAAGACGTGTCCAAGCCAGCCTACGCCGCAGAGTCGACGGTAGAACGCTGTCACGGCCAAGATGCTCAAAACCACAAAAGAATAACATTTATTGCTCATTCACATTTCTAAATTTGATTACAATATTTATAATTTTTATATTTAAAGAAAATACAAAGTTCTCACAATTAATGAAAATGATACAACTGCTATCTATTTCTAGGTTTTTGTCTGCAAGTACATCTGTATCTCCCAAAGCTAAGTGAAGCCACAGCTAACCTGAAAAATGTTGGTTTCCAGTCAGGAATGGAACGAGTACAATCTCACAACAGAATCAATAAATGAGAAATCCATAAATCTGTAATAATACTGAGATACATGATAAGGGATAAACAAGAATCATGGTAGGAATCATGCGGGTAAAAGCAGGGATACATGGTACACAAGGCAAGCAATGACAAGAAACTGTAATGCAGCAAGACTATATCTAACAAGTGATTTGAAATGCACTTTCGACATGTAAACGGCTAGGGGATAAATCCGGCACCCCGCACGTGAATTGTGCGACTGCTATCAGGCACGAATAGACATTTTGGAGATATTTTTGGGTATGTTTACATGTCTACTAATGTACTTCTCCGCCCGGTTAGTACCCATGGATTCAAACAGGTCACGAACACGAAAATATATTGGTCACGAACAACATGCAAGAATCCATAACTACTATCTCGTATGACAAGCGTGTCAAGAATCAACATGATATCAATATAAAATATTATTAAATACAAAAAATATAGAGATAATCAAATATGAAAACTATCAGAGATGTACTCGCCTGAGGCCCTGTGCTGGTGAAACCGATAATACTATACCACTCAATGAGCCACAACAGTCAACACATGCAAAAGTCTCCAGATGCTAAAATAAATATTACCAACGCTTTCAGAATAGTCAAATTAGCTAGAATTGCCTTTCCTTAAGTTCAATTCTGGACACAGGGGCAAAACGGTAATTTTCGGTCAAAACGGTGTCCACCGTTGGACCCGCTTTGTACCGAAAGCGTGCCAGAGTCTATGGTCTCTACAGTCGCCAAACTATATGTCAACAAGTCTAGATTTTCGATACGAACCTAACCCTATGTCCAAAGTTGGATTCCGGCGGACCATGCACAAAATCGCCCGTTGAGTCGGACCGTGGGGCCCGTAAAACGGCGATCCGATCAACTGTCTCAGAATCGGACCAAACTTGGCATACAGGACCAAAAAAATGATACGGTCCTGTTGGCGTAAGTTTTGTCTCGATCTGACGAACGTGCACAGAGTAATTGAGAAATTTACACAAAGGCCGATATGGTAAATTTTGACGGATACGCATCAAATTCGTCGCGCACATGCAACCAATTTAAATTTAGTCAAAGCCCACACGTCCGCGAAGTCGATATGCACCTTTCGATGCTTTTGGTTTGCGATCACGTCGCCTGGATTGGCGGGACGCACGTCGTATCGAAGGATTTTATGATTTTTAAAACAGGTTTTTGGTAAACTTTAGGATCCGATTTCTCGGCGCGTAGTCGATGAAATCGACTTCTGCGAAATGGGTTGTGGAGCCCTATATGTTGTCTATAACTTTGTTCAAGTAGAATTTTCTAATTTGGTGATGGATCGATCGAAATCGTTCCTCAAACGTGGATATCGGGACTGTTTTTGCTCTGTTTCCGAACAGATTTTCGGTCAACTACGCATCGGTTTTTCGAGCATTCTAGAGCATACCAGTATGAACTAAATGAAGGGGTTGATGGACGTATGGGTTGTGGTCGTACCTAAAAAATTAAAATACGAAACGGCGGGGCGACGAGGGAGATATGACGCCACGAAGTCGGGTGATTCCCTGCAATTACTGTTCTTGTCGTCCGCGCTTGTGCGCGCTGTCTGCGGCGGACCTGGCCGGCCGGCGGCCCCGTGCGGTGGCGTCCAGGGTTGGGAGGGTCGCCCATGGTCTGGGGTCGTGGGGTTTTGCTAGGGTTTGGGTTCTCGAGTATTTTCCTCTCGATTATATACGTAGTCTATCGCGGTCGAAACAGAGTCGGGGGGGGGGGGGGGGGAAATTAGCTCTCGGCTGGGCCAGGCTTGGGGTTGCAGCTGCTATCGGGTTCGAGCATAAATATATATATATATATATATATATATATATATATATATATATATATATATATATATATATATATATATATATAAAATATATATATATAAATATATATAAATAAATAAATAATATATATATATATATATATATATATATATATATATATATATTTTATATATATATATATAAATATATATAAATAAATAAATATATATATATATATATATATATATATATATATATATATATATATATATATATATATATATATATATATATATATATATATATATATAAAATATATATATATATATATTTATATATATAAATATATTTATATATATATTTATATACGTATACATACTACTATATATTTATATATATACACACATACGCACATATATCTATATCTTTTTGATAAAGAATAAAATATTAATAACTAATAATAATAATTAATTTATACTTAATAACCACAATAATAATAATAATAATAGTAATAATTCCAATAGTAATTAAATAATTCAATAGTAGTTCCGGGGTGTGCATATCATATACTCCCATTACTGGGCTCCAGAAAATCGTATCAATACTCTAAAACACCAACTGATCTGATTAATACCTATTTTATACGTGTAATTTATATTTGGAAAATATTAGGCGTTTCCCAAAATATATACAATGTACTTGCACGTACATAAATATGTTTACACGGGTGTCTTTGGTCTCGCCGCATGTCTACATGGGCTTGGTCCGGTCCGGGTCAAGTCCGGACCAGTTTGGTACAATCGGGTCACTTCAACGTCAAATAATATTAATAATGAATAATTAAACTATTTATAGAGGTTAAGTCGCAACTTGGCCTGGTTTTCCTAGTTAGGATATCACTATGGCTCGGCCTTCCCTACCAGGGCTAATACCCTAGTCAAAGCACGTCACTTCACTATCCGTGCCATGATTCCTAGTCGTCTTGTACTCCAATTCCTAACCATGACTAAAATCATCTACCATAATAATTAACTAATTAATTATTTATAAAATCTAAAAATTACCATTTAAATAAAATAAATAATAAAAATATATTTCAAATTTTTTGGGAATGGGAGCTACAAATCTACCCACCTTAAAAATAATTTCGTCCTCAAAATTCTAATTCATAACTACTCCTTAAAATTCAAAAGAAAGTCTACCTTAACCTTAATCTCCTTAAGTTTTAATTCCTCAAAATAATTTATATCCTCCTCCTAGCCATCTTGTAACTACATAACCTTGAGGACTTTTACCCACCTTTGGTCACACTACTCCTCAAAACTAAAATCTTATAATCTTCTAACTAGTTGCTAACAATCCTACCAACAGGTATCTATTGCACATGGCATCTATAATCCTCTTCTATCTATCAAGCAACCCAAAATTTAACAAGCAACAAATTTACACAAGTAGCTAAGATATTGATAAATTCTAATAAGCGTGACCATTCGTCGCTCTGAAATAGGAAAGATATGAAGATAAAGAAGAATAATCGAGAGAAAATATAAAGTTTCAAGAGCGGTAGAGAGTATCCAATGATACAAATAGAAAGAGAGTTTATGAACCATTGACTTATTTGCTAGATTGGGCTACTCTAGTCTAGTCACTTGCTAAATCGAAGGACCCTTCGTTTCTTAGAGTGGCTTGCACTCTGTGCAATACAGAAGTTCCATTCTCGAAATTAATCTAAACAAGGTTCCATAATAGAACAGAATTTAAGAAATCAAGATTGTGATCTTTTTCCGTGGTTGTTTAATACACACGAGCAAGGAATATGAATGCAATACAAGACCGTATCGTGACTTCCAGGTAGATGGAATAAGGGTTACGAATGACTTCATATTCTAAGAGGTGGAGACTACATAATAGGTATAGGGACCTATTTCAAATAGTTCGATTTTATAGTCCAACTATGGTAGTATGCATGGATGGGGTTTACTGGGTCATAATAGGTTCCCTATTTGGAAATCACTCGTTGGTTGGATGAACCTTGGATTTCAATCTACATTGACTGGACAAGCTCCCAAGGTAAAACTATTCCTACTAGGTTAGGGTAACCTAAAATAGGTTTCAACCCAAGTGGTTGAGCTAGTTGCCAGTCAGGTTGGTTAGCTAGGTTCATAAAGCCTAAAATGCGCCTTCAGTGACTTTTGTGTTTAGGTAGCACATGGGGCCTCAATTGGGTGGCACACTAGTGGTATGTGCGTAGTGGGCTTCGAGTAATTCACAACCATATATTGGGCCGAAGGAATTGAGTCAAAGTTGAGGCTCTAATGGAGGTCGGGAAGTATACTAGTATTATGGTAAGGGTTATAGCTAGTCTTTTTTTATCCTGAAAGTTGTACCACAAAAATAGAGTACAAGGGGACGTGTTTGAGTGGGACATGATATACCTATATGAAGGGGGATTCGTCTAGATCTTGCATATAAAATTTGTTGGAAGGTAACAGCTGGTCTCGTGCTCCGAATGTTAATGACACGGTCGGAGACACAAAATAATCTAAATGGAAAGTGGGAGTCCATGGGGCACTAATTATCATCGTAAAGGAAATTATTCTAATCAATCGGTAATCCTTGTATATCCTAAAATTTTAGAAGGCTTATAGTTTACTCACCTTAGAAGCTAGGACACGGTTTTAGGAATAATGAGGTTAGAAGAATTCCAAAGTCTGGATATTGTACCTCGACTCTTGTTAATAAAGAATAAGGCACAGCGTAACAAGATACGGTAGATATAAGTCAAGCCAAAGATCGTTCCTCAATAAATAGAAAACGAGTGTGTACAATGACACATGGTCGATGAAATAGAATGATCTACTCATCCATAGTATACAAGAGTTATCGACGGGATAACCAACGCTAAGGCACATCATATGAAAAGACTTCTAACAACTGAGTCGTGAATTTCTATTTGTGTCAAGTCTGCCAGACTATTGTCACAAGGGTTCTAGGGGTATGGGCTGTAGTGATCATGTATTGTTGTTGATAACTAGTAGATCATAATATGACAGGGTATTTAAGCTATGGTATTGGCTAAGCTAGTGACCGTGGTATTCCAATACTAGTTAGGTCTTAATAATAAAATTTTCATAACTAGGATAATATTTGTTGGAAACTAATCTCGGGATGGGTGTCTACCATAGTCATGGTAAATGATTGTCCTTACCTTTGTCTATTCATCCCATATCTAAACTACGGGCTTTGGTCGAGGGAAGGTTGGATTAAGGCTTAAGGGTTGCTAGTTAAAGCAAGCTTCAAGCAAATAGAGACTCACAATAATTGGTTTCTCGAGAATAGATAGTCTCCTAGGTTGGCATTAGGTCAAGGGAAAGATCCTAATCATTCTCGGACTCCAATGACTAGAAGATCATGATAGTAGGTTTAGGGTCGAAGGGAGGACGAGTAACTCAAGGCAAGGTTCCAGTCACATGGCTGGCCGATGGTAGCTATACTTGCGTATACAACTATCATAGCCATGGGGATACTATGTATCTATCTACCATTTACGAGCTTTCGTCTTTCCAAATCAGTGAAAGACAAAAACAATAAAGAGTTCAAGAAGGATGTCACTGAATACAATTACGTGATTCAAGGCAATTGTATAATTCAAGAGGAATTGTCAATGCAGTCGCGGATGAGATCCTAAAGATATCTATATCTCAATCCACATAGGTTAATCAGAGGGAGAGCGAACTGAGTGCACTACGGTTGATCAGACCATAATACATCGATTTTGATTAGACAATATGTTAGTAGGCATCCCCAATAAAAATATGTCTTGAATTTTTACGCCCCAGTACTGAAATACGGGGACGGACGTTGGCCAGCTACACCGTATAAGGTACGAATACGTTATACGGCGATGACGGCTGTCAATCTTGCTGGGTATCCTAGCATGCAATCATTCTATGGCCTAAATCTGATCTCGTATCCACAGGCAATAATAATGAAATACTAAATAAGAGAGAGAATCATATGGAAAGCAGAAAATACACATATGATAATCGGAAAATCTACAATACAAGATAGTAATGTAGATGAGTATACCTTCCCACAGTTCTTAGCATGGTCGGGAACTAAAGCACATCCTCCAAGTCGAGTCTAAAAGATCCACAGGGTCGGTCACAGGCAATCTGGGAACAATCTAGGTTTGGTCAGGCCAACCGTAGCAAGTACCAGAAAGGAAGGCTCAAGGACGGGCGAAGAAAGCCAGCAGGATAAAATATAAAGCAGAACATATATGAACAGTAAATAGGGGTAAGAATCGTGCGGTACCAACGCACGATAACAATCCACAACTAATGTAGCTAAATAACCACCAAACATCACAATCTCCCTAACATCCAATAATACCTGCATCGTAGAATGTCAGCGGAACAATATTCCACCCATATATCAAACAAGAATAAGGGAGTGGAATCCCGCGCCGGGGCAGCATTACGGGCCAGCCAACTTAGCAAGCAACAAGCCAAATAATTTATATGAATAAGCGGCCACTTAAATGTCTACGGCTGTCTAGATGGAGGTTGGGTTACCCCAACAATGCAATATAGGAATCCTCATATCGTATCGTTCCAGCAGGGCTAGCGGGGCCAAGTATAGCAAGACAAGATAAGCACCGATCCCTCGTAAGGCCACCGTGCGAGCAAGAGAAGTACAAATTACATAAGTAGTAGCCGGATCTAGCCATCCGCTAGTACGAATGGTAACAACATCTGTGTTGGCCAGCCTGCAAGTCATGACTAATGTCTGGGATAAGGCTAGTAATGCACGATCTCGAGATTCTGTTCCCTCCCAATACTTCTACCAGTTTAAGTTACCTAGAATAACCATACATTTATCCGAAATCACATGTCATGGTCACACGATCATCCTCCTAGATGTCATACCTCAGTACGAGAATGCTAAGCAAGAATCAACCTCGGCACCTATAGTCCCAGTTGTGATCCATCCTTAGTGTTATGCAACAAGCAAGCAAGCAATCCTGACCACGCTAAGACTAAAGGCCAACTACCAAGGTACCCGTACAGGTAATCATATAATATAGCTAGAATATCAGGATGGCATCACAATGCCATATAATCATGGAAGTAGCACCTCAAAGTGCCAGTAGACAAGGGGCACCGCAGTACAAAGTCAGGGCCAGTACCTCAAAGGGTAAGCTGGACTTATAGCACGGATACAAGTAGTCATGTCGGGAGCAAGGACAAATCTGTCAGTCACAAGAAGTCATCTGCCCACATCATGGCATGGATATCAGGTCAAGTACAAGATCAGAACCTCTACTATAATATCCCATCAAGTATACAAGGGAGCCTACAGCTCTAATCATGAAGTCGGTCTATCCAATGGATCAATCAATCAAGAGTCTCCCATCCACGATGGAGTGAATATCACATCAAGAAAGACAATCACCAAATACCAAGCTCATCACTATAAACAATGCTAGGCCCTCTGGCCTACAAGAATCTCCTGAATCAATGATCACAAGCTATCAACAAACAAGTCTCACCACTACCAAGATATAGCAAACAAACCAGGTTTTGGGCGCTTGAGAAGTCGAGTAAAAATCATATAATAATACCCTTGATATTCTCCTCGTTCCACGAAATATTTGCGATCATCAAAATCCAAGAATCTACAGTTATGTCCGATCGAATTAGAACATCCTCAAAAGGAATAGCAACACTATCCAAGAGTCCACGTGAGTCTACCAATCAATATCTCGAGATCATACTCTCCATAGTACTCAATCGTTAGATATATCCAAAATCACGAATCCCGACACATAGGACAACTATCAGTCCTAGCTGGCTATACTAGGATAACTCCTAGAATGAAGGGTCAAGGGACAAGAATATATTAATTAAATGCCGCCGAAAAAGTGGCAATGATTGCATGAACCGCTCTGGAGTAGATCCACAACCCTTAAACCAAACAAGGACCAGGGTTGAAGACCGTCTCCCGGGTGGAACCACGCTCCTTACGCTATTCGACGGACAAGACAGGTCAAGAACTAGACGACTAATCTAGTCAAGAGTCTACCTAGCAAGTACTGGAATCAAACCACTATATCCAAAACAAGTAAGCACGAGTCTAGATTAGCAAACTAAATGAATGGTTCTGCCTAATTCTTCGAACCAAATTCTCGACCAAAAATTCTGGAAAAATTTGGCAGAGTCTCCTTTGTATTCTGGACGGGATCTTCCAGCGAATTGGGGCTAAATCTACTCGGCACAACCCGTCACAGAATCGCAGGCTGAGAACACTGAGTCTCAGCTTCCAGCAGCACTACCATGCGTACTGGAAACCAAACCATAGCCGATAACACTAGGTCTCGGCCTCCAGCAGCACTACGATGCGTGCTGGGCGCCGAGCCAACACATTCAACAAGAACCGCAACACAGGGCGCATCAAGACCCACAGTCATATCCAAGCCACAAACACAGTCACAGAAATAGCTAGCCAAGTCACCCGACCGCGAGTCGGACAGGGGACATATGGGGACAATCCATACATATGAGTCGTGCTCGTGTCCACGGAGGTATGGATGACCCGTCCGAGTTGTCCGATACGGTCGTAAACCGGTATCGAACCAAGCTATCCTAAGTTATCATTATGGCAGTTCCACTAACATGCTACACTACTCATGGTTATACATTAACAAATACAATTAATTAAAATACAGTAAAATCCAGGAGAGAGGGCAAGAGCCATCGATGAGCAAGGGGTACTTGCCTAGAGGGCTCGGCTAGGTAAGCAAGTCTTCGGCGATCGGGATCCAAGGTAGCACGTCCATCGAGATCCTCAGAACACACAATAAACAATTATTAGAATTAAATAATAAAATAATAAAAAAAATCACAAAAAATGGCACGAGGCTATACCGTGTGGGTCCCGCAAGTAGTACAGGAATCTAGTACAGAAACCGAGGCACACGGATCGATATAGACACACAAACCGAGGCATGTACGTATATCGAGATGCGCACTTAGAATCAACATGACTCGAAGATCGAGACGAACAAGATACACAACGTACACGTAAATCGAGATGTGCACGTAGATCAAAAAAATCACGAATATCAAGATAGCGCACAAATCAATACGACACGCAAATCAAGATAGCACGAATATTGAGGCAAACATGAACGGGAAGTGCACGTAAATCGAGATGTGCACGTAGATCAAGGAATTTATCAGGATGGTGCATGAATAAACTTGGCACTCAAATCGATACGGTGCAGAGTTCAAGGTAGAACGCAAACCGAGGCGGCACGTAAATCAGTATGTACATGCCAACCAGGATGGCACAAAGTCCAAAGGGGCACATATACCAATGCGGCACACAAATTGATGCATGCACGCAATTCGATGCGACATAAAAATTGAAATGGCATAATGACCGAGGCATAAAAACGAGACAACACGCAAACCTAGATAGCATGTTGCCCGAGGCAGCACGGGGCTCGAGGCATCCCGCTACCCAAAGCAGCACGTGGATCGAGGTGGCAAGAAAAATGGGATGACACACAAATCGAGAAACACATCTCGAGAACCACAGGAAACGAGGGAACACGTGAATCGAGTACACGTAACCCAAGGCATGTGGCCCGGCGAACACGCTGCCCGAGCAGCATGGGGCCCAGGGGCGTCCCGCTGCCCAAGGTGGCACTGCTCCCGAGGCGATGGTCGCCGAGAAAGAAAGAAGGGGAGAGGCAGGGGAGCTGTCGGGGGGGGGTTCGACCAGACGGGATCGGGATCCGGCGGAGGAAGGATGGCAGTGGTAGCGCTGCCCCGGGAAAGAACGGAGAGGGGGAGGAGACGCAAGGAGGCGAGGGTGCTGCCGAAGTGGGCGGCGGCCATGGGCTCGGCCAGGCGGAGGAGAAAGGAAGAGAGGGAAGGAAGTGGCGGTGCTGGTGGCGGGCAACGACGATGATGATGGTTGTGGTGGCAGCCATGGCGGTAGGGGCAGGCCGGGCTGGAGGCAGAAAAGATGGAAGTGGTGACGGTCGCGGAGGAGGGGGGTCGCGCTGGAGGTAGGTGGCGACGAAGATGGAGAGCGACGGTGGTAGTGGGAGTGATGGTGGCTGGGGGCGTGGCCGCGACGGAGCTGGCCGGGCCGGACGCGGGGGCGAGCGAGAGCTTGATGGAGAAGGGAGGGGCAGGCTTCTCCAGCAGAGAGTGTAGGAGAGAGGAGGTGAGTGAGGGATCGGGGCAGAGAGACAGTTGAGGGAAGATAGAGGGGGCTGGGGGTGAGTGTGTGGTCGGGAGAGAGAGAGAGTGAAGAGAGAGAATGAGCTGGGGGGGTTGTTCTCCAGTAAGGAGAAAAGCGATGAGGGGAGTAGGTGAAAGTGGGTGAGAGAGTGAGAGATGTGAGGGTTAGGCTTTAGATATTTTGGGGGAATGGGGTAGATATAGGGATTATTAGTAAATAATAAAAATGGTGATAACAATAATATTAGGAAAAATCCTATAATGAAGCTAGCAATGTAAATTTCAATAAACGATACCGACAGTGATAATAACCAAGTTTTAGGCCTCAACAATCCTGACCAAATCAAGATCCAAGAATTAAAATAAAATTTAAATAAATACAAAATTTTAAAATCACCATAAATACCGAATACGGTCGTATACATATTTTGGAAAAATATAGGATATGACAAGAATCAAGCTCGATAAAAGAGTAAGCTTGCAAAATGTCACGCCCCAGAACCAGAATACTGGAGAGCAGGGGCAGACATAGCCAGCTACGTATATTAAAATGGAAACCACCTCGATATACGGTCACGGCTGTCTAGAAATATGAGGGTTTACTACAATCCAACAGTCTCTTATGGTCATGAACAAGCCTAATGTCTCAATCACAAGCAAGTAAGTAAGGTCGCAAGATGTATGATCATTAAATATACAATAATAAGGCGTCCCAAATATTACATATTCAGCTGATCATGAAGCTAGTCGTACAAAATGCGAGGACTAGAAACAAAATAGAAAACCCACTCGTAGCCCGGGTTCCTTCTAGTCGCTACCATTGGGCTGGAAGCTTGGTAGATCCTCGGGAGCTGCTCCGAAATCTGGCCACACAAAACCAGCTGGGTCAACCCCAGAAAGAGTAAGTGTCACAAGGGGGCCACGAAGTAAGAACAAAGCCAGCAATAACACAAGAAGATATAATATTTAAAACTAGAATTTATGAAAACATGGCAGGAGGATATACGACGAGATAACCATGGGACTATTCCGATAGCCAGGTTACAACCCGTAAACCAAACAAGGACCGAGGTTGTAACCCTTCATCTGAACAGAACTTGGTTTCCCACCATTTATCGGCAAGATAACAATGCAAGAAATCAAGACAGGGAGTAATCTTGTACTGGATCAAGACATGGCTAAACTGGTTATACCTCATTCAATCAATCACGGCCAAGCAGATACTACGGCTTACTACCTTAACTAACTAGGGTTATCACAGGCCTAATTACTAACAAGATGCAGTAAGATTGTTCCACAGCCACAAGCCCTGCAGACCATCCAGGCTACCCAGGACGAAAGATTAGGGTTGAATTCAGGTGGGTACATTGTCCAGGAGACACATGTATCCTTAGGTGACTTAGAGGGTGCAACACGCGACGGTGTGCTGGAAATGTGCCCTACTCGATGGCAGGCTACAGATCCCAAGAGCGCCCAGGTAACGGGATTGCCCGTAGTTGTGTCATCTCTTCATGACTACTGTGTTATTCTAGTTATTAACCTTAATCCATTTTAGTAGGAGTTCCTGACCGTGGTACTCAGGAGTCCCATCCTAGACATGATGCAAGACAGGACAAGTGGATTTAACAATCAAGCAAGAAAGAACTACCCACCGTGTCAAGGCAAGTCAAGTTAAGTTAGCCGTCGCAACAGCATTAAGATAAATCATGTCAGGGTACTTGTCAGGAGTGCGCCACGACGGGCCACTATCATGTCAGGTTGGTCATGTCAGGAGTGCACCACTACGGGTCACTGTCGTGTTATGCTAGTTCCTTGCCATACCAAGCCATGTACAACAGTCCTTCCAAACATATTAAGTAAAATATCAATATACAGGACAAATAGAAGAGTCAAGCTTAAAGAAATAAGACCAAAACTACAAAAGCCAATGGGTTAAGCAAGGGGTCAGGGGAGCAGCGTACGAAAAAGTCACGCACGCTGAGAGCAGCGTAGGTGAAAAGTCACGCATGCTCCAGGGATCAGTGTACGTAAAAGTCACGCACGCTACAGGGAGCAGAGTACGTGAAAGTCACGCACGCTACAGGGAGCAGTGTACGTGAAAGTCACGCACGCTCAAGGGAGCAGCTTTGTGAAAGTCATGCACGCTCAAGAGAGCAGCTGCATGAAAGTCACGCACGCTCGAGGGGAGCAGCTGCGTGAAAGTCACGCACGCTCAAGGGAGCAGTGTACGTGAAAGTCACGCACGCTCAAGGGAGCAGCTGCGTGAAAGTCACGCACGCTCAAGGGAGCAGTTGTATGAAAGTCACGCACGCTCGAGGGGAGCAGCTGCGTGAAAGTCACGCACGCTCAAGGGAGCAGCTGTGTGAAAGTCACGCATGCTCGAGGGAGCAGCTGCGTGAAAGTCACGCACGCTCGAGGAGAGCAGCTGCATGAAAAGTCACGCTCGCTCAAGGAGGGCAACATACGTGAAAAGTCACGCACGCTACAGGGAGGCAGCATACGTGAAAAGTCACGCACGCTACAGGAAGCAGTGTACGTGAAAGTCACGCACGCTGAAGGGAGCAGTGTACGTGAAAGTCACGCACGCTCAAGGAGACACGCTTCCAACAGGAAGCATACTCAAGCCTGCGTACACACGCTAAAGAGCGTACGCAGCTCAGTGTGCGTAAGCTAAACAGCTCTGCACACTGCCCATTGTCTTCTCCAAACAGCAAGAACACCATAGTAGAACCCAAAGCTTCAAAAGTTCGTAACTTGGCCATCCGAACTCCAAATCCAGATTTCCAAAGTTCCAACTTGGGTGAAACTGAACACTCTCCCACATGGAAACATCAAAAACCCATAAAATCCAACTTAAGAAGCTCAAACCATACAAAATCCAAAAATGGAAATAACTTAGATCTATAACAATGGAGGCTCCAAATCACAAAAACCCAAGTTCTAATGTTGATCACCATGTCCTAATCTAGCAAATAAACCAAGAAAATAGGGCTCTCATGTAGTGGCAAGGTGCACTTGCCTAGGGTTAGGAGAGTTGTGGAGAGGAAGGAGAAGAAGAAGAAGAAGGAAATTAATGGTGGAAGTTATGAGGAGAGAGAGAGAGTGGTAGGTAGAAATATAAAGAGGGGGAGTTGTGGTGGGTTGAGGGGGTAACATAGGTTACGGTGATCCAACACATAAACCAAACCGAACCAACCGAATAAAACCGAGCCAAGCCAAAAACCCAAAATACGAAAAATACCAAAATTCCACAAGCTGAGAAAAATAAAAATACATGCCAAAATCCAGATTCGAGTATAAATACGAAATACGGGAAATACGGGAAATGAGGGTGACACAAAACTAGACTGTAATTGCAGCGTTGGTCAAGATAGTCAAAATACAAGCTTGCAAGATTTTTGAAAAGAGGCACAAGTAGTTCGAGTTTTGTGAGAATCAAAACCTTATCCGGTGTTCTTTCTTATACATTCATCCTACTATCTTCCTATCCTTAAGGCCTTGGTCGACTAGTGGGTTATGGACCTCTAAATTCTATATTCTAGGTAACCTATTAGTGTCAATCAATTACCTCGTCAATAGATCACAAAGACCACATAATGCTTGGTTGGGAGACATGCTACTCAACTTACAACTCAACTTACAGAACTTCCACTAGTATTGGCTTTGGGTCTTATGGGACATACATGGCAGTTTCCTATCCTCTTTAGTATCCTAAACTTGTAATCACGCTTGAAGTCATCTTACCGAGAATTATACCTCGCCCGTATACTCTGGCGGTGGTAAACCCTTGGTTCCGTGGTTCGGATGTGATATGCTATCAGATACTCTACCTTATATTGACACAAGTTTCTAAAGTGGTCAACGAAGATAAAGTTTTAGCAATGTTCCATAACCTACGATTCCTTGAATTAATTTCAACTCTATGGGTCGTACCTCGCCAGTGCGCTGCTGGCTGGCCATCGTAGTCGTTAAAATTACTCCAACTATATTCCTAGGAACTTCAAGGAGCTGCTAAAGATTCAAACTAATTGACTATGATAGAAAGCGTAAACATCTGCCTATAAGTCTCAATCCTTAAAGTAAAAGATTGATCGGGTAGAAAATAACTGAAGACAAGGGAAGTAAGAACATCATAATATTTATTTCATATGTATTTCAAATGGTTGAGGAAAAACTTTGAATCAATCTACCTCGAGAGTCGTATATGAATAACAGAATCAGGAATTATAAACCAGTTCCTTATAGCAAAATAGAATTGAAAATAGGCAATTCTAACTTATGATACAAGGTTTATATCTAACAGAGCAAAAAAAAACTGAGCAGTGTATCAAGGTTAGAGCCTTAATTCTAGGAAAGCCTAACTTACCAAGTGAATAGTATATCCACATTGGATCATATCGTCACATCAAAAGTAATAGTGTACCTAAAGAGATCTGGCAAGCTACCTAAATTTGATAATTCCTTATCTAAATTGCATGGCCTATCTGACAATCTTAACTACCCAACTAGTCAAATTAGTAAGGGACTCGTATCCTAGTTATCCTCCTAATCATTTCAATCCGAATTGTGAATGAGCATTTTCTAGTCGTAGGCTCGCATTAGTACGACTAACTTAAGTACCATCACGAGTTCACAATCTTTTGCGAAAATGGACCTGTATGGGCCACCATAAAAACTTATCACGACTCGTACCCGCTTTTCGGATACAAGACGTGTCCAAGCCAGCCTACACCGCAGAGTCGGCGGTAGAACGCTGTCACGGCCAAGATGCTCAAAATCATAAAAGAATAACATTTATTGCTCATTCACATTTCTAAATTTGATTACAACATTTACAAGTTTTATATTTAAAGAAAATATAAAGTTTTCACAATTAATAAAAATGATACAACTGCTATCTATTTCTATATTTCTGTCTGCAAGTACACCCATATCTCTCAAAGCTAAGTGAAGCCACAGCTAACCTGAAAAAAATTGGTTTTCAGTCAGGAATGGAACGAGTACAATCTCACAACAGAATCAATAAATGACAAAATCCATAAATCTGTAATAATACTGAGATACATGATAAGGGATAAACAAAAATCATGATAGGAATCATGCGAGTAAAAGCAGGGAGGCATGGTACACAAGGCAAGCAATGACAAGAAACTATAATGCAGCAAGACTATAGCTAACAAGTGATTTGAAATACACTTTCGACATGTAAACGGCTAGGGGGTAAATCTGGCACCCCGTACGTGAATTGTGCGACTGCTATCAGACAAGAATAGACATTCTGGGGATATTTTTGGATATATTTACATGTCTACTAATGTACGTCCCCGCTCGGCTAGTACCCATGGATTAAACCGGACACGAACACGAAAATATATTGGTCACGAACAATATGCAAGAATCCATAACTATTATCTCGTGTGACAAGCGTGTCAAAAATCAACATGATATCAATGTAAAACATTATTAAATATAGGAAATATAGAGATAATCAAATATGGAAACTATCAGAGATGTACTCGCCTGAGGTCCTGTGCTGGTGAAACCGATAATACTATACCACTCAATGAGCCACAATAGTCAATACATGCAGAAGTCTCCAGATGCTGAAATAAACATTACCAACACTTTTAGAATAGTTAAATTATCTAGAATTGTCTGTCTTTAAGTCCAATTCTGGACACAGGAGCAAAATGGTAATTTCGGGTCAAAACGGTATCCGCCGTTGGACCCGTTTTGCACCAAAAAGCGTGCCAGAGTCTATGGTCTCTAAAGTCGTCAAACTATTTGTCAACAAGTCCAGTTTTTTGATACGAACCCAACCGTATGTCCAAAGTTGGATTCCGGCGGGCCGTGCACAAAATCGCCCATTGAGTCGGACCGTGGGGCCCGTAAAATGGCGATCCGATCAGCTGTCTCAGAATCGGACCAAACTTGGCATACAGGACTAGAATAATGATACGGTCCTATTGGCGCAAGTTTTGTCTCGATCTGACGAACGCGCACAAAGTAATTGGAAATTTTTTACAAAGGTCGATACGATGAATTTTGACGGATACGCAACAAATTCGTCGCACACATGCAACCAATTTGAATTTCGTCAAAGCCCACACGTCCGCGAAGTCGATATGCACCTTTCGATGCAGCCGGCTCGTGACCACGTCGCCTGGAATGGCGGGCCGCACGTCGTATCGAAGGATTTTATGGTTTTTAAAACAGGTTTTTGGTTAACTTTGGGATTCGATTTCTCGGCGCATAGTCGATGAAATCAACTTATGCGAAATGGGTTGTGGAGCCCTATATGTTGTATATAAATTTGTTTAAGGAGAATTTTCTAATCTAGTGCTGGATCGATCGGAATCGATCCTCAAACGTGGATATCGGGACTGTTTTTGCTCTGTTTTCGAACAGATTTTCGGTCAACTACGCATCGGTTTTCGAGCAATCTAAAGCATACCAGTATGAACTAAATGAAGGGGTTGATGGATGTATGGATTGTGGTCGTACCTAAAAAATTGAAACACGAAACGGTGGAGCGACGAGGGAGATATGACGCCGCAAAGTCGGGTGATTCCCGGTAATTACTGTTGTTGTCATCCGTGCTTGTGCGCGCTGTCCGCTGCGGACCTGGCCGACCGGCGACCCCGTGCGACGGCGCCCAGGGCTGGGAAGGTCGCCCGAGGTCTGGGGTCGTAGGGTTTTGCTAGGGTTTGGGTTCTCGAGTATTTTTCTCTCGATTAAATACGTAGTCTATCGCGGTTGAAATAGAGTCGAGGGGGGGAATTAGCGCTCGGCTGGGCCGGGCTTGGGGTTGCAGCTGCTCCCGGGTTCGAGCATGGGGAGGGGGGAATTTGTATGGGTTTTGTTTTATTCTGGTTTTGTTTCTTTTATTTCTTATATCTATTTTAGCCACTAATATATATATATATATATATATATATATATATACACACACTACTATATATATTTATATATACACACATACACACATATATCTATATCTTTTTGATAAAGAATAAAATATTCATAACTAATAATAATAATTAATTTATACTTAATAACCACAATAATAATAATAATAATAATAGTAATAATAATTCCAATAGTAATTAAATAATTCAATAGTAGTTCCGGGGTGTGCATATCATATACTCTCATTACTGGGCTCCAGAAAATCGTATCAATACTCTAAAACACCAACTGATCTTATTAATACCTATTTTATACGTGTAATCTTATATTTAGAAAATATTAGGCGTTTCCCAAAATATATACAAAGTACTTGCACGTACATAAATATGTTTACACGGGTGTCTTTGGTCTCGTCGCATGCCTACATAGGCTTGGTCCGGTCCGGGTCCAGTCCGGACCAGTTTGGTACAATCGAGTCACTTAAACGTCAAATAATATTAATAATGAATAATTAAACTATTTATAGAGGTTAAGTCGCAACTTGGCCTGGTTTTCCTAGTTAGGATATCACTAAGGCTCGGCCTTCCCTACCAGGGCTAATACCCTAGTTAAAGCATGCCACTGCACTATCCGTGCCATGATTCCTAGTCGCCTTGTACTCCAATTCCTAACCATGACTAAAATCATCCACCATAATAATTAACTAATTAATTATTTATAAAATCTAAAAATCACCATTTAAATAAAATAAATAATAAAAATATATTTCAAAATTTTCGGAAAAGGGAGCTACAAGGAAGTAGAGCCATGATGATGGAGGCTCAGATCTGAACACGCCATGATCGGTTCATCGATCAGCCAGAGAATTGGAGAAGCACCGTCGACGAAGTCTCGCTGTCGTCGAGAACGACCGCACACCGCTGGAGTAGTCGCGCGCGCCACCGAGGAAGCTCGCTGTCAAAGTGGTGGCACTTCTGGAATGGCTCAGTCGCCGGATAGAGAAGCCACCGCCATTGCCATGGTGAGTCTCTCGAAGAAAAATAGGGTTAGGGTTTGAGAACAAATTTGGGGAGGAAGGGGAAAAGGGAGCTCTGCTCTCGAATTCTTGAGCAGAAAGTAAAATGAGAGAGAGAGAGATTTCATTTAAATAGGCTTGAGGAGAGTTAGTTAATTTCCTTGAGAGAGGGAAAAGAATTGGGAGGAAAAAGTGTAAAAGTATTGTTGCTATTCACAAGTGGGAAGCATAATTTGAAATTTAAAAAAATATTTTATTAAACACTGGCTTATCACAAAGAGAAAATAAATCTTTTAATAATTAGTAAATACTTATTTCTTCTCATATAAATCGAAAGGTGCTATTTTAAATCACAAGGTAAAATATTTATTTCTAAAATATTAAGATATTAGGAAAAATATACTAAACTTTATTAATTTGGGAAAGTGGGGTCACAACGTACAGATAAATGACAACTTCTCCCCATCAGCGAACTTTGTGTACACACATTTGTCCGTCTTGCTGACCTTGTAGTCGTTTGATCTTATGACTTTATCAAACTTCTCATGCCACATCTTGGGAGCTTGCTTGAGACCATATAACGATTTTACCAACTTGCAGGCTTTGTCTTCAAGGCCCTCGACAATAAATCATTCTGGCTGTTGCATGTAAATCTCTTCGGTCAACTCATCATTTAGGAATGCGGTTTTAACATCCATCTGATGAATAACCAGCTTGTGAATTGTTCAGAACAATGAACATCCTGACGGTCGTCATCCGTGCTACTGGAGCATATGTGTCAAAATAATCGATCTCTTACTTTTGATAAAACCTTTGGCTGCCAGCCTAGTCTTGAACTTGTCAACTGTTCCATCGGCCTTCATATTCTTCTTGAAGATCCGTTTACATCTGATTGGTTTTGCTCCTTCAGGTAGATCGATCAACACCCACGTGTTGTTAGAGGTTATCGAGTCATACTTATCATTAATAGCCTCCTTCCAGAGGACAACATCTCTGGTCTTCATCGCCTCATCATAGGTAAGCGGATCTACTTCCATATGATAGGTGGCAGAATCCTCTCCAAAGTCCTTCTCTCTCCCAACTCGCTTAGACACAGGTTCTATGAGTTCTGGTTCAACAGTTCTTTCTGCAATAATAACTTATTCTTGGACTACATCTTCGTGAGAAGCTTCAGCCTCATGTGCACCCACACTATTTTTTTGAATATCCACGAGAATAACGTTCTTGTGTCTTGTAAATTTATCTTCAAAGAATTCTGCATCGTAAGATTCAATGATATGATTTGGTTCAATATCAAGAAACCTCCAAGCATCACTCTTATCGGCATAACCCACGAATATAATTTTGTAGTCCTTGTGTCCCAACTTCTGAATCTTTAAATCCAGAAGCTTCATATACGTCAGACACCCCCACACTCGAATAACATTCAAGTTGGGTTTGACCTTGAACCAGAGTTCATGGGGAGTGACATCGGATGTTGCATACGACACTCTATTCAGAATGAAAGTAGCCATAAGCACTGCTTCACCACAAAACCAATTTGAAAGATCCACAACCAACAACATTGAGTTCATAATCTCTGTTAACGTTCTGTTATTTCTTTCTGCAACACCAATTAATTGAAAGGAGTACGAAGTAGTCTTTTCGTTGACAATTCTATGTTCTCTACAGACCGATTCAAATTCATGAGATATATACTCTCCACCTCGATCACTTCTGAGTCTCTTGAGTTGTTGTCCGATTTGACATTCAGCTTCAGCCTTGGAGTTCTTAAATTTCTCAAACACTTCATCTTTTGACTTGAGCGGATAAACGAATACGTACTTTGAGAAATCGTCAATAAAAGTAATAAAATACTTCATCCCGGCCTTTGTGGAGAACTGTTTGAAGTCACAGATATCTGAGTGCACCAACTTCAGAAGATCTGTACTTCGATTTACCCGCTTGAATGATTTTCTAGTGATCTTTGTCTATGCACAGACCACACATTTCTCCAACTTATTACCCTCATATTTGGAGATAAGCCCTAAACATCTTGTAATTCTTTTACAATAAACATGTCCTAGTCTATTATGCCACAAATCAAGAGAATCATAAGAAATATAGACTACATTAATTTTCTTAATTGGATTTACAAGCTAAAGTTTGAACATCCCTTTGATACAGAAAGTTTTTTCGAAGTAGGTTCCTTTATATGAAATAACTACTTAACCAGCGTTAATATTCATCCTTAAACCTGTATTACACAACAAACTTCCAGAGGCCAGGTTCTTGGCTATTACTGGTACATGTTTCACATCCTGAAGCATCAGCGACTTTTCCTAAGTCAGTTTCAGTACCACTATCTCGATCCCCAGTACTTTAGCTTGTGTCTGGTTCGCCACTATAACCTTCTCAGATGTAGGCTTGTATGTGGTGAACCATTCATTCTTAGAGCAAACATGATAGGATGCCCCCATTGTCTATCCACCATCGTGTCAACACTAGTCGAGTCAACTTGTGCAATCATAGCAATAAAGTTAGCCTCATATTGCTCTTTCCATTTAGTTTTTTTTGCAGTCTTTTCTCCAGTGGCATTTCTTGCCACAGTTGAAACAAGTCCCATGTGCTTTGGAATTTGGCTTGAACTGAGCCGACTTTACCTTCAGTTGGTGAATGTTCTTCTTTTTGTTGTAAGAAGTCTTTTGCTTCCTCTTGGAGTCTCTAGCTTGCACCAGATTGGCCTTAGACATTTGTTTGGATAAGATGTCCACTTTGATTTGAGCCCTAAACTCGTCTTCAATAGGAATCCAGTACAATAGGCATTCAAGATCTACCTTCATCTTCTTGTGGTACACGTCCGTGATGAAATTGCTCCATCCAGGTGGGAGCTTTGCTATAATACACTGTCACGACCCGCGCCCTAGAGTTAGGGCACGAGAACGTAACAACGCCCAGCCTACGCCGCAGTGTCGGCGGTAGAACGCTGTCCTAGGTCTCAATGCATCTAACAGTATAAGACTAAACAGTTTATACTCCCCGAATGGGGGTGACATAGCAGATACAGACTCAATAACATCTAAGGTAGAGCATGATAAGGATAGATAAAAATAAAATCCAAAAGAAATACATGAGATAGAAGTCTAAGTGTCTAAGATACAAAAACCTAGAAATATACCTCAAAACTCAAATACAGATACAGTAATCCACAAAGTAAATACAACTCCAGACAAAATAAAATAACTACCTAAACAACCTCTACTGTGTCTCCTCTAGGCTAGCAGGCAATCCCAGGCTATCTGTAAAATTTATCAACAGGTCCAGTCAGGACAGGAGCGAGCACAATACATCTCAACAGTTCATAGCAGGTTAGAAAATATATTCATGCAATAAAGTAAGATACAAGTACTGAAAGAAGTGCAGTATGTGAACAGAGAGAGAAAGCTGTAATAGAAATATCTACTATAAATAAAGAACTAACATGTGGCTAGTGAGTCAGAGTACAATATAGACATGTAAATGGCATAGGAGATTCTGATAAGACACTATAGAAGAGATTCTGATAAGATATTACTTGGGTATTATTCACATGTCCATTTCTACTCCCCCGTACCCCCAATCAATACATAAGGATCCAGCTAGGTTATGTTATATGATGCTATGTAACAGCCCTCGAAGGGTGGTAGACCCCGAAGGTGATAGACCCCGAAGGTGATAGACCTCGAAGGTGATAGACCCCGAAGGTGATACATAGTAGTCCCATAATTGGGATAAGGATTCTAGGAAGACTCTACGATCATAAGAGTATATGTCGTAAGTGATCAAAGAACCAATGAAGCATATGATACGCCATGTAAGTGAAACGCACAGAACATGTAGTACCCGATGCTTCCTAAGGATAACATCTCAAGAAGGGATCCATATAGTACCAATCCGTGTGACCATCGTGACAGTACAAGTAAAGTAATATACTGCAGGAAATAATTCTAAGCAGGATATAAAATAATCAGAGAATGTACTCGCCTCGATAACCTGAACAGCTGATAAGTATAGGGGGGTCCCACTGAAGCCACAGAGTCCTATTTAAAGCAACACAGGTTACAAGGTGTTCAAGTTGTAATAAATGAATCTCTATAATCAATCTACATTATTCCAGGTTCTTCTAAGTCAAAACAATTCTAGGTCGACTCCGGTCAATAATCTAGTCAAACTAGGTTAAGTGTTGACTTACAGTTGACTTTGGGTCAACTAGTCAACTCTGGTCAAACATGGTCAATTCTAGTCTAATATAAAGTGTACTTTGTTATTTGTACGTCGAAACTTACGACACGCAAATCGAGATAAAAAGATTATCGGTAAGGTTGATAATCTTATTATAGTGATCCACGTGTCCAACTTGTCAATTTTAGCGATATGAGATCACTGGAATTGGCTGATCTCAGTTTCGTTGTACTAATCCAGAAATACGAACATTATATAAATTAATTATTAATTAATTATAAAAAGGTTAAACTCAGAGAAATTATCAACAAACATTGTCGGACGATGAAATGAACATCGCCAACGTGTCCAGAATGGTCAAATTAGCTAGGATAGCCTACCCAACGGTCCAATTTGGACACAAGGGCAAAAAGGTAATTTCGGGTCAAAATGGTGTCCGTGTCGGAGCCGTTTTGCACCGAAAAATGTGCAAAAAAACAAGTCTATAAAATATAACAAATTATATGTCCACGAAACTAGAATGACGATACGAATCCAACGGTATCTCCAGAATTGGATTCCGTTGACCCGATCTCCATTTGGCCCGTTAACCAGAACTTGGAATTCCGGTTTGCACGGAAATGCGTGCCAGAGCCAATGTTCTCAAAACTCAGCAAACTACATGTCAACGAGTCCAGAATGGCGATATGAACTCAACGGTATATCCGGAATTGGATTCCGATGAGCCGATCTCAAAATGACCTGTTGACCCGGATATTGGTATCCGACTTGCACCGAAATGCGTGTCGGACCCAATGTCCACCAAAACCTAGCAAATTATATGGCAACGAGTCCAGAATGATGATACGAACTCAACGGTATAACCGGAATTGGATTCCGATGAGCCGACGTCAAAAAGTTCCGTTGACCCAGAATGTGGGACCCACTTTGCACCGAAAAACGTGCCAGGGCCCACGTTCTCCAAATCTAACAAATTTTATATGAAAACATGCCAGAATGACGCCACAAGTCTAATGGTGGTGTCAGAAATGAAATCTGGAGTCCCGTGTTCAAAACTGGAATTTTACAAGTTGGAAATTACGAATTCGGATGGCCAACTTTGGCGTCGAATTCAACCAATCAAACAAGCTCACAATGAAACGAAACTGGAGGGGTAGTAAGAGGGTTATACCAGCTTCGTACCGGAACTGGTAGCACGTCAAACGGCGCTGCGGTGGAGGAGATACAAGCTGACGAAGTTGGCCCCGCGAAACTGTCCAATTTAATACAATTTAAACGGTCAACTTGGTGGCCGGTTTTGATGTATCAAACGATAAAATTAACGGACGAAAATTGACAGGGATGAAGGTGGATATACCGAGATTGCGACGGAGCGAAAAAATCGCCGATCCAACGGTCGGATTTCCGGGAAATCGTGCGCAAAGTTGCTGCGACGGAGCGCCAAAACGAACTCGATCCCGCGCGCGTCACGACGGGACGTCGTTCAAAACGCACAAATCGCCTTGACGGCGGGTCCTGGAGGACGGTGGCCATCAGGGAAGGTTCGCCGGAGAGAGGGGGTTACACGGCCAGGGACACGGCGGCCCACGCGGTGGCGCGGCGGCACACGACGGCGGCCCGCGCGCGCGCGCGTGTGCGCGCCTGCAAGTGTACGCGCATGAAGTTGCTGCTGCAGCTGCTGCGTGGCAGCGCCGGGTCGGCCTGTCCCGGCGGGGGCGGCTGCCTGGCCTGGCCCGGCGAGGCATGGGCGGCGGCGCACCTCGGCGAGGATGGCTGCGGGGCTAAGGTGGCGGAGTGGTGGCTATGGTGGTGGTGTAGTTGTATTGAAGAGGAGGAGGAAGAGAGGTGGAGGAGATGGCTGCTGTGGCCGAGCTCAGCCAGGGTAGCCGGCGGCGAGGCCACGCCGGAGTTGGGGGTCGGGCCATGGAGTGAAATGGTGGTCGGGCATGGCTTGGTTAGGTGCTGGTGTGGTTGTTTGTGTGTAGGAAATAATAGAAAAAGAGAGAGAGGATGAGAGTGATAATAATTGAAATGGGGGGAGAGAGAGAAATGAGTTGGCTCTCCTAGAATTTAGGGCCGGCTAGAGTGTGTTGGCTGTAGGAAAAATTTACATGTAGGGATTGGATGGGTAGGATTTAATTAGGAGAATCAAAGGCTATGATGGAAAATAGAGAAAATAGGTAATTTCTATATGATTTAATTCAAGGAAAATTCCAATAAATATAGAAATAGGCAAACATGATATCTAATATTATTTTTGGACGAGGAAAGCGAGGGTTTCATGATGGAGGGCAACATGGAGCTGGACTGGACTCGGTGGAGCCGGATTGGGTCAAAATCAGACATTGTGCAAAAATTGAATTAAAATTAGGCGTTGATGATCATGAGTGAATAAGTAGCAAATAGAGATTCCAATAAATAGAACACAAGTGGCGGACGGATAGTAGGCTCAAAGTGGGCCATGTCCATAGTTGGGGCGGACAGGTTTTGGTCGACAGGGAACCCACAATTCAAGTTGGAAGATGAATGTGACGCCGTGGAGTGAAATAAAATCGGGTCACGTGTCGGGAAAGTTGTGCGAATCAAATGGAGCACAAAATGACGTGTCTGAGTGGGACACGAAGGTCAAGGGTGAAGAGCGTCTCGAGTAGATCATCAATGAGGAGTTGGTTTCAAGAAACTGACTGGTCTTGGGCTCCCAAATTAAAAGTCACGGTAACGTGCTAAAAATGATCAAGGAAAAGAGTGGAAAAAATCAATTAATAATCAAACGGTCTAATTCGACCCGAAGTTCAGCGAAGCAAAAGAGCACAAGGGAACAAGTCTGAGTGGGACACCATATACCGTCATGAAGGTAATCCTGTCCACTCCAAAACTCGTGAAGAAGATTTCCAGAGTTGAACATCCCTGATACTCCAAATATCAATGGCACGGAAAAGTACACTTAGGAAAAATAACAGAATAAATTATTTATCAAAACCAATCAATCAGGAAATAAAATAAAATGAAAAAAAATCAACCCGAAATTCAGGGTGCTAACATCCTACCCACCTTATAAAAATTTCGTCCTCGAAATTAAAATGTCCCTACTCCCTCTAGGTCAAACCCCCACAATCAAAGTCCCAGAACTTAAAAATATCATACCATCAAAAAAAAGAGAACGACATACAGGGTTATGGCATATGGTGGTAGTTAAGTCTCATCTAGGTATACTAGTCATGCTAACCAAAATGGTTATAGGGTATCAAAACACACAAGCAATCTAGGATGCTAAACGAAAAAGTTACAGAAATAACAAATCTTCAAAACTGCAAGGCGGTCTACCATCATATATGAAAACTGGTACTCATCAAAAATGATTAAAGAAAGGTAACTACCAATCATCTAAAAGGGTACCATCCCAAGAAAATCAAAATCACAAGTTTAATTAACGAAAGTCGATTACATTGAAATCCAATCACAATATATAATATAGAGAGCATTAGAGAGAAAAAAGCTAACATTATGTGTATGGGGACATGTTCATATGGTTAGATAGTAGGCGTGTGTGTACGTGAACATACATGAAAGTGTATATGAGGATTGTGTTTCAATTCAATGGCTATCAAGTTACACTAATCATGGCATATTGGTTAAATAATCTACAATACGCAACTTATTTACTCATAACCTGTATGGCTAACCATATATATATAAAAAGGTAGAACTTAGTTATGTATTTATATATATTATAACATGTACGTATAAACTCTATATATATCTATCTAGGTATATGATCATAACATAGAGAGGAAGGTTAGGTTACATGACAATATATACTAAGTTAGAGTGTGTGTGTGTGTCCTTGTACTGGGTTATAACTTAGTATTAAAAGGTTAAACCCAGTTTTAGTTCAACATTTACATTAAAAAAAATCTAAAAATAAGCTAACACTTAAACCAGGATAATATTAACATAATGCAATTTCAAAATTTAGGGGTTTGAAACATCACGACTAATCTCAATGCTCCCAATACATCCTAACATGATAGAAATGAAACCCTAACATATTACCAATACATTTATCTACGCATACAGTTCGATATTACATGTTAAATCTGAATTTTAACTAAACATGGAAATCAATGTAAAAATGTTAACATGTAACTAGTTTTCAAGATTTTGGAGAAATTTGAACATCAAAACCAACTCAATGTTTATCACAAACTAATATGTAAGAATATGAAACCTAACATTATATCCCTACATACAACAATGTACACAGCTTTAAATATTATATTAAAGAACATAAAACAGCAATTTAAACTAAACATTTGGAATTCAGTATTAAGGGTTAATATGCACACAGTCTCAGATTTTTCAAATTTAACACAAAACTCAACCAAAATTCTTTTGAATTGAAACCCTACGTATAACATACATGTGCAGTGATGTAAACCTAAATAATAACATGAAATTTATATTTAAATTACGAATTTAAACATGGAAAAGCAGAGAACCAGAAATATTGGTTATGAAAATTTGGACATCAATAACATATCAATATATATCTAGATATGTGGAAGAATCAAGTGTAGCATGCATACGTGTTAGGCAAAGTGTCTGTTATATATATATTCATATACATATTCTCATGTCCCAATAAAAAAAAATTAATTCTACGTTAAGACTAACATTTAGATTCCTACCAAGATTGCAAGCAGGTGATTGACGAAATCAAGATAGTTTTATTATCACTATTATTTAATACAAGGATAATAGCAAGAAAGAAATAACGATAAAATCGGTTCTGCTTATCTGTTTAAAGAAGGAACCGTTTTGAAATCCAGAGTTAAAATATCAAATTCAAGATAAAGTCTAGCAAAATCATCGATTCATTGTATTATGAAAAACTTATAGCAAGAAATTACACAAGGTTTATAAAACAACTAAACATACTCTTAAGTTAAATAATAGGAAACTAGAAAAAACAAATAAATAATAATTCCTTTTTTTTGAATGACTGAAATAAAAGTAGAGAAAACATGTTCAAAAATATTTAAGGTGCAATCTGATAATCATATGCGTCTATCCAAAATCATGTACTCTAAACCCTCGTCATACTAGTAAGCAAGGCTACGATAATCACAGAGCCCTTGACTTATGCACATATCTCTAGGATCATGGTATTTAACATTTTTGCGGTGCCGCTAGCTTGGCTGCGAAAACCTTAAATTCCTACACCCGAAAAATATATCCAGAGTCAGACTATATGTCCTCACCATGCTGGCTAATGTGACTATAGAAGACTAGATTCCATAACATAGATGACCTAGCCCATATAATTTCATCTTGCCAAAAATTAAATTAATCAATAATGAATACTCAAAATTAAATCAAATTTATTAACGAACATCAAAATTCAAAAATGAACAAATCCATCAAAATACAAACTCGAATGCAACAGCTATCATCAAAATTCAAAATTCGACAATCATCCATCAAAATAAATACAAACTCAAATTCAACAATAATCCATAAAAATCAAATTTAACAACAAAAGTAAAAATAAATCAAATCAAGGAAAAAAGGGAGTTTTCAAATCGAAGTTAAATAAGATTCTCCAGGGTCGTCCCAGGAATCTCTCAAGGGTCCCTAACTGTGATTGAGTACCTTCAAAAATATATCCTAATCCTACTGCAGGCTGTAGTGGTACTCAAGTTCGAATACCACTACATAAACTCGACCTGCATGGGCCACCACTAAAAACGTGTCACGACCCGCGCCCTAGAGTTAGGGCACGAGAACGTAACAACGCCCAGCCTACGCCGCAGTGTCGGCGGTAGAACGCTGTCCTAGGTCTCAATGCATCTAACAGTATAAGACTAAACAGTTTATACTCCCCGAATGGGGGTGACATAGCAGATACAGACTCAATCACATCTAAGGTAGAGCATGATAAGGATAGATAAAACATAAAATTCAAAAGAAATACAGGAGATAGAAGTCTAAGTGTCTAAGATACAAAAACCCAGAAATACACCTCAAAACTCAAATACAGATACAGTAATCCACAAAGTAAATACAACTCCAGACAAAATGAAATAACTACCTAAACAACCTCTACTGTGTCTCCTCTAGGCTAGCAGGCAATCCCAGGCTATCTGTAAAATTTATCAACAGGTCCAGTCAGGACAGGAGCGAGCACAATACATCTCAACAGTTCATAGCAGGTTAGAAAATATATTCATGCAATAAAGTAAGATACAAGTACTGAAAGAAGTGCAGTATGTAAACAGAGAGAGAAAGCTGTAATAGAAATATCTACTATAAATAAAGAACTAACATGTGGCTAGTGAGTCAGAGTACAATATGGACATGTAAATGGCATAGGAGATTCTGATAAGACACTATGGAAGAGATTCTGATAAGATACTACTTGGGTATTATTCACAGGTCCATTTCTACTCTCCCGTACCCCCAATCAATACACAAGGATCCAGCCAGGTTATGTTATATGATGCTATGTAACAGCCCCCGAAGGGTGGTAGACCCCGAAGGTGGTAGACCCCGAAGGTGATAGACCCCGAAGGTGATAGACCCCGAAGGTGATATATAGTAGTCCCATAAATGGGATAAGGATTCTAGAAAGACTCTACGATCATAAGAGTATATGTCGTAAGTGATTAAAGAACCAATGAAGCATATGATACGCCATGTAAGTGAAACGCACAGAACATGTAGTACCCGATGCTCCCTAACGATAACATCTCAAGAAGGGATCCATATAGTACCAATCCGTGTGACCATCGTGACAGTACAAGTAAAGTAATCTACTGCAGGAAATAATTCTAAGCAGGATATGAAATGATCAGAGAATGTACTCGCCTCGATAACTTAAACAGCTGATAAGTATAGGGGGGTCCCACTGAAGCCACAGAGTCCTATTTAAAGCAACACAGGTTACAAGGTGTTCAAGTTGTAATAAATGAATATCTATAATCAATCTACATTATTCTAGGTTCTTCTAAGTCAAAACAATTCTAGTTCGACTTCGGTCAATAATCTAGTCAAACTAGGTCAAGTGTTGACTTACAGTTGACTTTGGGTCAACTGGTCAACTCTGGTCAAACAGGGTCAATTCTAGTCTAATATAAAGTATACTTCGTTATTTGTACGTCGAAACTTACGACACGCAAATCGAGATAAGAAGATTATCGGTAAGGTTGATAATCTTATTATAGTGATCCACGTGTCCAACTTGTCAATTTCAGCGATGTGAGATCACTGGAATTGGCTGATCTCAGTTTCGTTGTACTAATCCCGAAATACGAATATTATATAAATTAATTATTAATTAATTAAAAAAAGGTTAAACTCAGAGAAATTATCAACAAACATTGTTGGACGATGAAATGAACATCGCCAACGTGTCCAGAATGGTCAAATTAGCTAGAATAGCCTACCCAACGGTCCAATTTGGACACAAGGGCAAAAAGGTAATTTCGGGTCAAAACGGTGTCCGTGTCGGAGCCGTTTTGCACCGAAAAACGTGCAAGGAAACAAGTCTATAAAATATAACAAATTATATGTCCACAAAGCCAGAATGACGATACGAACCCAACGGTATCTCCAGAATTGGATTCCGTTGACCCGATCTCCATTTGGCCCGTTGACCAGAACTTGGAATTCCGGTTTCCACGGAAATGCATGCCGGAGCCAATATTCTCAAAACTCAGCAAACTACATGTCAACGAGTCCAGAATGGCGATACGAACTCAACGGTATATCCGGAATTGGATTCCGATGAGCGATCTCAAAATGACCCGTTGACCCAGATATTGGTATCCGACTTGCACCGAAATGCGTGCCGGACCCAATGTCCATCAAAACCTAGCAAATTATATGTCAACGAGTCCAGAATGACGATACGAACTCAACGGTATATCCGGAATTGGATTCCGATGAGCCGACATTAAAAAGTCCTGTTGACCCAGAATGTGGGACCCACTTTGTACCGAAAAACGTGCCAGGGCCCACGTTCTCCAAATCTAACAAATTTTATATGAAAACATGCCAGAACGACGCCATAAGTCTAATGGTGGTGTCAGAAATGAAATCTGGAGTCCCGTGTTCAAAAATGGAATTTTACAAGTTGGAAATTACGAATTCGGACGGCCAACTTTGGCGTCGAATTCAACCAATCAAACAAGCTCACAATGAAACGAAACTGGAGGGGTAGTAAGAGGGTTATACCAGCTTCGCACCGGAATAGGTAGCACGCCAAACGGAGCTGCGGTGGAGGAGATACAAGCTGACGAAGTTGGCCCCGCAAAACTGTCCAAATTTAATACAATTTAAACGGTCAACTTGGTGGCCGGTTTTGATGTATCAAACGATAAAATTAACGGACAAAAATTGACAGGGATGAAGGTGGATATACCGAAATTGCGACGGAGCGAAGAAATCGCCGATCCAATTGTCGAATTTCTGGGAAATCGTACGCGAAGTTGCTGTGACGAAGCGCCAAAATGAACTCGATCCCGCGCGCATCACGACGGGACGTCGTTCAAAACGCACAAATCACCTCGACGGCGCATCCCGGAGGACGGTGGCCGTCAGGAAAGGTTCGCCGGAGAGAGTGGGGTGCACGGCCAGGGCCACGGCGGCCCACGCGGCGGCGCACGACGGCGGCCCGCGTGCGCGCGTGTGCGCGCCTGCAAGTGTACGCGCATGAAGATGCTGCTGCTGCAGCTGCTGCGTGGCAGCGCCGGCTCGGCCTGGCCCGGCGGGGGCGGCTGCCTGGCCTGGCCCGGCAAGGCATGGGCGATGGCGCACCTCGGCGAGGATGGCTGCGGGGCTAAGGTGGCGGAGTAGTGGCTATGGTGGTGGTGTAGTTGTATTGAAGAGGAGGAGGAAGAGAGGTGGAGGAGATGGCTGCTGTGGCCGAGCTCAGCCAGGGTGGCCGGCGGCGAGGCCACGCCGGAGTTGGGGGTCGGGCCATGAAGTGAAATGGTGGTCGGGCATGGCTTGGTGTAGGTGCTGGTGTGGTTGTTTGTGTGTAGGAAATAATAGAAAAAGAGAGAGAGGATGAGAGTGATAATAATTGAAATGGGGGGAGAGAGAGAAATGAGTTGGCTCTCCTAAAATTTAGGGCCGGCTAGAGTGTGTTGGCTGTAGGAAAAATTTACATGTAGGGATTGGATGGGTAGGATTTAATTAGGAGAATCAAAGGCTATGATGGAAAATAGAGAAAATAGGTAATTTCAATAGGATTTAATTCAAGGAAAATTCCAATAAATATAGAAATAGGCAAACATGATATTTAATATTATTTTTGGACGAGGAAAGCGAGGGTGTCATGATGGAGGGCAACATGGAGCTGGACTGGACTCGGTGGAGCCGGATTGGGTCAAAATCAGACATTGTGCAAAAATCGAATTAAAATTAGGCGTTGATGATCATGAGTGAATAAGTAGCACATGGAGATTCCAATAAATGGGACACAAGTGGCGGACGGGTAGTAGGCTCAAAGTGGGCCATGTCCATAGTTGGAGCGGACAGGTTTTGGTCGACAGGGGACCCACAATTCAAGTTGGAAGATGAATGTGACGCCGTGGAGTGAAATAAAATCGGGTCACGTATCGGAAAAGTTGTGCGAATCAAATGGAGCACAAAATGACGTGTCTGAGTGGGACACGAAGGTCAAGGGTGAAGAGCGTCTCGAGTAGATCATCAATGAGGAGTTGGTTTCAAGAAACTGACTGGTCTTGGGCTCCCAAATTAAAAGTCACGGTAACGTGCTAAAAATGATCAAGGAAAAGAGTGGGAAAAATCAATTAATAATCAAACGGTCTAATTCGACCCGAAGTTCAGCGAAGCAAAAGAGCACAAGAGAACAAGTCTGAGTGGGACACCATATACCGTCATGAAGGTAATCCTGTCCACTCCAAAACTCGTGAAGAAGATTTTCAGAGTTGAACATCCCTGATACTCCAAATATCAATGGCACGGAAAGGTACACTTAGGAAAAATAACAGAATAAATTATTTATCAAAACCAATCAATCAGGAAATAAAATAAAATAAAAAAAAATCAACCCGAAATTCAGGGTGCTCACATACCCCCAACGACGAATGCATTGACCAAGGGCATGTCGTCATCCTTAAGTTTCTGACGTAACTTGAGAAATTCTTAACTTGAGGCAACATTGTCTTGTTGTCCTCAAATTGCATCCTCTAGACCATTTCAATAACGTGGATCTTGTTTCGGATCTCATCTTCCATGTCGAGATTCTCCATATTCTTACAAACGTCATTGGCGTTGACCATCTTGCTATACGACTCTGCCAGAGAATCCTCTATCGAGTTCAAGATAAACAACTTACAGAGGTTGTTATCTCTCCTCCACTTGGACTGCAAAGCAATGGCTTCAACGACCCTTCGAGCATTTTTATCTTCTGGAATTAAAGGCTCAGGATCTATCAACACGTAGTTGACGCTTACGAGTTGAAGATTAAGACTAACCTTTCTCTTTCAGACGTTGTAACGCTCCCCGTTAAACATCTCAAGTTTGTTAAAATTTGTGTCGAAAAGGTTTGCACGGTTGTTCTCCATCAGATCCGGATCTTTCTTTAAGATTGTTATTTCCGAAACAGATCTAGATGGAAGAACGATCAGAATTGAAGAGTCCTCTTGCAAAATAAAATTTTCTCACTATTTCATAGGATTTCAGAGACTTCCTGCAAACAAGTTTGCTCTCATAATTTCCTTAAGTTGGGATTTCGAAGACTTCATGCAAACAAGTTTGCTCTCCTAATTTTCTTAAATTGAGATTTCGGGGACTTCCTGCACACTGTTTAAATCAATTATATGTCCTTTGAAGACGTGAGAGGTACAAACAAATGAACAGGGATGGTCCTGAGTCATGACAGACTAGACGATGATCTAGATCCAAAAATTAAAGAAACACAAATGTATTTAAAATAGAAGTAGTATGTAGCATGACACTACCTTTAATACAAAATAGTTGTGCTTTAATGATTATCATGTTAGACTTGTACTCTAGAGGACCTTGGTTAAATTTTTGGTGGCAACAATATTATCTTGTTATATTTATTTTAGATTCTTATTTTTTTCATATTATGTATGGGGTTCCGTTTTAAAAGTTCACCTGGACCCTCATGAGTTCAGGACCAGCCCTGGTAATAAATTAAAGTGAGGCTTCTCATCTTTAAAATTTAGATATCATATCCACATCTTCCCTCTCTCATGCTTTGAAGTAAGGTAAAAGTGGGATTAATTGTAAATTTTTTATAATTCTTTTCACTTTTCAATTTGTAAGTTATGTCTTTTGCATAACACCAAATATACAAAATTGTACAAGCGACAATTTATGGGGACAAAAATTTTATAAACACGCAAGGACTTTTAAAAACTTATTTAAAAAGTGGAGATTAATTTATACAATACTCCTTGCAACCAAAAACATCAAGATTATTGATAGCAAAGTGTACCAAAAAATAGTACAAAATAGCCATGGAGACGTAAGCGACCTCCTTCCTTCCAAATTTTTTTAAAGGAAATTCTAAATGAACGCATGCAACTGTGCGGCTGAAATCGATGCCACGTGTCGCTCGCGAATTGGTTGGCCGTAAGATCCACAAAACTCAACCCTTGCTAATGTCATCGTACGGATCCGACCAATCGGACGCCGACACATGACTTCAGACCGCACTTCGATCGTCCGCGCGTCTGTAAGGACACACTCATTTTGTAAGAGTGCTACTAGGTTGCCCGCCCGCAGGGCTGGCCCATGCCCACGTGGCTGGCAGCCAATCCTTTAGTGAAAACCACTTTAAATGTTTACAAAAACCACTTCCAAAGTGGTTTATGTTGAATGGATTTGACACGTGTCAATTTTTTGTTAGAGGGTGAACAAACACCCTAGTTTTGGCTGGTGAACAAAAATGGACTCCAACACCATGTACTAGCCTATAGCGAAATAAAGCCTGACAATGCTCCAAATATCAAGAGCATGCATCAGCAGTAGTCTAGGGACATAAATCTAATACAAGACACGAAGAAAAATAGTAAGCAAAAATCAAACAAAAGTTATCCATGCATCAGCCAACCATGTCCATGTCCAATATAACCTCCAACACAAACAATCCATGTAGAAGCCAACCGTATCTATGCATCAGCCGTTTTTATGCAGCAGCCAATCGTATTCGTGTCGGAAGAATTAGGGTTAGGATTTACCTGACTGGGAAGGGGAGTTATCTAACCGGAATAGGATTCGCGTTGAAGTTGTCAGTGACCTAGAAGAGAGCCGTCGGTGGCCAAGGATGGCTCAGGACGAGGGAGCACACGTCGAAGGAAAGGGTGGAGCCGGAGGAAGGTTCGAATTTACCTAGAGTCACTTATAGTGTTACTAATTTGATTTAGTTTGGTAGTAAGCACTTGATTATTGTTTCAAATCCTTTAAATGCTTCTCCAATCGAACATTGTGCGATACACTCCGTAGTTGAACAAGGACCATCCTAAAAACAAATTGTTCATGAACTAGTTGTTATTGTTAGTCCCGAAGTGATCCAAGGATAGGAGAGATCCAAGGAAGGCAAGAGTTTTCGCATGACAAAGTCTGCATTCCTGCCAACACCAAGAGAGGCGTAGAGTTTTGGCAAGATAAAATGTCTGCACTCTAGCCAACTCAAATGAATCACCAATAACGGTTATAAACTGACTTCAAAACATACAAATACAACAACAAATAAAAAAGTGTTCTCCTTACGTTCGCAGACGCTATAATAAGAAGAACAAAGACATGAAAAGAAAACACAAAGAGAAACTCCTCGCTGGGGTAAACAAGTCACTGTTGCTCAAAGCATGATTCGACATACTCCCGATTTGCTCCCAGGAACCAGCAAGTTCAAGATTGAACCTCTGAAACGCTCTAAGTCAACCTCAGATTGACTTTGGAACTCCAAACGGGCTAGAAAATCGCTATGCACCTACTGGCTTATGCTGCCTGCTGCTATTGGAGCTGGAGGCACATAGACCCTTTGGATGGGATTTGTGGCTCTCAGTTTTCTCTCTCTTCTCGTATATAACTCTGAAGAGTGGTGCTCTTTATATAGAGCATGCTGGCACCTATGGACGCATAAGAATGCTTATGCGTCCATACGCGCTGCCCAACCAAATCCTACCAAATTCGGATCGTAGCCACCGACACAGCCGCCCATATAGCAGCGTATCTCATGCCGACAATGCCGCCTATGCCGCTCATGCCATCAGCTGACAGAGCCACGTGCGCCTCCCATGCCGCACGCTAACAATGTTGATGGCAATCAAGCTTATGCGTCTACCGTTATGCATAGCTCGGATGCATAGCTCTGGACGCATAGCACCAGACGCATAGATCATGATGCGTAGCTTCTGACACATAGCTCCAGACTTATATTTCGGGACGTTTATCTCTGGACACATAGCACCAGACGCATAGCACATGACGTATAGTCACCTAGACGTATAGCCGCCTAGACGCATAGCACCGAGATACATAGACGCCATGATGCATAGTGCCTAACACATGCGTCTTAGCATGCAACCGTACATACAACTCGTGCATAAAAGGAGCGCATGAGCGCCATACGAGGATGCTGTCATGCTAAGTGCAAAGTACGCTATCAAAGCACCACTTTTTGCCACTTTGCGCCCTTCGCCCAACTCCGAGTTCGAGTCGCTAATCCCCTAAGGGGCTTAGCTCCTATGGAGCCCAAAGGTGGTGACAAAACAAAGGTTTGTTCTCTATAGTTTACACTTAACCCTCTAGGTAGGGGTGAGCGTCGGTATAATCGGTCGGTATTTGGTCGAACTTTTCGGTATTTTTTAAAATCGGTATTTAAAAAATCAATACCAATATCGTACCATTTAGAATCGGTTTTTTCGGTTTCGGTTAAATCGGTATTCCGTCGGTTTTTGTTCGGTATCGGTATTTTATCAATTAACATTTGATCAATCAACACACTTAATATTGTAGAACCTCTTAACCTATAATATTTTTTTTACTTTTTTGGAAGCATTAAATTTCAAAACTAATCCTCTACCAACCAAACTTTAATTAAAATTATTAAAACAATATGTAACAAGTTACAAACACCTAAAAATAAGCTTAAAAGATCAAACGCGGTCACTAAGTTTAATCTTTAGTATAAGTTTAAGTAACCAAAACTCAATTCAAAATTCTATGAAAACAAAAAAACATACCCTCAAAAGATCAAAAACTCAATTCTTAGCGTTCTTAACATAACTTCAACTCCATTAAAATCCATTCAAAGTTCTAAAAAACTGATTAAGATAAAGATAAAAATGAAAATAAGTAGTATAAAATTAATCACGAACAACATTCTAAAATAAAGTGTTATATATATATATATATATATATATATATATATATATATATATATATATATAAAAATATATATATATATATATATATATATATATATATATATATATATATATATATATATATATATATATATATATATATATATATGATCGGTTCGGTTCGGTATTTTTGGTATGGTACTAATCTCAAACCGTTACCATTACCATTATACCATATTTTAGTCGGTTCGACAATTCGGTATCGGTTAATTTTGGTTCAATTTTTCGGGATATTTTTAATCGGTATTCGGTCGATTTTTCGGTATCAGTCGGTATTTGCTCACCCCTACCTCTAGGAAAAGCAACCCATGTGGGCCACCATACTCCATGTGCATACTACAACACAAGCATAGCTATATATTGAGGTATACACTTTGGTGGTTTTCCAATGTGGGACTAAAAGTTCCCAAAGAAAAGTAGAAAACATCAACAATCCCCACATATACATCAATATATGGTCGAGTGTTCCTCACAGTGACTGCCATCATACATTAGGAGAGATATTGCTTTGACTTAGATCTTCCTGTATGGGTCAAACAATAATACGATACAAGAATGGGCTAGGCCTTGAATTCTGCACCATAGTTGTTACTCTTTCCACTTGCATCAAGACATCAACTGTGCCTCTGGTCGCATGTTAACGGCCCCGTGCTGACATGGTCTTAGTGTATGTATCTTGGGTGTCTACCAGTTTACCCTTAAGAGACGGCCCACATCTCTGTCCATACACTTAGGTGAGTTCTTTATTAAAGAGTTTTAGCATGAAGTATTGTGCTCCCTTGCGGTGCTACGCCGCTATGACAAGGCCTGAAGTCGAGGCCTTACCCCATCAAGGTACCTCTTGGTGGTGTCACACCATAGTAGCATGAGGTTATATGCCTCTTTGTAGTGCTAAACTACTCAGCATGAAGCCTTGCGCTTCTATGTGGTGCTACACCGCTGTGACATGGCCGAAAGTCGAGGCTTTTGTAAGTCCATGAGCCCAATTTTAAATCCATATAAATAATTATTCTAATATAGTAATGTATGGATTTGTATTAAATTAAATTGGAAGAGGATTTTTGCAAACTGAATTCTTTCAAGGGCCTTAGTGTAAACTTTTAAAATTCAAATTCTTTTCAAACGGTCGACCCCCTTAAGAACCAACCCTGTACTCGAACTTTCTATTCGAATGCGAGATGGTCTCAAATCATTAAGAGGCAAATCCAAATCTGAAATTAAATCCAACCCCTCTATCTCTTCCCATAGATCAAACACCCTATATATAGAAAGAGAGGCAGTTGATTTCCCTTTTCCATCTACGAACCCTAAGAGTTCTGCTACCCCTATCGCAATAGAAGTAGAGGAACCAAATGAGTGCGGGACAAACTCAATAGGTACACCAATCTGTCCTTTAATTTGCAGTTCCTATTATATACTTTAGGTGTTCGAATAAATGCATAAGAAGGGTTTAATGGGAGGGGCAATCCCTGTTTCCATGGTCCATAGGTGAATTCGATATGCATACCTATACATTACCTCGACCAGGACAGCACCAAACATCTGTATGCATCACACGCTGAATATATGAATCGGGTAGATTTATAGAGGGGTGTCATTTGTATTAGGTATCATATACATATAAAGGTTTTCTCTGTACAACATGTCCAAGTAAGGCATAGGTCCAGATAGGTTATATATATATATATATATATATATATATATATATATTTTATATATATATATATATATATATATATATATATATATATATATATATATATATATATATAAATATATATATATATATATATATATATATATATATATATATATATATATATATATATGGAGCAGATCAAAAGCCCCCCTTAGAAAATCCCATAAAAAAAAACCCTCACTCTCAGCCGTCCATTTAATGTTAATATTAATGTTAATATTAATTTTAATGTCAAGTTTAACATTAATATTAACATTAACATTAATATTAACATTAAATGGACGACGGAGAGTGAGGGATTTTTTAGGGGGTTTTCTAAGGGGGGCTTTTGATCCGCTTCCATATATAAATATATATATATAAATATATATATATATATATATATATATATATATATTATATTTTATATATATATATATATATATATTAAAAAAAGAAATATATATATATATATATATATATATATATATATATATATATATATATATATATATATATATATATATATATATATATATATATATATATAAAATATATATATATATATATATTTCTTTTTTTAATAGATATATATATATATATATATATATATATATATATATATATATATATATATATATATATATATATATTGATAGGTTACCTACATGCTTAGTTAAGGATGGATGCAAGAAATAAGGTAGGTCCTGATAGGTTACCTCATTTGTATTATGTATCATATATCTGAACATCAGCACATGCAAGAACGATTATCATTCTGTCCAGGTTGCACTTGCATGTATGTCCACATATAAGAAGAACCAGGTAACTTGGTTGGGTACACATCAGGAGTTAGTGGGTATCAAGAGGAGTATAGGGGGGAAGCACAATCGACTGCAGTGAGCAGATACAGTTGAAAATAGGTATCAGAAACTTTTTGGAGTATTACCTATCCTCCCAAAGGACGGTGCACCTAAGCTAAATCCTAGGAGGGGATGCAGTCTCATATCTACACTAGTATAGGAGTTACCTACAGTTTTGTACTTTGGCATAAAGTATTAGTCTAGATGTGGAGTATGGTATCAGAGTCTTATTACCTATGTGTGGAAGGGTTCATAAGTAGATACTGTTTATCCATATGTTAGTAGCAAGTATGTGCAGTAAAGAGGAGTTTTGGGTTCCACAACAGAGTAGTTCCTGTGTGCACAGACACTCGAAAACAGAGGAGGGAGTGGTGCCAACTATAGGGGGTTCATGTATATGAGTATGGGTGTGTGCATCCACTTATATATCTAATATATCAATAAGAGTAGGTAGCAGAAACACTAGTTGCAGGTTATAGTAGTTGAGGGTTGCAAGTGAGGGGATGTTAGAGTAGGCAGGGCCATTCATGCACTAGGGAAACAACATCAGATAATTAGGTCATGGACTTATCCATTGTCATGAGTATATACGTTATAGAGAGATGGGTCATGTGTGTGTCTATACACATAAATATATGTGTATCAGTGGCACTCATATTGTCACGCCCCAAAACCAGAATACTGGAGAGCGGGGGCAGACATAGCCAGCTACGTATATAGAAGTGCAACCCACCTCGCTATACGGTCACGGCTGTGTAGGATACATGAGGGTTTATCTACAAGCCAGCAGTCTCTTAAGGTCATGAACAGCCTATTGTCTTAATCACAAGCAAGTAAGTAAAAGTTACAAGATGTATGATCATTAAATATACAATAGTAAGGCGTCCCAAACATTACATTTTCAGCTGATCATGAAGCTAGTCGTTACAAAATGTTAGGACTAGCAAGAGTTTAGTCATACATGATCAATCCTAGGATCCGTCAATCATGTTACAGCCCGTAGGCAGACAGTAAGTAAGTGCAATCGAGCTAAACAGGTGCTCGTCGGCTAAACGCCTCAAAAGAATATTTTTTTACAATAGAGTGGGAGAGCCAAAAATAACCCACTCGTTGCCAGGGTTCCGTCTAGTGGCCACCATCTGGCTGGAAAGTCGGTAGATCCTCTGGAGCTGCTCCAAAATCTGGCCACACAAAACCAGCTGGGTCAGACCCCAGAAAGAGCAAGTGCCACAAAGGAAGCTTCACTTAGGAACTAAAACCAGCAATCAGTACAAGATATAAATAAAGGAAGAACTGGAAATAAAGAAAATACATCAGGATGATATACGACGAGATAACCATGGAACTATTCACATAACCAGGTTACAATCCGTAAACCAAACAAGAACAGGGGTTGTAACCCTTCGTCTGAACAGAACTTGGAATTCTCACCATTTATCGGCAAAATAAATACAAGCATTCTGGTCATGCTGTAATCTGGTCAGACTCCATCCAATCATATCACGGCCAAGCAAGAACTACGGCTTGATACTTTAACTAACTAGGGTTATCACATGCCTAATTACTAGCAAGATGCAGTGAGAATCTTCCACAGCCACAAGCCCTGCAGTCCATCCAGGTTACCCGGGTTAAAAGATTAGGGTTGAATTCAGGTGGGTACATCGTCCGGGAAATGCATGTACCCTTACGTAGCTTGAAGGGTGCAACACATGACAGTGTGCTGGAAATGTGCCCTACTCGACGGCAGGCTACAGATCCCAAGGCGTGCCCAGGTAACGGGATTGCCTGTAGCTGGGAGATCTCTTTATAACTAGTGTATTAATCTAGTTATTAGCCTTAGTCCATTTCAATAGGTACTCCTGACTTTGGTACTCAGGAGTCCCCTTCTAGACATGATGCAAGACAGGACTGGATTATTTGTACAAGTACAATCACCCACGGTGTCCAGGATTAATTATACAGGTCATGTCATGTCAGGTAGCCGTCGCAACAGCTGTTCAAGATAATCATGTCAGGTGTACTTGTCAGAAGTGCACCACGACGGGCCACTATCAGGTCATGTCAGGTTTACTTGTCAAGAGTGCACCACTACGGGTCACTATCGTGTCATGCTCAGGTATCATTAAACATATTAAATAAATCCATGATTTTTAAGTTCATGACAAAAGGCACATGCGGGTAAGGCACATGCGGCCAGGATGGATCTCATGCGGCCGGAGAAAGATTTATGCGGGTCGGGGGAACTAAGGACCCATGTGGCCAAGACAAGGGGGCGCATGCGGCTTGAAGGGAGCAAGGGCGCATGCAGCCAAGGGGACAAGGACGCATGCGGCTGAGGATGTACATGGCCCCATGCGGCTGAGATCAATCGAATCCATACAGCGCAGGGTTCAGAACCCATGCGGCTGGAATCAATTGGATTCATACGGCTCGATTAATCGAGTCCATGCGGCTCAGGTCAATCGAGTCCATGCGGCTCAGGTCAATCGAGTCCATACGGCACAGGTAGGAGCGGAGCTTATACGGAAGCGGGATCACGCGCCTATGCGGCTACGACTCAAGTGGGGGGGGGGCTCATGCGGCTAAGATAATTTATGCGGCTCAGAAGAGTACAAGGGCGCATATGCGGCCAAGGGGAATGAGCCCATGCGGCTCAGGAAGTGAGATCCAGCCTATGCGGCTGAGAGTCTCATGCGGCCGAATCACTTGCCGCATGAATTGTCATGCGGTCAAGTCAAGTCTAAGCACAGTTCACCTTCTCTAAATTTCTGAGAGGAAGAACACCATGAGAGCCAAGTTTCCAAGCTCCATAACTCCTTCATCCGGAGCCCAAATCCGAACTTCCATAGGTCAAAATGGGGTAGAACGAGATTCTCTACAACATGGAACCATCAAAACACAGAAATAACAAGATTAAGTAGATCAAAACCCAAGAAATCTGAAAATAAAGTAAATATAGATCTACAAGAATCTAGCTATGGAAAGTAAAAATGCCAAGTACTAAAGTGCTTTAGAATGTAGTAAGGAAGAGAATGAAGTAATAAAATTAGAGTTCCTCCATGAAGCAAGTTGCACTTGCCTAGACCTCTCTCTTCTCCCTCTGGTAGGTAAGGAAGTAAATGGGGAAGAAGAAGATGATAAATGAAGAGAGAGAAAGGAGAAGGGAGGGTAATAAATATGAATGGTGGTGGTAGGTAGGGGGTTCACCCTTGGTCCATGATAGACCAAAGAAAACTGAACCAAGCCAAGAAATAACCAAGCCAAGATGCAAGCTAAACAAGGAATCATGCACTACAGAATAAAATACGTACAGTATTCCAGAAATACGTAATACGAACACAGGCATTACACATATATGGGTGTCTTAGGTGGAAAATATGTACAAGAGTAACAGTGGATTAGAAAACAAGTGCATCTACTCAAGTATCAGTTGGGGGTAGTATGCATAGGGGTATTGGTATCATAGGGACCAAGGAAGGAGTATTAACAAGTGTCCTGGGTACAGCAGTAATAGTTAAGTATAGCTTATAAACTGCACAAAGCAGTTTGAGCCATGGCTTATTTGCATATACAACAAGGCATCAGTAAAGAGGTTGGAGTTTGAGGGTACCTGTATACCCAATTGTTGGGTATGGAGTGTCACATCCTGATTTCATAAAATCGATAGTCGTTCCCCGTGAGTGATGTTGTACGAACCTAAGTTACGATCGCACAAGGCATAGTCATAAGGTTATCCGAAATACAATATCAAATAGAGTACACAGAGAAATTAAACAACATATTTTGAAATGGAAGAAACTTTTATTTTCATTGATAATAAACATCATTTATATGACTCCATTACAATCATTACCGCATGGGCTACAACATGACTCGATTATAAAATGAATGCTGATGAGATAGTCATTTCATACATTACATCTCCATTTACATCAAAACATTTCCAATGACCTGGAATCGTGGGGAGTCGAGACATCATTTTTTCTGGACTGGATGTGGAGTCTTCAAAAGGATCAAAACAAGCCTTCAACACAAGGACGAGGCTTCAAATGTACTAGCGTCGCCTTGAGCTTAAGTGGCATGCCCTTCTTAGTTCGGGGTACCTGTGGAGTACGAGGAATAGTACATTACACTTTGTACTGGCGAGTGGCTAATTTATATACCAAACTCTCATTTGGTTCAAGAAATGTTATGACTAATATTTGTCATCTTTCTAGCCATCCTAATAAATTTTAGACAAGCATATGATAGACATAATGTAAATTATGCTATAACATACCCACGGTAGAGCGTGCCGTACAATGTGAAACTTACCATGTTCTTTCCTATCAATCGTTATCAATTAGTGTGTACAGTTTGTATATATGAAGGTCACTGGCACCACAAGCCATTTTGGACTATAACTGGGTTAGACGATGACCCTTTCAGCATGAGTAGCGAGCCCCGCTGTAAGTTCCCCGAATAACCATGTTTTTCTTTCGTCGTGCCCAGCTATATTTTGCTTCCTTCTAGGTCGAAACGATCCTGTGTCTCGTGGTATTGCTCGAGGAAGCCGTTCCTCATGCACGAGTTGTCCAATGACCGTACAAGGTTAGATTAGTTATTCAAGCAAAATCTTTAGTTTATGAGTAACATAACCATTGTCATCGTTGTTTTGCCGTGTTATGGCGACAGTTATTCAATGATTCAAAACTTTGCTTATCTCGATTTTATAACATGCATAAGGTAATAAGCATGCGACATTTTCTCGGCATATTAGTTCTTATAGCGTGCGTACGTGATGAATCGTGCGACAGTTTATTGAAATCTAAGCTTTCGTGCACTTACATAACCATCTAGCATTCTATTGATTGATTTGAGATTGAAGCATGTCAAAGGAAAAGAAGGGTCCAGCCACTCTGTTTGATTGTTTGTTTGAGGCAAAAGACCCGTTGGTTGCGGTAGACGGCACTTACGCGATCACCTGAAATTGCATAAGCAACTGATTAGAATACTGTACAAATCAAGGAGTTCGATATGTAAATACGAGTTCGAAAACGTAAGCCATGAAAACTATCGAAAACATTCATGAAAATGTATTCAGAAAACCAAATCCAAAGGGCAAGTGCGGCATAAAAAATAGAGCAACGGGAGGTCTCTCCCAACTCAGCCGCATAGTCTATCCTTGAGGCACAACCTGTTGAATATGGGACTTGATTCCGAAGAAACCTTTCCATAACAAGAAAAGAATCTTAATTCAATCGTTCCCGTTCGACCGATTCAACCGATCCCGATCTATCGGTTCTGATTCAATCGACAATGACAGTGTTCCTTTCTCGCGCACCCCGTAGACGTAAACAGGGACGATGTAGGGACGGGGCACTACATGGAGATCCCTAAGAATGTGGGTGCTATAGATAAGGGAAGTACAATAAAGTGTTTGAGCCTAATATCAATAGGTTACTGGACCAAGCAGTAGGCAAAAGTCCAAGTTGAGTAATGTGCAACCAAGGGTGCAAATTGCTGCATTATAGCAAGGGGTGTTCATGTACATATGTGGGTTACTTATATATGGTTGTCCCCTTGGTAAGTAATGTACATAGGATTGTGCATAAACAAAATAGGATTAGGGAACAATAGACTGCAAGAAAACCTATGAATACATGGAGATTAGACAGATATGTATTAGAGGTTAGGATATATGAACAAAAGAGTATTGGTTACATACATATGATGTAGGAATTACAAAATAATTATATAAGTATGATTGTAATTCAAGTAGGGGTATCCAAGATAGTTCATATATACACTAACTAGGTATACACACATCTACTAGGAGGCAAGGGGGAACCACACTACTATTTACCTAGTACAAGCCAAATTTATGTAGGATATTCCTAGTAAACTTAAAACCCAATAGAAAGGTTAGTTTTGATTTAGTTTCACTTATTGACATTATCAAATTTATAAAATAGGTTACCTGGACTCGAATTTGGCACCGGACCCGTATCAGCAGCTCAGGACACCAGACGAGTACATTTATTATTTGTTTCCAGTATTGTTAATTACTATATCTCATTGTTAGTTGTATGATGCATTGACTCTCGACACGCTCGTTACACAGATAGCACATGATGGATTTTTTTCATATCTTGCTATACTTTTTACATGTCGTATCGGGGCAGAAAAGTACCAAGTAGATGTGTGATCAGACCAGTAGACTGTATTTTATTTTATTTTGCTATTTAGATCGTAAGGATGCAAATCCTATATAGACCATGCGGTGTAGTGTCACAGACGATAACACATTGAAAGGAGTACTTTAACACACTTAGAAAATTAGTTTTCTTGTTTCTCTTTTATATATTCTCATATATTTTTCTGTCTACTGTTCATCATATTACCATATTATAGTTCTCTCTTATCATGTATTTTATGACTAACCCTTATCTTATAGTCGTTATCATATATATATGGAACTGCACTCAATGAATTATACTTGTTCTATCCTGACTGGGTAAATATTTTAGATGATTAAGATGAGGAGGATGACCTAATAAGTATGGTCTGTATACGGGAGATGTAGCTGAGCCTGATCTGGCTTTTCATGAGGAGTTTGCAGCACCTGACCCAGCTACAAATGTTTTGTTATGTTTAGTTTTAGTTTGAGGTCGGATTTGTCTCATAATTTTAGTAACATTTTAATATTTGACATTTGATGGACATGTAGCTATGAAGTTTATTTAGTTTATGGATTTTTGTCTTATTATTTCTTTTCGATCCATTCTATAGTTGTGATTGAGTTTTGATTTATTTCCATGTTATTGTCCTCCCAAGTGGAGTTGAATATAAATTGCATGGGTTGTTCATGATATACTGAGTATACAGCGTTCTACTGCCGACTCTGCGATGTAGGCTGGGCGTGCGCACGATTCATGCCCAAATACTGGGTACGGGTCATGACAGCTTTACCCTACCTGGTACCTCATCGTGGTGTCACACCACTGTAGCATGGGGACCCAACCCCTTTGTAGTGCTTCCTACAATTCTTCATTTTTTATCATTAGGCTACCTGCATATATCCAGTGCTATGCCCTGTGACTTGGTCCGAAGCCGAGGCTTTACCCTTGTCAAGGCACCTCGTGGTGGTGTCACTCTACAGTAGTATGGAGTACTTAGCTCCTTTGTAGTGCTGAGCCACCCGTGCTTCCTATCAAGCACACCAACCATCCATGATGCCTGAGAACTCATTAAGGCTATCTTACATGACAAGTTCTGTTATAAGAACAATTAATAGACTACAGCGAAGGGATAATATCCCAACAATATCCCGAAGGACTAACCACTACACCGGATATTCTCCCAGTTAATAGTCCTTCTTGAAACAAAAGCTAGATACCTAGTAGATTTCTCTTTGAACTAATAGCATAAAACTTTAATGGTTGGATTATACAAACGTAATATCAGAGTTATCTTAAGCCCATATTTTTTACTGTGTCTTCGACCAGCTAGCGCTTGATTCCTTTGATGAACAGATCTGCCAGATTTTTCTGACACCGAACCTCAACCACTACAATGATGCCTCCTTTGATGTGATCATTTTGTGTGTTGTGCCATAGTCGTATACTCCTTTTTTTGCCATTGAAGAGATTATTTGAAGCCACTGTTGCAGCCGTGTGGTTGTCACAATATACCAGAATGGCAGGGATCTGCGCACTAACTACTAGAAGATCAAAAATGAGCTCTCGAAGCCATTATGCTTCATATAATACAGCAAATAGTGGAAAAAACTCACACTCCATCGATGAGTGTGAGAGCATGGTCTGCTTCTTTGACTTCCACGATATAGCAGTACCTCCTATGGAGAAGACATATCCTCTGGTGGACCTCTCGCTTTCTTCTTCTGAGCACCAACTAGCATCACTGAAGCTTTCTACCACTGCTGGGTAACCGCTGTAGCATAGTACAAACCTCTGAGTCCTCTTGAGATATCTCATGACTCTCTTTACGGCTTTTTAGTGATCAACACCTGGATTGCTTACAAACTGACTCAGGATACCTATATCGAAAGCTATGTCAAGCCTGGTGGCATTCGTAGCATACATCAAACTCCCGATGACGCTCGAATACTCAAGTTGTCTGATACATTTTTTTGAATTTGGCTTCAATTTCTGATCACACATGTAAGAAGTATCGATCCCTGGAAGATCATGATACACGTAGCATATGAGCATCTTTTTCATGTAGTGTGCTTGCGATAAAGTGATTCCAGCTTCTGTCCGGATTATTCTAATCCCTAGGATGACATCAGATTCTCCCATGTCCTTCATACTGAACTTGGATGGGAGGAACTTCTTCGTCTTCATGACACGTTCAAGATCTGTACCCAGGATTAGCATGTCGTCTACGTACAGACAAACGATTACCCCTCAGCAAACTTGGTATAAACACACTTGTCTGTCTCGCTGACCATGTAGTCGTTCGACCTGATAACTTTATGAAACTTCTCATGCCCCAGTTTGGGAGCTTGCTTCAGAACGTACAGATATTTTACCAACTTGCAGACTTTGTCTTCAAGATCCTTGATGACAAACCCTTCTGGCTGTTGCATGTAAATCTTCTCTGTTAGTTCTTCATTCAGAAATATTGTCTTCACATCCATCTGATGAATTATCATCTTATGTATAGCACCTACGGCAGTCAGCATTCTGATAGTAGTCATCCTCGTCATGGGAGCATACGTGTCAAAATAGTCAATTCCCTGCTTCTGAGAAAACCCCTTGGCTACCAATCGGGCCCTGAACTTATCAATAGTTCCGTCAGCCCTCATCTTCTTCTTGAAGATCCATTTGCATCCGATGGGTTGAACTCCTTCAGGCAGATCGACCAACTTCCATGTACTATTAAAAGTAATAGAGTCAAACCCATCATTGACTGGCTTCTTTCAGAAAATAGCATCTCTGGTGCTCATCAAATGTAAGCAGATCAGCTTCCACATGATAGGTAATAAAGTCATCTCTGAAGTCTTTTGGCTTTCTCACTCACTTTACTTGTGGCTCTACGAGTTCTGGTTCAAATGTTGTCTCCTCCATGACAACTTCTTCTTGGACTGCAACTTTCTGAGAAGTACTAGCTTCTTCGACACTAACAATGTTCTCCGGACCATTCGTGAAAACAATGTTCTTGTCCTTAGAAAACTTGTCTTGAAAGAACTCTACGTCGCGAGATTCAATGATATAATTTATTTCAATATTAAGGAACCTTCGAGCATCACTCATATCAACATAGTCCAGAAATATGGTCTTCGAGTTTCTCGTCCCTAGCTTCTGAATCTTGATATCCGGAAGCTTCACATATGCCAAACACCTCCACACTCGAATGATATTCAAGATGGGTCTGACCTTTAACTAGAGTTCATAAGGTGTAATGTCAGATGTCACGAACGGCACTCTGTTCAGAATGAATGTAGCCGTAAGTATTGCTTACTTTGGAAGTCTTATTGTCAAGAGCATTGACTTCATCATCTCTTTCAACGTCCTGTTCTTCTTTTCTGTAACTCCATTGGATTGTAGAGAATATGAAGTAGTCATTTTATTGACAATTTCATATTTTTCGTAGAACGATACGAATTGCATGGTACGATACTATCCGCCTCGATCACTTCTGAGTCTCTTGGGTTGTTGAACAGTTTTATGTTCAGCTTCAGCTTTGAAGTCCTTGAACTTCTCGAACGCTTCGTTTTTCGATTTGAAAAGATACACAAACGCGTATTTTAAAAAATCTTCGATGAAAGTAATGAAATTCTTCATCCCGACTTTTGTGGAGAATCTTTTGAAGTCATAGATATCTAAGTGTACCAACTCCAGAAGATCTATACTCATATTCACTTTTCTGAACGGCTTCCTGGCGATTTTTGTCTGAGCACATACTTCACATTTTTCCAACTCATTATCCCCACATTTGGTGATAAGGCCTAGACTAGACATCTTATTAATTCTTTTACAATTAATATATCCAAGTCTATTATGCCATAACTCAAGAGAGTAACCAAAAGTAGCAACTACATTAATACTATCAGAAGTTACAAGTTGCAGCTTAGACATTCCTTCGGTACAAAAAGCTTTGCCAAAGAAAATGCTTTTGTAGGACATCACCATCTAACCAACATTGATGTACATCCTCAAGCCCGTCTTGCACAACAGACTCCCTGAGATCAGGTTCTTGCCAATCATCGGCACGTGCTTCACGTTCTCCAAAGTAAGAGAATTCTTCGAAGTCAGCTTCAGCACCACTGTCCCGATCCCCTGAACTTCAGCTTGAGTCTTGTTCGCCATCGAGACCTTCTCATAAGTAGGCTCGTACTTAGGAAACAGTTCCTTTCTCGAGCATACGTGGCAAGATGCACCAGTGTTCACCCATCAGTCAGTGTCCATGCCATTAGGTTCAACCTGCACAATCATAGCAATCAGGTTAAACTCACCTTGCTCTTTCGGTTTGGGCTTGGACTTGCAGTCCTTCTTGAAGTAACCCTTCCTGCCACAGTTGTAGCAAGTCACATCTGGCTTGGGCTTGGGCTTGAAAGGAGCTGACTTAACCATCAGCTGGTTAACATCCTTCTTCTTATTCTTAAAGGGAGCCTTATGCTTCCCTTTGTGATCACCAGACTGCATCATGTTAGCTTTAGCCAACTGCTTAGTCAATGAGTCCATCTTCAATATGAATCTAGTGCAGGAGATTTTCGAGCTAGATTTTCATCTTCGTGTGGTACATGTCAGTCTTGAAAGTGATCCAGCCGGTAGAAATTTTGGTGACTATCGCACCCACCATGAACTTTTCTTCTTGCTTTATGTCCTCTTCCTCCAGCTTCATTTGCAGCTTCAAAAGTTCTTTGACTTGTGCAAGCATGGCCTTCCCATCTTCAAATTGAATGGTAAAGAACTTCTCAACGAGATGAATTTTAGACATCTTCTCGTCAATTTTGTAGTGCTTCTCTAGAGATTTGCAAACATCTCCAGCGTTATCCTTCTTGCTGTATGACTCCGCCATCAAGTTGTCCATAGCATTCAAGATCAATAACCTACAAAGGTCGTTGTTTTTCTTCCACTTGGCGTACTCGATCGTAGCGACACCGATAGCAAGTTCAACTCCATATTGGGGAATAGTAGGTTTTGGATCTGTCATTGCATAGGCAACATTGACAAGTTGAAGATTCAAGAAAATCTTCCTCTTCAAAATATTGTAGTGTTCGCCGTCAAACTTCTCAAGTTTATGAAAACTTGTATATAGAAGACTTGAACGATTGGTCTCCATTCCTTCTGTGATCTTGCTTTGAGATTGTTAGTCCCGAAGTGATCCAAGGATAGGAGAGATCCAAGGAAGGCAAGAGTTTTCATAAGACAAAGTCTACATTCTTGCCAACACCAATAGGGGCGTAGAGTTTTGGCAAGACAAAATGTCTGCACTCTAGCCAACTCAAATGAATCACCAATAACGCTTACAAACTGACTTCCAGAAAATACAAAATACATAAAAAATGGAAAAGTGTTCTTCTTTTTACGTTCACGGACGCTACAATGAGAAGAACAAAGACAACAAAACAATACAAAGAGAAACTCCTCGCTGGGGTGAACAAGTCACCTTGCTCAAAGCAAGATTCGGCCTACTCCCGATATGCACCCAAGAACCAACAAGTTCAAGATTGAACCTCTGGAACACTCTAAGTTTTTGGCCCATTGGTCATGGTCAAACCTGATTTTAATAATTGATCTAACTCTGTCTCGATATAAGGACTGCTTGGATGACTGCTGAGAATTGCTACTGCTACCGTTCAAGACATGAAATCGTTTTGCCATTGACTTTGTATTTCTATTTTCAATACAATTTTTTATAATTTATTGATTCTAGGAATACGATGTACACCGAGTCGTACTGGCAAATAGACTACCCCAAAATATTTTTAAAATATCCTTTGTTTTGAAAATAAACCCATTTACAAAAGCTCCTAACTACTTGACTTTTCAAAAAGCCCAAAACCTGATTCGTAAAACCCTAACCAAATCAACTCTGGACCAATAGAATTCGGTTCGAGTTCGGTTAGTGGATGTTAGATTTTAAAATAGCAAATGTTAAAGGCCACCCCCTTTTTACTAAGGGCAACCCATCTACTAAGGGCAACCATGCTTTGGTATTTTTTTTTTACTAAGAGCAACCTAAAGTTCACAAGCATACTAAGGGCCACCAAGAGGAGGAGCTCAAGGAGAGCTCGAGGAGGCGGAGGAGGAGGAGCTCGACGGACTCGCCCACCTCGACGACATCGAACTGTACGGGAACCAGCACACCGGGACCATCCCGGCTTCCCTCTTCGGCGGACTCAACCCCAAGAGCTCCCTCGTAACGCTCGTGCTGTCGTACAACAAGCTGACGGGAAGCATCCCCCGGTCCTTGGCCGACGTCCCCGTCTCTAGCCTCTACTTGCAGAACAATAACCTCGACGGAGACACCTCGTTCCTCTTCGGCAGGTCGAAGCCCTTGACTCAAGTGAGCCTCACGAACAACTACCGAGCGTTTGACTTGGGCAAGGTGGAGTTCCCGCTGGGATTACGAGGGATTCCTCAGCAGTCTTTATATCCTTCCCATTTTGGGGTAACCTATGCTGACATCCCCATCTCCAGCCTCTAGGCAAGGTAGAGTTCCCGCTGGGATTACGAGGCAAGCACAGGATCAAAATTCAACATGGTCAAATTAATGATGGGCAAGCTGACGGTTGCTTGCTACCAATAAATGTACCAACATGGTCAAATTTATGATGGGCAATCAGAATTCTTAAATTTGACCGTTCCCAAATACTTATTCCACTTTAAATTTCATTCACAACATTTAATTAAGGAGTCTCTCAACCCATCTCATCTCCATCAACACACCAACCATCCCATTTGTCAATGTTGGGCAAGCTGACGGGGAATCCCTGTAGCATAGAGAAAATAATGATATATTATGATCTACGGGAAGGCGGACTGCAGGCCTTGCCTGCAGTCCTTTCTTCACTTTGGACTGCAGGCAAGCCCTGCAGTCACTGTAGGTAAAAAAAATGGACTACAGGCAAGTCCTGCAGTCCTCGATTGACAGAAACGGGTGGCCCTTAGTATTTTCAAAATGGCAAACTTGTAATTTTGTTTAAAGTTTTAAGTTGGTGGCCCTTAGTAAAAGGGGGTGGTCTTTAACATTTGCCTTTTTAAACTTGTAACCTCCGTTAATCGATTTCTTGGATTTTTTTCAATTTTTTTTATTTTTGTTCCCTGAATTTTATGGATCTTTGAAATCGTGAATACGATATATTTTCGACCGTAATTGCTATCGGTCCTTGTTTGTCATTGGTTTTGTAAAAAACAACTTTTGTGTTATGTTACGCTAATTGAATTTCTGTCGACTTTAAGAAAATTTATAAGTTATATATATATATATATATATATATATATATATATATATATATATATATATATATATATATATATATACCCCGGCGATCTTCGCGTCGCCTGCTGGCTCCTAGTCGTTGAAGAGGTCGAGCTTTAGCTCCCTCTTCGACGGTCGCGCCTTCCCCCTCCATCTCCGGCGGTCGCGCCACCGTCCCCCTCCCCCTCCTTAGGATCCTCCTCCCGTGGCGTAGGTCCTCCCCCGCCCGCGCACCCTTCCTCGCCGGAGAGTGGGGCATCGGTAGGCGCGCTGGGGTGGCTCGGTGCTCGAGTCTCCCTTTCGCCGCCTCGATCGGTCCCCTCCGGCGGTTTTGCTGCCGTCCGTCCTCTCCTCGCCGGACAGCCCTCCCTCCGGCCGTCTCCTCCTCCCCGGACCTCCCTCCCTCTCCCGGCGCTGGACCCGAACCCCCACCGCCCCGGGCTCAGCACCCTCCTCGCGCTGCGCTCCCCCTCGGGAGCAGCGCCCCCTCGGGCAGTGCAAACGCCACGACCCCCCTCATTGGGCCCAGCGCCCACCCACATGGGCTGTTGAATTTCAAATTTGAAATTCAATTTTGTTTCTCCTGTGGCAAAAAAAAACACAAACTTTTTGGGCCACATGCCCTTCCGGGCAGCCAGTGAGCCAGCACGCTTACCTATGCACGTTTCCCTCCCTCGAGTTTCGTGCGACGGTTCGTAATCGGATTTCGAATTTCTATTTTTTGTTTAGTTTGATGTCGTCTGTTACTACCTGTGTTTTAGGAGCCCGTTTTGTTTTGTTGGCTCCACAACTGTTGTAATGCTCTTTTCGAGCCTCCTTTCCTTTTCAATAATATTTTCCTTTTGTTAAAATATATATATATATATATATATATGGAGAAAAATAATTGTAAAGATTTTGATTTTAAATCGATATAATTATTTACTAATTATCTAGTTTAAAGGTTTTTGACAAATAAATGGTTATTCGTTTTCCCTCGCGTCGGATTAGGACCAATATCGGTCCTAACGTTAGACTACCAAGCCTAGGCTTGGTAGGCTAACGTCTTCGATGGGCATTAGCTAAATTGTAATTAGGTAATAATGATTTATTGGTTCCTTAACGTTTATTTTTAGCCAATGATTAAATTAACTAGAAATAATATCTTAATTATAAATAGCTAAAATATTTAGTAGTAATTAACTAATAATTAAACAAATAACCAAATTGTAAGAGGTTAGCAGTTAGTGATTAGTATTAGTTTTTCACTAAGTTCTCCTAATCCTATTACATGTACATCTGTATTTTTCTGGTTTTTCCCACACCCCTATAAATAAGCCTACATCACAAGGCATTACAACCTAAAAATATTTCCTAAACCAAAATTTCCACAATAGCAGCCGCCACCCCCTTCTCCTATGCTCTTCTCGACCGCCTAGGCCACAGTCGGTCAACACCACCGACAGCCCTACAATCACTAACACCACCACTGCAATCATACTGCAACTATACTACAACCACTGGCCGCCCACCCCTATCCGACTCCGGCCCGACATTTCATCAACCAGCCAGCACCTTCACCACACACCCGCTGCCATTCGTCACTTCCATCGTCGTACCACCACGACATTCAGACCACCATTCGTGTTAGAATCGGGGCACAATTTTTCAATAGAAAACTGAATGAAACAGTTTTAAGAACAACGTTCAAACGCAATGCTTCAAGGAAGGTGCATAACAGAGATCCTTGAAGGATTCTGGAATATGAAAATCTAAGAAGATTTCGTAAACGTAGCAATCGATAGCAGTGCTTCTAAGAAGAAGATGCTGGCCGAATTGCGAAAGGCAGCAGTGAAGGAGACAGGCGAAAGATGGAAGGCGGTGGCCTGTTGGGGTGTCAAAAACACCAGTGCTCAAAGCTAGATCTGCCCACACGGTCAGCTTCCAGGAACCAGCAAGTTCGAATGAACTCTGGAACGCTCTGAAAAATTGCTCTAAGATGGACTGCTCGGAACGATGACGGACTTCGGTTGCACGAGGAGGGACACGTTACGCAACAGCTCTCTCTTCTCTCTTCTAGAATTTCTTAAGTCTTAGAAGTGTTCTGAAAGAGAAGAGAGGCTTTGAATATATAGCTACTGATGTAACTGTCCAGATCTGAAATGTGTGCCACGACATAATGTCAGATCCATAAATCCAGGATCAGTTACCAATCAGTCAGAACGTGGAAGGCCACGAACTGCGCGAGTTACGCCAATTTTATGAGCTGCGCGTGTGCCTTCAGCGCATACTGCGCACGCGGCATATGCGACGCAAGATGGCGCAACCCAGCACACCTGCACAACCTGGCGCACCTGCACAACCTAGCGCAACATGGCGCACCTGCGCAACTCGCGCAACCGGGCGCAACCTGTCGTAACTCGCACAACCTGGCACAACCTGGTGCACCTGCGCAACTTGCGCAACCTGGCGCAACCGCACACGCGTGCAACCTGGCGTAACCGCGTACGCGTGCACCCTGCACAACCGCGCAACCTGGGTGCGCAAGTGGCTCCCGCAACTTAAGCGCACTATGCGCCTAGCTGACGTGCTAAGTGCAAAGTGCGCCAACAAAATGCTACATTATGCCTCATGAGCCCATGAGCCCGAGTCCGTGTCCGTGTTCGAGTCCGAGTCCGAGTCGCTAAGCCCCTACGGGGCCTAGCCCCAATGGAAATTAATTTCCCAAGAGCAAAAAACATGAATGCTTTCCTTGGAGCCTTATCCTTACCTTCTAGTAAAATCACCCACATGATTCCTTCCTTAGGGTCACCACCCCATGTGCATATCTCAACAACACATACAAGTATATATGTTGAGATAACTCATGGTGCTTTTCCAATGTGGGACTAAACTTTGCTAGGCATGTTGAGAGCAAACTCTCTTCATGTCAAGGAGCAAGAGCACCAACAATCCCCCACATATCTCAACATATATATGTGTCTAGGGTTGAGCATTCCCCACAGTAACTGTCCATTTTGTATTAGGATAGATGTCGCTGACGATTTGAATCTTCCCACATGGGTTGAATAACAGTGTGATAGAATAATGGACTATGCCTTGAATTCTGCACCACAATTGTAATTCTTCCCACCCACAAAGTATAGTTACATGTGCTTCTGGCTGCACATTAAAGGCCTTGTGCCAGCCCGGTGTCAGTGTATAATTTTTGGCGTCTACAAGTTTACCCTCAAGAGACGGCCTGATATCTTTTTCCATACACTATAGGTAAGTTCTTTATTAAAGTGACATGGCATGAAGCCTTGCGCTTCCTTGCGGTGCTACGTCGCTATGACATGGCCTAAAGCCGAGGCATTACCCCTATCTGGAAACCTCATCGTACTGTCATACTACTGCATCATGAGGTCACAGCCTCTTTGTAGTGCCATTCTACCCAGCATGAAGCCTAAGGCTTCCTTGCGGTGTTACGCCGCAACGACAAGGCTTGCAAGGCCGAGGCTTTACCCCTACCCGGGTACCTCATCATGGTGTCGTGCCACTGTAACATGGGGTCATCCTCCCCTTTGTAGTGCTGTTTACAACTCTTTAATTTCATTATACATGTCACTCTCCAATCCTGGAATACGTATTTTAATACGTAAACCGATAAATTATATTTACCTTGAATTTATACGATATTTATTATGCAGTATTTCTTTATGCATTTCCTAAAAAAATATTCGACAAAATATTATTTCCTAATTTATTTTCTGCATTTGGGCCTACAGTTTTGGCTCATTTGGGTAACCTATTCTTGGTTCACCAATGGTTCATCATGAACCCATGGGTCCAAGATCTTTATATATAACTCATCTCATTCTCTCTCCTCTCATTTACTTTCTCTCATTTACTTCCTCTCATTTATTTCCTCCACCAACCAAGGCAAGTACCAACTTGCTCAAGAGATGGATCCATAATTTTGTCAATAATTTCTTACAAAACTATTTGCCAAAACATGTTCTTCTCCTCAATCTATACTAGTTTAGAACTTGGAAATTTCCATTTTGAAGCTTTGATTTTTGTAGATCTAAGTTTTAATCATTTTTGGATTTCCTTGGTCTTGATCTATTTTCGTTGGGGTTTTGTGGGTTTTGATGCTTCCATGTGGAAGAGAATTCTATTTCACCCAAGATGGAACTTTGGAAATCCGGATTTGGAGTTCGGATGGCCAAGTTGTGATGTTTTGAAGCTTTGGGTTCAACCATGGTGTTCTTGCAGTTTAGAGAAGACAGAGAACAGTGTGCCGAGCTGCTGAGCTTACGCACACTGAGCTGTGTGCGCTCTTTAGCGCTGCGTACGCAGCCTTGAGTACGCTTCCTGTTGGAAGCGTGTCTCCCCTTAAGCCTGCGTGACTTTTCACGTACGCTGCCTTGAGTAAGCCTGCGTGACTTTTTACGTACGCTGCCTTGAGTAAGCCTGTATGACTTTTCACGTACGCTGCCTTGAGTAAGCCTGCGTGACTTTTTACGTACGCTGTCTTGAGTAAGCCTGCGTGACTTTTCACGTACGCTGCCTTGAGTAAGCCTGCGTGACTTTTCACGTACGCTGCCTTACGTGAGCCTACGTGACTTTTCACGTACGCTGCCTTGAGTGAACCTGCGTGGCTTTTCACGTACGCAGCTCCCCTTGAGCGTGCGTACTTTTATGCGTACGCTTTTGATCTTTTATCAGATATTATATGCCCATTTTATATCCTTACGCCTTTTGTCCCGAGCATGATATGAGCACTAATGTGACCCCGGAGAACAAAGTGTTCCTACCCGATACATGTACCTGAATGTCCCAGTTCTTGTTCATGCTCAACAAATGACTCGTAACTCCACGTGGCATATTTGTAATGATGCATTACACTAAGGAGGGTAGCGCATGTTGACATACTGATTGACATGGATCCTCTTTGGGGCACTCGTACTAAAGTACGACTTTAGGAGGATAATCATGCAGGCCACAGCATGTGAGTCCGAGATCGTGTTACACCAGCCGCCTTGAGATATTGTCTTGACGTGCCGGCTGGTCTCCACGGATACTGTGTCATCCGCAACGAGCGGATTACTGTATCCGATTAATTCCTGCTATATATTATATGTCTTGGCAAGGTGGCCTTACGAGGGACCTGTGCTCAATGACATCTGTCTACGCGAACCCCTGGGTTGGCTAGCCTTGCTGGAAAGATACGATCTTAGGATTTTGAAATAACATGATGCGAGGATAACCTCGTCCCACTAGAAACTCGTAGACTTGATTGGCCGCGAAAACGACTTGCGTGTATCTTATTACCTTCCGTGAATAACTGAGGGAAGCGGACTGTCATGGTACGTGATCCAACCCATGTTCTTGTTTGATTGTTGGGTTGGTTATCGTACTATGACAAGCTGTGGACCGAAGTTATGAACGGAAGACTTATTCTGGTTGTGAAGTGCTACTTCTGTGAATGACTGAGGAACATGGTCTATCATGGTACATGATCCAACCCATGTTCTTGTTTGATTGTTGGGTTGGTTATTGTGCTACGATAGGCTATCGACCGAAGTCACGATCAGGAGATTTTATTGTTTATACCTTTTTAACTTATGTGAAAGTTATAGAGTACGACACGTCCCGAGTCCATGCGGCACCTTTTGTCCTTGTTTGGTTGTAAGGGTGCCATATGGGTTCAAAGATGTTGCGCTACCCTATAATAGTTGCATAAGTATTACTATTATCAATCATTCTATTATCTGGGTTTTTAATCTTAACTCTTGTGTCCCTTTGGCGGTACTTACTATTCGGGGCTGACCCTGCTGGTTTTGTTTGGCCAGATCTCGTAGCAAAGCCAGGGGATACTATCTTTCTCCCTGACATCCATGGTGCATACTAGGAGCATGGCGGTTCGGGGACTCGAGTGGGTTTTTTCTCCACCACTCCTGCTTATATTTTGTGCGGCATTTAGCCACCGGCACCTGTTAGCCGGATTACATGATATTTTGTGTCAGTATAGAATTGTAAATAAACAGACTGCAGCTGTATATAATTTTGTACTCCTGACTCTCTGAGATAGCTAAATTATAAAGCTAGTCTCTCATGATCATTTTGATGAAGCGTCAGGGACGCCTTACTGCTTTATCTTTAATATTCATTTAATTGTTGATGTGATTTGATTGATTGAGACATAGAACTCTGTGGGACCATGGGAGACTTGATTGTAGCATGTACCCCCTAGTCTCTCGACAGCCACGATCGCCGTATGATGTTACGTACCTCATATGGAGTAGCTGGCCTAGTCCGTCTCCGTATTTCGGTACTGGGGCGGGACAAAGTTTTAGTGGTGGCCCATGCAGGTCTATTTTTCAGACTTGTGGGGTATTGCAAATTATTAGGAGTCTCAATCAAAACTTGTTCCCCTTGAAATTCTATTTCGAATTCTCTGTCCTTGCCTTGACCTCTAACCTGACTTGCATCCTCGAAATCTTCCTCGTTCGGACTTGATAATCTTATATCTTTCTCTATAGGGGTGCTTCATTCTCAGTAGCGGGTGAGGCCCAAGAGGAAGAGCAGCGAGGGCATGGCTCGACTGGGCACCAGCAGGGGAGAGAACCTTTCCCAGGGCGGACACGAGCAGAAATAGAACCAGAGGCAGTGCAGCCGCAGGTTATTAAAACTTCTGCAGCACCAGCAGCGATGGCAGTACCAGATGCCGTAGCACTCCTGGAGATCATCCGGGGGATTCTTGTCACTCACCAACAGCAACAGACTCAGCAGCAGGAGCAGAACGTGTTGCTGAACCAAGGGATCCAGTTAGCTCTTGAGAGGAGTGCCGGGATTGACTCGGGAGCATCAGGAAGGTTTCGTCGCTTGAACCCGAGGTATTTTGATGGCACGGAGGATGCCATCACTGCGGATGCATGGATTCAAGACATTGAAGCCATTCTTATGGCAGCCAAGGTTCCAGATAATGAAAAGGTTGGTCAGGTCGAATTAGTACTTCAGGATCTTGCCCGCGACTGGTGGGCATCAGAAGAAGTTGGTATAAGACGCCCTGTTCGTTGGACCACCTTCAGTGAAAGATTCAAGGCCAAGTATTTTGGCGTAGTAGCTCGATATGAGCTCCAGCAGAAGTTTATCAGTCTCAAGCAAGCAGGCAAGACCGTAGATGGGTATGCAGCAGAGTTCTGCAGATTGTGCCGTTTCGCACCAGCAATGGTGGCAACGGAGCCAGAGAAAGCTATGAGGTTCCAGCAGGGACTTCATTTAGAACTATTACAGCTTGTGGAAGGACACGACTACCAGACGTTTAACACTGTTTTGACGGCCGCTCGGTGGCACGAGCTTACCCAGCAGAGGTTGGCATCATGGACGGGAGGTCAGAAGAGATCTCATTCCCAGGTTGGAGGAGGAGCAATGCAGCGAACGTCGGCACCAGCACCCGGTGTACGTATTCATGATGCAGGAGCGCCGCGGAGGACGGCCGTGTCAACTAATATAGCGCCAATTCGGCATCAGCAGCCGAGGAACCAACAACAGCGTCAGGGAGCACCCCAGGGCTGTACATTCTATGGAAAGGCAGGGCACACGAGGGAGGTGTGCCGGTCAGTGAATGGCTTATGCTTGAGGTGTGGTAGTTCAGACCACCGTATCTCCACTTGTCCTGTGATGCAGAGGCCAGGAGGGCCAGCTCAGCAGTTTCCAGCATTGCCAGCTCCGGTGGCAACCCCGAGTGGAGGGCCAGTATTAGCAGTAAGGCCCCTAGCCCAGCGTCTACCAACGTAGGCTCAGATGTTCTGCCAGGCACAGGAAGCCGAAGGCCCTCAGAGGCAGCAACAGCATGGTCGAGGAAGGCCGTAATAAGGAGCTCAGCGGGGCCAGGGACAGGCTCTCACATTATCCTTGGAAGAGGCTCTAGCGTCTAGTGACGTAGTGGCAGGTAAAATTCCTGTCACCTCATTTCCCGCTGTAGCATTATTTGATTCAGGCGCTACTCATTCATTCATCTCTGCACAATATGCTACACGGATTGGATTAGAGTTTGAGGCATTGCCGGAGAGGATGGATATACTCACCGACAATGGGCTCGTAGAAGTTAGCAGAGTGCGCTTTTCATGTCCGGTGGAGGTGTGTGGGCATTTACTGCCCGCATCATTGATTGAATTCCCTTTGGGGAATTTTGATATCGTTCTTGGCATGGACTGGTTGAGAGACAGTCATGCGACAATTGATTGTAGAGGAGGTAGGGTCATATTCAGCGTTCTTGGGATGGAGCAATTCATCTTTACTCGAACCTCGAAGAATCAGGCCGGAGGCGTCATCTCAGCAGCAGTGTCAGAGCCAGGACAGATTCCAAGAGTGGTCGAAGATTTTTTCGATGTCTTCCCTGATGAGCTCCCAGGGATACCCCCAGTCAGAGAGGTAGAATTTAGCATTGAGTTGAACCCTGGAACGAGGCCTATTGCAGACAGAGTTTACAGAATGTCGCCGTCAGAACAGGATAAGTTGTATCCACATAAAGAAGAGTTGAAGTCTAAGGGATTCATCCGAGACAGTAAATTGCCCTGGGCTGCGCCAGTGATTCTAGTTCCCAAGAAGGATGGGTCGACAAGGATGTGCATCGACTACCGCAAGCTGAATGCAGTAACAGTGAAGAATAAGTACCCACTACCAAGGATTGATGACCTGTTTGACCAGTTGAGCAAGGCCAGCATCTTTTCCAAGATCGATCTTCGGTCAAGATACTATCAAGTAAGAGTCCGGGAGCAAGACATACCGAAGACAGCATTCAGATCTAGATATGGGCATTATAAGTTTTTAGTAATGCCCTTTGGACTAACCAACGCCCCCGCAGTATTCATAGATTTAATGAACCGCATCTTTCTGCCGTATTTAGATAAATTTGTGGTGGTGTTCATAGATGACATTCTTGTCTATTCCAGCAGTGAAGAGGAGCATGAGAAACATCTTAGGACTGTCTTACAGATATTGAGGGAGCATCAACTTTATGCGAAGCTCGACAAGTGTGAATTCTGGTTAGATCATATTTCGTTCCTGGGGCATGTAATTTCTGGGGCAGGAGTGTCAGTAGATCCGAAGAAGATTGAGGCCGTAGAGCATTGGCCAGTCCCAAGAACGGTTGCAGAAGTACGAAGTTTCTTAGGATTAGCTGGTTACTACAGAAGGTTCGTGGCAGACTTTGCCAAGATCTCTGCGCCCTTAACACGTTTGACGCACAAGGACGTAGAGTTTGTTTGGTCAGCTAGCTGTCAGGCATCATTTGAAGAATTAAAGAAGAGATTGATCTCAGCCCCGATCTTGACGCTTCCAGTAGGAGCGGGAGGCTTTACAGTATATTGTGACGCATCTGGGAAGGATCTTGGATGTGTATTGATGCAGCACGAAAAGGTGATAGCATATGCATCTCGACAGCTTCGAGACCATGAGAAGAATTACCAGACTCACGATTTGGAGTTAGCAGCTGTGGTGTTTTCACTCAAGTTGTGGAGGCATTATTTATACGGGGATTGGGTAGAGATCTATACTGATCATAAGAGTTTGAAATACGTATTCACGCAGCAAGATTTGAATATGAGGCAAAGAAGATGGTTAGAACTACTGAAGGATTTTGACTTAGATCTTCAGTATCATCCAGGCAAGACGAATATAGTTGCAGATGCACTGAGTAGGAGAGACAATGCCTTTATCTTGACCTCGCAGAAGCATATTTTAGAAGACCTTCAGAGTATAGGAATCGAAGTAGTTTTGCCAAGGGATATAGGAAGAATGACCAGTATGCAGATTCAGTCAACCTTAGTAGAGAGGATAAGGGCAGCACAAGCAGAAGATCCACAGATTCAGAAGTTGCGGTCGGAGTGTGAATCAGGCCTAAGAAAGGATTTAGTGATTCATGAATATGGTACGCTCAGGTTTAGAAACAGACTCTGTGTACCGAGTGGAGACCTTCGGCAAAAAGTTATGTCCGAAGCTCATAGTTCTATTTACTCCATTCATCCAGGAGGAACGAAGATGTATCGAGATATCAGGCAGTTCTTTTGGTGGAATGGCATGAAAAGAGAGATAACGAGATTTGTATCCAAGTGTCTGGTATGTCAGCAGGTGAAAGCTGAGCAGCAGAGACCAGCAGGATTGCTACAGCCGCTTCCTATCCCAGAATGGAAATGGGAGCACATCACGATGGATTTTGTGACCGGTTTACCTAGATCCCCGGCTGGCAAGAATGCAGTCTGGGTAATAGTAGATCGACTCACGAAGGTCGCTCATTTCCTTCCCTTCCGAGTTGGACAGACTACTGAACAGCTAGCAGAAATATACATGAAGCAGATAGTAAGGCAGCACGGTGTTCCAGTTAGTATAGTATCAGATCGAGATACGCGGTTTACTTCCCATTTTTGGCGGAGCTTACACCAAAGTTTGGGAACCAAGTTAAGATTCAGTACTGCTTATCATCCACAAACTGACGGGCAATCAGAAAGAACCATTCAGACATTAGAAGATATGCTACGGGCGTGTACCTTGGATTTTGGCGGATCTTGGGAGGATCACCTTCATCTAGTGGAGTTCTCCGATAACAACAGCTATCAGGCTAGCATTCAGATGGCCCCGTTCGAAGCATTGTACGGAAGGAAGTGCAGGTCCCCTTTGGCATGGGATGACGTCGGAGAACGAAAGTTGTTGGGGCCAGAGATGATCACGCAGACTGTGGAGATAGTTAAGTTGGTCAGAGAGCGCCTTCGAGTTGCACAGGACCGACATCGTCATTGGGCAGATCAGCATCGTAGGCCTCTAGAGTTTAGAGTTGGCGACCAAGTGTTTCTGCGGATTTCGCCTACTCGGGGTATCATCAGATTTGGAACCCGGGGAAAGCTTAGTCCAAGATACGTTGGTCCTTTTAAGATTCTCGCTCGGGTAGGTGATGTGGCTTATCGACTTGCCCTTCCGCCTTCGTTGACTGGCATACATGATGTGTTTCATGTGTCCCAATTACGTGGGTATATCCCGAATCTGAGTCATGTCCTCGATCATTCTGAGTTAGTCGTTGGTACCGACCTAACTTACGAGGAACAACCCGTGTCTATTTTGGACCGACGAGAGAAGGTACTCAAGAATCGGACGATAAGCCTTGTCCGTGTTTCTTGGAACCATCACTCTTCGGGAAAGTCAACCTGGGAGCGCAAGGACGAGATCAGATCTCGGTATCCGCATTTGTTTGACTAATAAGGTATATTTTTGCATCTTATTGACACGATTCCATGCTTATCTGCACCTGCTTGTTTTGTACTTTGTGATGTATGATAATAACTTCTATGATAATTAACTTGTATATGATTGTGCCTTGCTTGCCCTGATTTCACTATCCTGTCTTGGCTGGAATTCCGAGGACGGAATTTTTCTAAGAAGGGTAGAGATGTCACTCCCCAATCCTGGAATACGTATTTTAATACGTAAACCGATAAATTATATTTACCTTGAATTTATACGATATTTATTATGCAGTATTTCTTCATGCATTTCCTAAAAAAAGTATTCGACAAAATATTATTTCCTAATTTATTTTCTGCAGTTGGGCCTACAGTTTTGGCTCATTTGGGTAACCTATTCTTGGTTCACCAATGGTTCATCATGAACCCATGGGTCCAAGATCTTTATATATAACTCATCTCATTCTCTCTCCTCTTATTTACTTCCTCTCATTTACTTCCTCTCATTTATTTCCTCCACCAACCAAGGCAAGTACCAACTTGCTCAAGAGATGGATCCATAATTTTGTCAATAATTTCTTACAAAACTATTTGCCAAAACATGTTCTTCTCCTCAATCTATACTAGTTTAGAACTTGGAAATTTCCATTTTGAAGCTTTGATTTTTGTAGATCTAAGTTTTAATCATTTTCGGATTTCCTTGGTCTTGATCTATTTTCGTTGGGGTTTTGTGGGTTTTGATGCTTCCATGTGGAAGAGAATTCCATTTCACCTAAGACGGAACTTTGGAAATCCGGATTTGGAGTTCGGATGGCCAAGTTGTGATGTTTTGAAGCTTTGGGTTCAACCATGGTGTTCTTGCTGTTTGGAGAAGACAGAGAAAAGTGTGCCGAGCTGCTGAGCTTACGCACACTGAGATGCGTGTGCTTTTTAGCGCTGCGTACGCAGCCTTGAGTACGCTTTCTGTTGGAAGCGTGTCTCCCCTTAAGCCTGCGTGACTTTTCACGTACGCTGCCTTGAGTAAGCCTGCGTGACTTTTTACGTACGTTGCCTTGAGTAAGCCTGCGTGACTTTTCACGTATGCTGCCTTGAGTAAGCCTGCGTGACTTTTCACGTACGCTGCCTTGCGTAAGCCTGCGTGACTTTTTACGTACGCTGCCTTGAGTAAGCCTGCGTGACTTTTCACGTACGCTGCCTTGCGTGAGCCTGCGTGACTTTTCACGTACGCTGCGTGACTTTTCACGTACGCAGCTCCCCTTGAGCGTGCATGCTTTTGTGCGTACGCTTTTGATCTTTTATCAGATATTATATGCCCATTTTATATCCTTACGCCTTTTGTCCCGAGCATGATATGAGCACTAATGTGACCCCGGAGAACAAAGTGTTCCTACCCGATACATGTACCTGAATGTCCCAGTTCTTGTTCATGCTCAACAAATGACTCGTAACTCCACGTGGCGTATTTGTAATGATGCATTACACTAAAGAGGGTAGCACATGTTGACATACTGATTGACATGGATCCTCTTTGGGGTACTCGTACTAAAGTACGACTTTAGGAGGATAATCATGCAGGCCACAGCATGTGAGTCCAAGATTTCACCTAGGGTTAAATTAGGCAACTAAACATACTAGATGCATGGGGAGGGCAAAATCTCGAGATCGTGTTACACCAGCCGCCTTGAGATATTGTCTTGACGCGCCGGCTGGTCTCCACGTATACCGTGTCATCCGCAACGAGCGGATGACTGTATCCGATTAATTCCTGCTATATATTATATGTCTTGGCAAGGTGGCCTTACGAGGGACCTGTGCTCAATGACACCTGTCAACGCGAACCCCTGGGTTGGCTAGCCTTGCTGGAAAGATACGATCTGAGGATTTTGAAATAACATGATGCGAGGATAACCTCGTCCCACTAGAAACTCGTAGACTTGATTGGCCGTGAAAACGACTTGCGTGTATCTTATTACCTTCCATGAATAACCGAGGGAAGCGAACTGTCATGGTACGTGATCCAACCCATGTTCTTGTTTGATTGTTGGGTTGGTTATCGTACTATGACAGGCTGTGGACCGAAGTTATTAACGGAAGACTTATTCTGGTTGTGAAGTGCTACTTCTGTGAATGACTGAGGAACATGGTCTATCATGGTACATGATCCAACCCATGTTCTTGTTTGATTGTTGGGTTGGTTATTGTGCTGCGATAGGCTATCGACCGAAGTCACGATCAGGAGATTTTATTATTTAAACCTTTTTAACTTATGTGAAAGTTATAGAGTACGACATGTCCCGACTCCATACGGCACCTTTTGTCCTTGTTTGGTTGTAAGGGTGCCATATTGGTTCGAGGATGTTGCGCTACCCTATAATAGTTGCATAAGTATTACTATTATCAATCATTCTATTATCTAGGTTTTTAATCTTAACTCTTGTGCCCCTTTGGCGGTACTTGCTATTCGGGGCTGACCCCACTGGTTTTGTTTAGCCAGATCTCGTAGCAGAGCCAGAGGACACTATCTTCCTCCCTGACATCCATGGTGCATACTAGGAGCATGGCGGTTTGGGAACTCGAGTGGGTTTCTTCTCCACCACTCCTGCTTATATTTTGTGCGGCATTTAGCCACCGGCACCTGTTAGCCGGATTACATGATATTTTGTGTCAGTACAGAATTGTAAATAAACAGACTGCAGCTGTGTATATTTTTGTACTCCTGACTCTTTGAGATAGCTAAATTATAAAGCTAGTCTCTCATGATCATTTTGATGAAGCGTCAGGGACGCCTTACTGCTTTATCTTTAATGTTCATTTAATTGCTGATGTGACTTGATTGATTGAGACATAGAACTCTGTGGGACCATAGGAGACTTGATTGTAGTATGTACCCCCTAGTCTCTCGACAGCCACGATCGCCGTATGACGTTACGTACCTCATATGGAGTAGCTGGCCTAGTCCGTCTCCGTATTTCGGTACTGGGGCGTGACAATACAGCATTAGGCTACCTGCCTATTTGCGGTGCTACGCCGCTATGACTTGGCTTGCAAAGTCGAGGCATTACCCCTACCTGGAAACCTCATAGTGGAGTCATCCCACTGTAGTATGGAGTTTTACTCCTTGTAGTGCTGTGCTACCGTGCTTCCTGTAAAGCACACCAGGCATTCACTCTGCCTGAGAACTTATTAAGGCATTTAAGCCACCCTCAACATAGGATCCATTTTCTGCAGAAAACACATAGTAGACAACAATGGTTATGGGTTCGTAACCCTTCCATGTTCCCAAAAATAAGCACCCACTGTTACCTGATAGTTTTCCAGTCAGTGGTCCTCCCTTGAACCAAAAGTTAGATGTCTAGTAGATTTCTCTTTGAACTAATAACATAAAACTTTGTTGGCACCTACTTCCCACAGCTGATTCAACTCATCTATCAATAGTTGTAAATACACATCTATATTCCTCTTCAAATTATTCGGACCCAAAATAATAACGGTTAGAAACATGTAAGGAGTCTTGATACAAATCCTCGGCGGTAGGTTGTACGGAGTGACAATCATTGGCCTACACGAATATTGGGAACCCGAAAGTCTGAACGGGCTAAAACCATCAGAGGATAGCCCCAATCTTACATTACGCGGATTAGAAGCAAAATCTGGATACTCTCGATCGAAGTGCTTCCATGCTTCTCCATCGGATGGATAATCCAAAACTCCATCGATCTGTTCCCGTATATGCCAACTCATGTTCTTGACAATCTCCTTCACCAGAAACAAACTCTGCAACCACGGCGTCAAAGGCAAGTAGTACATCGAATCGGTCGGCTTTCTTGTACCGGGAGTCCTACTTGAACTTGTTGCCTTGTAGCGATCAACACCACAAAATTTGCACACGTCTTCATCCTTGTCGTCCTTGTATTACAACATACATCCGTTGCGACATGCATCAATTTTATCATATCCCATCCAGAGCAATCTCACCATTCTCTTAGATCGATAGAAATCTGTAGGTAACTTTGCACCCTCCGGCTCTATAATCAACTCGATGATTCGGTTGTAGCATTCTTGAGACATGTTGAAATTGGACTTGATGCTCAGCAGTCTTGTAACCACCTCCAACAGTGAATGATCCTCACAACCAGGATACAAAGGAGTCCTTGCATTCTCCAGCAACTCCATGAACTTCGCAGCATCGGCATTTGGTGCCTCCTCAGTCGCATCATGATTGTCCGGATCGAAAGTAGGTCCCGCAGCATCGAAAACCATGTTCGCCCACCCTTCGTCGTAATCAGCGTGGTCATGGACATCCACATACGGCTCCAAATTAGGCTCTGGCTCCGATGCTAAAGGCATAAGTTCTCCGTGTGAGGTACACTGATAGTAATTCGGCATGAAACCTCTAGAGTATAAATAATATTGTTGGCACATCTGTTTTGATAGATTGACTACTTTTAACCTCTGCACTGTTTTAGCTCTAATTATCTATAGGATTACTGACAAACAAGAAATACAAGGATAGAAGTGTCTGGAAATTTTTTTCGTCAAAAGACATATATCGCAAACACTCAAAAGAAGATGGTAAGGAATAAAAGCAAACAAGATGATCAAAAGCTCCTTTGTCCGTCCTAGAGTCTGTAAGCGTCTAGGAGATCATGTACGCACTTTGGTAAAGATGACAAACTAACTTGGTATAAAATTCAAATTAATCTAATATGAAGAACTGGATAATCCGTCGGATTTTCGCAGAAATTCGACGGATCATCCGATCGGAAACAACAAGTTAGTGAGCAAAAGTTCGAATAATCCGTCGGACTTCTGCAGAAATCCGACGGATAATTCGATCAATCACTACAGCATTTGTGAGCAAAAGTTCGGATAATCCGTCGGACTTCCGCAGAAATTCGACGGATAATCCGATCAACCACAGCATCCTATGTGAGAAAAAGTTCGGATAATCCGCCGGACATTCGCAGAAATCCAACGAATAATCTGCTTGTCCTTGCTGGCCTTATTTAAATTTCAAATCTAACGAAAACTATCAAGTGCATTAAATGCATCCAACGGCTCTATTTCTAGCCGTTGCTGTACAACGGATAATCCGGAGGACTTTCGCGGAAATCCGTCGGATAATCCGGTTGTCGGCTGATAGTTCCTTTTGACTTGAAATTTGTATAAATAGGTTTCCGCTCTCTTCATAAAGACTTATCCATTTGAGCTTTAAATTTTCAACTACCAAGAGAGCATTTACATTACTTTACAAAGCTTCCATTTGTCATCAAACCTAAAGTGCTAGAGTTTTCAAGTGGTGAAGATCTTCAAATGTATAAGAAGATCAAAAGCCTTTTTTCTCTTAAAAAGTTGAAGTTGACGAGCCTTCGGAAGAAAAATCGTGTGTAAGAAGTTGGCGAGCTCTTCGGATCCAAAATTGTGTTGAAGTTTACGAGTTCTTCGGATCCAAACTCGTGTGTAACTATTTACTCAAATAGTGGATTAAAGTCGGAGAGAGTTTCGGGACTGGAGTACCCCTTGGGAGGATACCAGGATACATCGAGTGTTTGATTCTCTTTCTCTCATCTATTATCCTTTAAATAGCTTTTAATTGTTGGTATTATTTTATTACCCTATTCATCCCTCCTCTAGTTCTACAATTGGTATCAGAGCTTCGTCTCTCGATTTGTTTTTACCTCCCTAGATTGATCCATGGCCACTAATCCTAGTACCAACTCATTCCACAATGATGGACACTCCACAAATAGACCTTCTCTATTTGGTGGAAATAACTATAACTATTGGAAAATTAGGATGAGCATTTATTTGAAATCCCTAGACTTCGATCTATGGAATTGTGTTATTAATGGCATTCCTACATCTTCCTTGGGTATTGAGGAAGTAGTTTCAGACACCCTTAGAGGTAAACTCACCGAGAACGGTGAGAAGATTGCTAGTCGAGATGCAAGTCTATTAACGCTCTCTACTGTGCTTTTGATAGCAACGAATTCAATAGAATCTCCACTTGCAAGACTTCTAATGAAATTTGGAAACTCTTAGAAGTCACTCACGAGGGAACTTCTCAAGTTAAAGAATCAAAGATTAGTAGACTCACACAAGAATATGAGTCTTTTAAAATGAAACAAGATGAGTCTATTACTTTGATGTTTACTCGATTCGGTGATATTATTAACCCTCTTTCTTCTCTTGGCAAGGAATATCCCACTCATGAAAAGATTAGAAAGATTCTCCGGGGACTAGTGAAAGAGTGGAATCCTAAAGCTACCGCCATCATTGAAGAGAACGACCTGACAACAATGAACCTTGAGACCCTCATGGGAAAACTCATGACACTTGAGTTAGACATGAAGGACCAAGAAGAATCTTCCCTAAAAGAAAAGGAGAAGGAGAAGGCTAAAGAAAATGAGAAGTCTCTAGCTCTCAAGGCTACAAAGTCCTTTTCAAAGGACACCTCCGACGATGACAAATCGTACGATGAAGATCTTGCTCTCACTGCCAAGCACTTCCGAAAGTTTCTTAAGTTCAACAAAGTAAACCGATCAAGACGGGACACTGATAAAGAACCTTCTTGCTACAACTGCAGGAGAACCAGACATATCAAAAGAGATTGTCCCATAGCAAGAAAAGACTCCAGCAAATACGAGAAGTCCAATAAGGGAAGCTCATCTTCTAGGAAATACGCAAACACTAGCATATGGTGTGAAAGTGTTGCTAGTGACTCGGATAACGACAAAGAATGCAAGCACAATGCAAATGTTTGTCTCATGGCAACCGAGGTACTCAATAACTCCTCTATGACTGCTTTCTCTTACAATGATTTAGAAAATGCTATTCTTGAACTACATGATGAACACAAGATCATAAGAAATAAATATAAGAAATCTCTCAAAGAGATTGACTTCTACAAACAAGAAATAGAAAGGCTCTCTAGTGTCATTTTTGATATAAAAGAAAAATCTCATATGTCTGACACGGATGAGATTGTGTCCTTAAGACTAAGACTCCAAGAATCACAAGACGACATCAAGAAAAGGGATATCGAGATTCAATCCCTCAAGGAGGGATATGAATTTGCCATGCACAAGACGCTTGCTGCTAACCAAAGAGAATATGCAACCTTTATCAAATACAATGACCTTCTTGTGAACAATAAGAAACATGGTGATAAGGGCAAAGTCTACACGAACACACAACGCCATAATCCTAGGCGTACCAACACACATCACAACACTCACAAGATTCATATTCACAAAAATACTACACGAAGAGAACCCTTGGTAAAGAGAAACACTTCTCATCATGCTTTCTATTACCATCATCGTAATGTTCTTGCAAAAAATCCTCAGCTCACTAGAACTCCTTATACACAGAACACACACCATTTTTCTCCAGACCTATATCACCCATTATATGGCACTACTGTGGTTTACAAGGACACACCTCTCATTACTGTCAAATAAGAAAATATGTTGATATGAGAATGTTTAAATGGGTTCCTAAAGCTAACAATCAAGGACCCAAACATTCCTGGGTACCAAAATCTTCATCTTCAACTTGTGTTGTAGGTGAACCCCCCTTCGCATGCTAGAAGCAAATGGATCCTCGATAGTGGTTGCTCACGGCATATGACCGGTGACGCTTCACTCTTTGCAACGCTATCGATGAAGAAGGAAGGACATGTATCCTTCGACAACAATCTCAAGGGGTATATCACAGGCAATGGTAATATCGGTTTCCCTCCTTATCTATGCATTAAAAATGTGTGTCAAATCTCAAGCACAACCTTCTCAATATTAGCCATCTTATGGATAATGGGTATGATATTAAATTTGTCAAACACAAGTGCTTCATCTCCGATAGCACTAGTAGGTCTATTGTATATGAAGGGATTAGAGATAACAACATTTATGTTCTCTATCTTGTTGAGAATACTAACAATGACAGGTGCCTAGTAGCAAATAATGATGAAAGTTGACTTTGGCAAATGAGACTTGGGCACGCCAACATGTACACCATCTTCTGACTAGCTACCAAGAAGCTTGTCAGAGGACTCCCAAGCATTCCCTTCAAGAAAGACATGGTATGTGAAGAATGTGAGAAATATAAGTTGACAAAGTCTTCCTTCAAGTCCATCAACTCAGTAAGCACTACTAGACCTCTTTAACTCGTTCATATGGATTTATTTGGCCCTAGTAGAGTGGCGGATCTTAGTGGAAAACTCTATGCTTTTGTTTTAATTGATGATTTTTCGAATTTACTTGTATTATTTTTCTTGCTAGTAAAACTGATACTTTTTGTGAATTTGTTTGTTTTTGTAAACGTGTTCAAAATAAAAAAGGCATTATGATCAATAAAATTAGAAGTGATCATGGAGGAGAATTTGATAATGCCGCTTTTAAAAGGTTTTGTGAAAAGAATGGTTTTGGTCATGATTTCGCTTGTCCTAGAACTCCACAACAAAATGGAGTTGTGGAAAGAAAGAATAGAACCCTTGGCGATATGGCAAGGGTCGTGTTAAACCAATTCAAGCTTCTCCAATATTTTTAGACGGAAGCCGTTAACATGGCATGCTATGTTATAAATAGAGTCTTATTTTACCTATTTCTAAGAAAACTCCATACGAGCTTTGGTATAACAAAATTCCCTCTATTGATTATTTCAAAGTTTTTGGAAGCAAATGTTTTATTTTGAACACCAAGGATAACCTAGGCAAATTTGAAGAAAAAGCCTATGAAGGTATTTTTTTCTTGTCTATTCTATGCATAGTAAAGGTTTTCGTATCTTTAACAAAAGAAGTCTTGTTGTCGAAGAATCAATAAATGTCTCTTTTGATGAACTTAACACTTCTACATCCTCCTCATCAAATGATGTTGATGACATCTCTCTTGGATTGGAAAACTCTTCTCTTGGAGATACTGGTCCTTCTTCATCTAACAATAAAGTTGAGACTATTCCACCCGAAGAGTCTCTACCAATAGACTCTCCTCAAGAGGATCTCCCTAATGAATGGAAATTTGTCCCTCATCATCCAAAAGAGCTTATTATTGGTGACTGTAGGAACGAAGTCGTAAAGTAGAATACTCTAGAGGGAGGGAGGTGAATAGAGTAGACAGCGGAATATTACTAAAAAAACTTGTTAGCAGTAAGATCATAGAATTAAATCAATAATCACAAAACAATAACTGTAAAAGAAATGAGATCAGAAGGCAAACACAAACACAGCGATGTATATTGGTTTCCCTCTTGTGAGGACTAGTCCAGTCGAAAGAACTCTAGCTTCCAGTTGAATCCACTATTGGAAAATCCCGTAAGTTTTCATACGAAGTCCTTGCAACTTCTACAGACGTGAGCTTTGATACGAAAAACTCGACCAACTTCAATTTTGAAGAGTCTTTCTTTAATTAAGCCTCTGATTACAATTTCTCTGAAATCTTCTAGACCGTACCGTACCGGCAAATTGACTAGGGAATTGTAACTGACTTGGGATTTGAAAATGAAAGCTTTTTAGAACTCTTTGGAATAGAAACGTAATCTTAGAAGAAAAGAGATAAAAGTGAATTGAGTGATTAAAATGATCAGAATTCTTCTTTATTTATAGTTTTTCCAAAGGCAGAACTCTGGCAGAATTCGGACAGAACTCTATAAGAAAAATTCGCAACTAAAGGGAGACCAAGTTTTCAAACGTTCGAAAATCAAACGGTCACTAACCGAACTCTGGCCGAACTCTGGCCGAGTTCTGTCAGGGTTGGTCGGGTTTTTTTTCAAAAATGATTTTCGAGCTTTTTGAAATCCTTTAGAAGCTTTTGTAAATAAGGGATGTTTTTTAAAACATAGGTCATTTTTTGAAAACGATTTTGGATAGCCTATTTGACAGTACGACTCGGTGTACAACGTATTTCTAGACTCAATAAAAGTAAAAAATATATTGTATAAAGAAATACAGACTCGAGTGGCAAACACAGCTTGGTCTTGAACTGAGTAGATATCCGATCTTGATCAGTGTCCAAGTGTCCAAAATATCTTTAGTAAACATCTGTATATCGAGACAGAGTTTAATCAATTATTAAAATCATGTTTAACCATGACCAATGAGCCAACAATCTCCCCCATTTTGATAATTGACAAACCTTGACCGATATAACATCTTTGGTCTTTATCAAAACCAATTGTACCAAAAAAGTTGTTTATGTAGATTGTTCATATCCTGTATTCCTACAAGAGAAGGTGTTAGATCTTATTTCTCCCCCGTTGTCACTTAGCAAAATATTTGCAAAAGAGAAAGCTCCCCTGTAATATATGCATAAGCAACAATCAGTGAAGAAACATAACAAAAAGATATATGAATTATGTATCACAGGCAGTTAAAAGTATTCATAGACATGGTATAAATTTTTTTTACAGACAGTTCGTATCGAAGCATAATAAAGAGTGTTATAACAAGATATGCTAAATAGAACTAAACTGAAATAAATCTCTAAAATAGAGAAAATAAAAAAAATGTTTCATCAGACAGAAGTCACAAAAAAAAATCACAACCACACATGCAAATAATAAAATTACTGATACTAGCTTGGAATGTCGGAGCATTTCCAAGTAAACATAGACAATAAAAACCGTCTCAATAGTACGACAACTAGACAAGAATGTCCAGATCACATAACATCCTCATCATCAGCAGTAGTCCCAGGACGACCACCATATCCAGAAGGACCAGCTCCAGAAGAATGTGGAGTAGATTCAGGACCACGGTACCAATCATAAGCGTTATCGGGTTGGAACAGAGAGTGTACCGCCTCATCCTCAATGCGGTAACCAGATACAGCAGGGTCTCTAGGAAGAGAACTGGCAGAATGACCAGTTTGGACAAATCTGAGGTCAGCAAATGAGTTGGCAAAAGCCTGGAACCGAGTCACATCACGGAACTCATGTTCCCTGAAAGTGTCAACAAAGAACGTCTGCATGTTCGAGAGGTGCTGATGGATACCCTAAAAAGTCATAGGGTGTGGCTGAGGAGGAACATGGGCAGTAGGTGCAGGAGCAGGAGGTGCAGGAGCAGCGGCAGTGCTGCGACGAGAAAGCTAAAGATACTTGGGCTCAGGGTCCAGAGCGCAAGTGGATAAATTGATATCAAAACGCTGAAAGATGCGAGGGATAAATATCGTGTAGGAGCGATTGCGGTCTCTTCTGCGACATCTTTCCATCATCTGGATGATAGTCTTCGGGGCAGAAAAAGGAATCCCCTTAAGAATATGATAGAGGGCAGATAGCTCAAGTGCAGTGATATCATCTTTCGAAGTAGATTTCGGAAGAATAGTGGAATAGATGATACGATGTAACTCGTAGTTAAACAAGTTCAAGTTATTGGCCTTGAACTTTCCAGGACGAGCACGTGCTGGCGCACAAAGCTTATTCTTGAAACTAACAAGAGTCGTGCCCTTGGGAAAGTCGAAGTCGGTGATGTCATCGAGTGGGGGACCTTCGTTTGGGATACCAAGGATTTCTTCTAGCAACATATCATCGAACTCAATATCGATCCCGCCAACACGAGTTTTTGCGGTAAATGTGTCTAACACGAAGTTACAGTAAAATAGTCGAAGGGCATTAGTAGCTATAGGAAATTTATGGATAACGAGACGTTGTAACCCTAATGCCTCAAACAAGGGACGGTGATCGAGAAACACAATCCATTTCATCAGAGCGCCGATGCATATGTGACGCATGGCAAAATCGGTATACCATATCAATGCTTGGTCATGAGTTTTGAAGAAAAACTCATCATACAAGCCGTCACAAGATTGGACAGACGAAAAGAGGGAATCCGTATTCGTATCGAAAGATGATGCCTCTTCACTGGCATTAGTCTTCTTCCTCTTGGAAGGATTGAATCTCTTAGGCATTCTTTTCCAAAACTAGATAACCTAATGAAATTGAAAGTGGAAGAAAGAAGGAGTTATACCTTATGAAATTCAAGTATGTTGTAGAGGGATGAAATCTCTGCACGAATCCAAAGTTTGGATTGATTTCTCCACGCAGATTGGAATCAATAAGGTGGAGAAGAACTAAGGTTTGGGGGACTTCGGGCGGCTGTTGCTGTTGCTTTGAGGTGATTTGGAAGAGATAAAGAGGAGGGGGCCTCGGTTCCTGCTTAAAAGAGCACAACACCAACAGAACTATGGCCGAAGTCGGACCGAACTCGGGCCGAATTTGCCAAGGGTTCTCCCATTTTTTTTAAAAAAAATTGGGCCACATCCTTTTCATCAATTCATTTCAAATATTTAATTCAAAGTTTAGTAATTTTAAACTTCAAATAGTATAATTAATGTTATTTTATAAATTAAATTTCGTTACTCAGCGTCTGTTTCAGATTAGCTATAGGAGTACTGTCCCAGCTAACGGGAGTTCACCGGGGAACAATTAAGTACAGCTTCGCTTCGACCGTAGTCGTGGTGATAGACAGACTCTTTGTAGGCTTGTCTCGAAAACAGTTATTGAGTATTAAAAAATCAATTAATAAAACAAAATTAATTAATATTATTGACATCTAAAATTCCTAATTCTCGACGTAATTAATTGAAACGATCTTCCGCTAGAGGTTTTATAAAAATGTCAGCCAATTGATTCTGTGTGTCTATGTATACAAGGTCTATATCTCCATTTTGTTGATGATCTCTAAGAAAATGATGTCGAATCTCGATATGTTTAGTACGAGAATTACATACTGGATTCTTAGTCAAATTAATAGAACTAGTGTTATCGCAGAAAATGGGTATGTGTGTGAAGTGTAAGCCAAAGTCATCTAAAGTTTGCTTCATCCACAAAATTTGTGCACAACAACGTCCTGCGACGATATACTCATCCTCAGTTGTTGATAATGCAACATAATTTTGCTTCTTGCTAAACCAAGAGACTAGGGCTTTTCCTAGGAAATGACATGTGCCACTGGTACTTTTTTTATCTACTTTGCATCCAGCAAAATCAATATTAGAATAACCGATTAGGTCAAACGACGTGGTTTTAGGATACCATAAGCCGACAGAAGAAGTGCCTCTAAGGTATCGGAAGATACGCTTAACTGCGCACATATGTGATTCCTTAGGATTGGCTTGAAAACGTGCACAGAAGCAAACACTAAATATAATATCAGGTCGACTAGCAGTTAAGTACAGTAGGTTACCGATCATACCTCGATACTTACGTATGTCTACGGGTTTGCCTTGTTCATCAATATCAAGCTTGGTTGAAGTCGCCATTGGAGTGCAAAGTGGTTTGACTGCTTCCAGGTCGAACTTTTTTAATAAATCTTTTGTGTACTGTGCTTGATTTATGAATGTCCATTGTTGGTTTGTTAGATTTGTAGTCCGAAAAAGAATTTTAGCTCTTCCATCATGCTCATCTCAAACTCATTATGCATACACTTTGAAAATTCTTGACAAAGAGATTCATCAGTAGATCTAAAAATAATATCGTCTACATAGATTTGAATCAAAAGAAGATTGCTATTCAAAGACTTTATAAACAATGTAGTGTCAACATTTTCCTTTGAAAAATCGTTGTCAAGTAGAAAAGAGATTAGACGATCGTACCAAGCACGAGGGGCTTGTTTCAAACCGTATAAGGCTTTCTTCAATTTGAAAACATAATCAGGATTTTTGAAATCAGTAAACCTGGAGGTTGAGCTACATAAACTTCTTCTTTTATAAAACCATTTTAAAATGCGCTTTTAACATCCATTTGAAATAATTTGAAATTATGAAAACATGCAAATGCACATAACATGCGAATGGATTCTAATCTCGTAACTGGGGTATAAGTCTCATCGTGGTCGATACCTTCTTCTTGATTGTATCCTTGAGCTACGAGTCGAGCATTATTATGAGTCACTAAACCATTCTCATTCAATTTTTTCGGAATACCCAACGGGTGCCAATGACTGGATGATCAATGGGCTTGGGAACAAGTTCCCAAACTTGATTCCGTTCGAATTGGTTTTATTCCTCTTGCATAGCATCTAACCAAAAATTATCACTACATGCTTCTTCAATATTTTTGGGTTCAAGCTGTGAGATAAAAGCAACACAGGAAGCTATATCTTTATTAGAGGAACGAGTACCTACACCCTTGGTAATCTCACCAATTACCAAGTCCTTTGGATAATCTGCCAATAATCTCATCTCTTTTGGTATATCCTCAGGATTGTTGGTTCCGGCTTCTGGTTATGTATGTGATTTGCTTGAAGACTCAACTGGTGCTTGGTGTGGAGGTTCTGCATCTTTGTGTGAAGGTTTTGCAGTAGCTGTACTTGGTGTACTTACGTCTTTATCATCGGTATCGACTGAATATTGATTTAGTTCATCAAACTTGACATTAATTGATTCTTCGATGATCATGGTTCTCTTATTGAAAACTCCGTACCCTTTGCTTTTCATCGCATAACAACGTTCTTGGATTTAAAGACGGATCGGGTAGCTTTGTTCTTTTCACATTCGCTACATACCGTATCCTTCTTGAATGATATGTCCGGTAAGCCGCCTACCAACTTTTTTGTGGATAATCTTGAATTTGTGTCAATATTTGCATGACCGAGTCTCATATGCCATAGTTGACTCTCAATGCTTTTAGCTATCAAGCATCTACCTGCTTTGTTAGCATCTTCTAACAGATAGAAAATATATATGTTGTCTTCCCTGATACCTTCAAAGATAGTACTACCAGTTAAGCTATCAACTATAGTACATTTATCTTTGACAAAGTTAATGCCATAACCGTGATCAGCTAAATGGCTTATGGTGAGCAGATTATGTTTTAACTCGGTAACTAGACAGACATCTTTAATCACAGGGTAGGGAGCCTTACCAATGTCACCGATACCGATTATGTAACCTCTCATATTATTACCGAAGGAGACGTATCCATCTTTATTCTTCTTCGACAATGTTACGAATTGTAGTGCCCTGACCCGCAAGATGCCTTATGATGGATGGTTGGTTCGATGAACCCTTGTTGGACTTAGGATATGCGAAGGATCGCTTGGAAGGCTATGCGATCGTGGCGGGAATCGTCCTTTGAATGTGAATAGTGTTGAACCCTTCAAAGATCCTTTAGCTTCACGCTTAAAATAAGGATGAGTATGCTATATTTCTTATTGAGTTGCTCAATAACACCTTGTATGGAATTTGAAAAGATAATGAAAGATAATAATCACCTGAACGTAAATTATTGTTGCTAGATGAATTGTATGCTTGTACGTTGTTGCGATGAAATACATGACAAGTGAAGCAAAGTCCCAAATACTTGGGCGGTGAGTATATCTAGCCTCGGCTCAATGAATAGATGGTAACACAGATGCTAAGTCCCAGGAATTGGGCGGTGAGTACATTGAGTTGGTTGGAAAGATGTATGGTAGCAAAGATATGGCAAAGAGATTGGGTAACAACATTCTATTATCCTGTGCCGATGTAGAATGTTGATTTCACTAAGACCCTGGATTGGGCAGATGATAATGTGAGCGTTGGCTCAAGGCAAGATGGCAATATGAATGAGAATGGTGGCTCAATTACTTAGTGTTTCTTATCATGCATTATATGTTTTCTTCTTAGATAAGTTGCATATACTTGCATGGTCATGGACAACTTGTATACAAGGTAGTTCCTCAAACAGTATTCCTAGGCCATAAAACTCGGTTCGTCCTAGGGGGAACAAGGATGGTGTCGACGTACTGACATCGGGATTTCAGGACTTGCAGTGGAAGCTTGCTACCGTCCACTGAAAGGACGCTGAAATCCTCTGGTGCTAAAGTAGTAGCACGGTGTTTCGGAAACCTCCCATGGATTCGTACTCCATTTCGGAGTTAGCCGTTCGCCAAGTTGATCCAAGATGGCGTGTCGCTAGTGACCTTCATATAGATAGGTCCGGTGCTAATGATGTCTTATGTAGGCAGAGTAAGTTATTACTCAAATACAAGGAAGGATGTCGGCTGTTGGTAAGAATCACCTGAACGGTGATATGCATATTGAATCATGATATTGTTCTAACAATGTCTTGGCAGGTAGAGTAAGTATTATAATTGTACAAGGATGGCTACATGACCGTGGATAAGAATCAATAAATGGTGATAACTGCGTACTTTTAATTATGTTGGCTATGAGATTTGCATGCTTTACTTCTTGTCGGCTATAACATGAAATTGACCCTAAGGCAATGAGAAAGACCATTGTTAATAATGTTCTATAACATGATTACTTAGTGTTGTCTTCTTAGGTGAGTTGGGCCAGCATCGCTCGTCAGTACATTGATGATGTACTGACCCACGTTGTGGGCAATATTACAGGTGTTTGCTTATGGGGAGAAATCCTTTGATCAGTGCTTGGCATCGATAAATCGGATGGGTGTGCAGAAGCTCTTCTTTCAAGAAGATGTCTTCTGCTATACGGGACATAATGTATGGAACAGTGTAATTCAGTTGTACTAGTGAAATTGTAGCCAAATTGGCAAGTCATTGTAAAGAAGTCGGTATATTCAGTTGTAGCCTAAAGGGCAAGTGTATACATTCAGTTGGCTATTCAAAAGTCTTGTAATCGGTTGTAAAATCTGTATTCCGCTGCAAGTCTTGTAATTCATTATAATTATCAGTAAAGAGATACATTTCTTCATATCTTGTGTGACTTCAATTTATCTGCTTGGTTTTGCTGCGTTGTCGATATTTTTTGAGAATTACCAGGAACTATAATGGTTTTGCCTTGTATAAGTGCAATCTAGACTTGTACGGCATCACGCCCAGTGGCTAGTTTTCGATCCTCTGGGATCGGGGCATGACACGAATAGTGATGCATCACTGGTTATGTGTCATGAGCAACTGCTGTCGAGGATCTATTTGCTTCTAGCATGTCAAGGGCATCCCACCTACAAAACAATTTGCAGATGAAACTCTTGGTACCCATTTCTTGTAGGGTCCTGACATGTTAGTCTTCGGTATTCATGCATAAATATTTAAATCTACTAGCTTTCTGATTCTACATGCAGAGGATATATGACTAATGAGACCACAATAATGACATTTTGCATGTTGAGTGTTGAATGTTGTGTGAGGTGCATGATTGGTAGGTTTCAGTTTTCTAGTATAGAAAAATGTATGCCTATTAGTCTTCTTGGGAAGTGGTTTGTTTTGACAGTGTTTGGTTTGGGTGTGTTCTGATGATTCGGTAATTGACACGTGTTAGAATAGGAAGCAGCAACTTCAAGCCATTTTCCTAAACTAATTTTCAACTTTTTAGAAGTGTCATATAATCTAGTATAGTCAGATATAAGTGTTTCCATTCTGATTTGTGCACCCTGGAGACTCTTTCTTTCCTTAGATAGGTCTTCCTTTAGCTGGATGATAGTTTGGTCTTTTTCTTCGGATAACTTGGTAGTCTCGTGTAACAACAGCTTAATAGAAGAAAGCTCACCAGACTCAATAGAAGAAACATTATTTCTAACATCAACTAGTTGGTCGGTAAGTCTTCCTATCTCACCTTTGTACTCTTTAAGTACCTTCTTAGAGGTTTCATATTTATTACGCATTTTCCTGTAGTCATTTAATAGGTCACTGAAAGCCTCTCCTAGTTGCTCAAAGGTGAAATCATCATAAGGATCAAATGTGAGCCCTTAGCCCAATTTTTCCTATTTATTTATTATTTAATTTCTTCTCTAAATATATTTTTCTTCCCTTTTGGTAATATATGTGAAAGTGCAGGATAAATATGTAATTAGATAAAGGAATGAGATATTGGGTTTTGCAAATAGCAATTTCCTTAAGGGGTTTCTTCGCAAAAGTCCAATTCTATTCAAAAACAGATTAGAAGCAGGGATTTAAACTCTGCAATTCAAACTCCAAACGGCCAAGCTTAGGGGAGTTAGATAGGATCAAATCCTTCTCCTCTCTATCTCAACGGGATTGATCGGCCTCTATATATAGGTATGTTATTTAGCCTTCCCTAAACCCTAGAAGCCTGCCGCCCTTCTTTTCCTTGAGAGAAAAGACACGTCTCGAGGAGTCGTCACGCAAAGACTTTGATTCTTCCTCACAGGTAATCCTTACCTCTCTGAACGATTCCTTAATCCTTAAAATCTTAGCCAAGTCAATTATGTTAGTCCATAATAGCTTAAGTGTTTGGGTTAATGCCAAGAAGGAAAATCTAAGGCTAAACAAGGTAGTTGGTATCGGGAAACAAGTAAGATCAGACACGGACCGGGGCAAGTGACTGTTCTAATGGAGAATTGGGTGGTCAATTGTTTAAGGGGGTTTGGTGACTACCTGTGCTCATATATCGAGAGTTCCTGCATGTATAAGAGCAGAGATAGTTGTCTCTGGAGTTCAGCAAATAAGATAGGTGTGTAGAGAATGTAACAACAGGCTCGTATCATACATACGAACATGGACTGTGATGTAACCAGCGTAACTATATGCATCCTTCTTTCAGTTTTGAGAACCGGGTAGGATAGATAGATGATGTGGTAAACTGGGTAACAGAGTACATGCAAGTATCAACCTATAGTTGCTTTGAGTGTCCAGTTAGGAACAATGACAAGAAAGAGTTGCATGTACCCATGTGCATATCCGGTGTCCACCCGTACGTATCAGTCCGTGTCTTATAGATGAGGTTATACATTAGTTCAGGAGTGCTAGAGGGATATTGGGTATTGACGTATCGGAGAATAGACTGTAGTTGCCTGCAGGTATAGAGCATACCACAAGTGGAATTGTGTGTGTGTCTCTTCAAGAGACATGCCATATGATCCAAGATAGGAAGTAATGCCCAGATGTTGGGTGCCATAATTTAATTTCAGATTGGTCGGGATAGGGTTAATGTGGTGCAATAGAAGAATAAATAGGATGTCATAGGGAGGGACTGCATTTGGAGTTTAGAGTTTACTTTAGAGGTGAACTCGAAAATGCAGAACAGTAGGGTTCAAGCCAAGGGAAAAATCAAATACCACCCCAGAGGCAAACCTATAGGGTATCAGTTAAGGAAGAACATGGTGTACCTTCGATTTAGATTATAGGTGCCGGGTGTATCAGTTGGGTTTTGGGATAGAAATACCAAGCCTAGTGTATGCGGTTTTGAACTCAATAGCAGGATTTTGTATTACCCTCATTTAAGGCATCAGCCAACACAGTTGGAGAGTATCATATACGGAAGGTCATCGATTCCAAGTTTACAATAGTAGCAGTCAAACATGGGGATGGGGGTTGGTACCCATGCCAAATCTTATAAGGATTTATTAGCAGATTGTTTGTAACAATCTTTGTATTATATATGGCAGTAGCCAAGTTGCATAACCATTCTGAAATACCAGAAAGAATTACCAAGGGTTCAGTCTCAGTTTTGGGGAAAGCAGTCCAGGTTTGGAATGTGTGGTATCAGAGAATCCTAAGAATCAACCTATACAGCAATATGTTAGATTTCTTTGTATCAAACCTTGTGGAAAGTGCAATAAGTACTCTGTTACATAGACACATAGGCGGGTGGAGTAGATAGATACTATGAGTGGGTTGAATCTTATTATATCACCACCTGTAGCATGTACCCGAATCTTTGTTTCAGAAAATTCGGTATCAGACTTGAGCCAGGTGAGTATTAGAGGCTATGGAGCATCCTTCATCTCTATAGCCTACCCCATTTGTTGATTGGAAAAGGCTTGGATGATGATGATGGTCTTCTAAGGGTGCAACTTGGATAACCATACTGCATCTGTGCCTCATTTTTGAAATCCTTCTTACCCCATACGTCTTTAATGTCTGTCCCTTTTATTCATATTCATGAAGCATAGAAGAAGTATAATTTGGCAGAACAGCAAGATGATGCAAGATGATACGAAGGAGAAGTCGTATTGATAACAAAGATATGTCTAAGAGCAATCTTTTGTTAATTGGGAATCTGGGATCTTATAAAAAGGATGAGAGAAGCTACACTTTGTGTTCCAGAATGTTAACTAGAGTGGTAGTAGAACCTAGAAATGAATGTATCCAGTACAGGAACATAGGGTTAGATGGGCATTAGTAGAGGAGAGAGTTAACTCCTTATTTATGTAGTGCACTATAGAGAAATGGAAGGGAGGCAACACTATCCTACCTATTCTAGGTACAGGACCAACATGACATGTTGTGCCTGTAGTACAAATGTAACTATAAGACTAAAATAGAAATGTATAGATTTATACACTAGCAAGTTGGTATCAGTGGTAGCAAAACCTGTAGGATAGCACTAGGGGGTGTCAAGTGAGCAAGGCTATAGATGGCTAAAGAAAACAAGGAACAGTTAAGGCATAGTGTGTCGTGAAGGAACAGATGTGTTGGGAGTTATTGGTCATATGACATTCAAGTATAGTTGCAATAAATAGAGTAATAAAATATAAAACAAAACTTGGGAAAGTAAATGAATGTGGTGATAGTCCTAAGTAACAAATAGAGACAGGTAGTTGACATGTAAAACGACCAATCCTAGTTAAGGAAACAAATTAGTTTAGAATAGGCTTCAAGATCCAAATCCCAAGTAGTTAGAATAGCCTTGTTTTAATATCAATCATTGACACCGTAATTCTATCAAACAGGTTACTTGGACCTTGATACAGACTCTGACTCGTATCCACAGCTCAGGAACCCAGGCAAGTATACCTTGCCTTTCGTTACAGCTTTATTTACATGCTTCTCTGCTTTCATTATTCAGTTGACAGCAGACATGTGCTTTACCATTGCTCACAGTTAGCCTTGTAGCTTTATTGGATCTGCTTTTCACTTGTACTGGTTGAGTTATATCGTAGGACGATCACGTTATAGATTGAACTAATATTTTTTCTTATTTTAATTGTTTCCAACCTGCGAGTCCACACACGGGGCGAGGGTTGTCCATTGAACCTGCGAGTCTACAAACGGGGCGAAGGTTATCCATTGCACCTACGAGTCCATACACGGGGCGAGGGTGACTTGTCTCGAAACTAACCTGCGAGTCCACATTCGGGGTGAGCGTTGGTATTACCTTGATTTTCTTGTTTTACTTGTTTCCAGCAGTTCATTTATACGTAGCTGTTCCTACATTCATGTCTCGCGCTTGTTTAGTTTTCTTGCTTATATCTTGGATTTCTTTCATGCATGTTAAACTGTTAGAAAGGCTTGTATATTATGTATCTTGCTAGTCCTTTGAGGACCTGATGATCTCTTCAGGTTTAGCCGAGTATTGAGCCAGGTGTACGCGAGCAGGTTTGAGCCAGCATTGGACCACGGTACCACTGCAGATGAGGGTACTTTGATGATTAGCAGTTTTTGACTCATTTATCTTCCATTCCATGTATTATTTTACTCCGTCTACTGGTAGTGGATTTGTGTCCACCGAACGTGACCTGGATTCATGATGAGTTTGATATATCAGTTTATTCATTTTATATTCAGTTGATTGCGTCATATTTCTGTGGATGAGATCTAGATTGCCTCTGTGACTTGTTTATGTACTAGACAGCGTTCTACCGTCGACACTGCGGCGTAGGCTGGACTTGGACACATCTCGTATCCGAAAAGCGGGTACGGGTCGTGACAAATTTTTTTGGTGGCCCATGCAGGTCCACGTTAATCACTTCGGTTACATTACTGTGTCGTCGTGAGCCTGTACATATGATTAGAAACTTAGGATCTTGTCCACTGTCTTGAAAACAGTATTGATCTCTGTCCTTGATTTCTATTGAATCTTTGACTTGCATCCTGCTTGAAATCATTGTGCCGTCTAATGTTTTCTTTTATTGCAGTAAATGGATTCTCAAGACAGGAACAACGCCTTTCTGAACACCCCATCGGCTACAAGAGGATTCTTCTCGTACATCACCCCGCCAACGCAGGGAGGCCAGCTTACTCATCAGGGCGACTCCGCTCAAACGCAATACTCGAGATTCTGCAGAAACGACTTTCCACCCCCAGCACAGTTTCCTCCTCCAGCACTCTTCTATCATCCTCCACCCTTCGAGCCAGCATATGTTCCATATCCAGCACCAACCATGCACCCTGCACCAGCAACGTATCCAGCACCAGCCATGTACTCAGCACATGTTCTGCCTCTGCCACCTCCGCTGGACAACATTGCCCTCCTTTGGATCATCCAGCAGCTTATGACTTCTCAGAAGTGACAGGCTGACATTTTCTGCGACACCTTGAGAGAGGCTATCCAGACTAGAGACCCTCCACGACCGTGCCCTGGAACTTCTAAGAATTTTGTGGACCTTAGGCCCAGAGAATTCAAAGGAACAGAAGGGATTCTCTACGCGGATGAGTAGTTAGAGAACGTAGACCGCAACCTTCGGAGGGCTCGAGTTCCTGAAGACCTGAAGGTCGAGAATGCTAGAATGCAGCTTTACGACATTGCCCGCACGTGGTATAGAGACGAGCCACGGTTCACCGCGCCAGACGTGACTTAGGAGGAATTCAAGGAGCTGTTCAAAACGAAGTTCTATCCTGAAGCAGCCCGTGAAGAGTTGGAGAACGAGTTCGAGAGCCTAGAGCAGGGCAACCTCTCTGTCGACGAGTACACCGCAGAGTTCTCCCGCCTCAGTCGCTTTGCAGACACCTTGACCCCTGCAGCCAAAGCCAAGATGTTCATGAAAGGACTTTCATATGAAATCCGTATCGCCATCGCCACCAACCAGGCCACAACTTACGGAAAGATCTTGAAGGTCGCACAGGCAGTAGAAACAGAATTGAAGCGTAAGCGAAAGAGAGACAGAGACGCACAAGGAGGAAGCAGCAACCAACCGAGAGCGGCAAAGCGATCCAATATTTCGAAGAAGACCGCAGCACACTAATATCAGCAGCAGCCACAAGCAGCCCCATATCAAGTCCAAGACGTTCCCACCTGCCAGTATTGTACGAAGTGGGGCCACATCCAAGAAGAGTGCCGCAAATGGTTAGGGTTGTGTTGGACTTGTGGTTCCAACCAACACATATCTCGATTTTGTCCGAAAAGAAATGCGAGCGCCCCACCACTACCAACGCCACAAGGAGCAGCTAACGGTCATTCCTAGTAGATTATAGTAGTGGTAGAGTAAACATTGGTTTATATGTTTGATAGCAATATATGGTAAACTGTTCATTATAGTAGATCATAGCCTTATTGAATTTCGAGGATGAAATTATTTTAAGGTGGGTAGGTTTATGAGCCCATAGCCCAATTTTTCCTATTTATTTATTATTTAATTTCTTCTCTAAATATATTTTTCTTTCCTTTTGGTAATATATGTGAAAGTGCAGGATAAATATGTAATTAGATAAAGGAAGGAGATATTGGGTTTTGCAAATAGCAATTTCCTTAAGGGGTTTCTTTGCAAAAGTCCAATTCTATTCAAAAACAGATTAGGAGCAGGGATTTAAACTCTGCAATTCAAACTCCAAATGGCCAAGCCGAGGGGAGTTAGATAGGATCAAATCCTTCTCCTCTCTATCTCAACAGGATTGATCGGCCTCTATATATAGGTATGTTATTTAGCCTTCCCTAAACCCTAGAAGCCTGTCGCCCTTCTTTTCCTTGAGAGAAAAGACGCGCCTCGAGGAGTCGTCACGCAAAGACTTTGATTCTTCCTCACAGGTAATCCTTACCTCTATAAACGATTCCTTAATCCTTAAAATCTTAGCCAAGTCAATTATGTTAGTCCGTAATAGCCTAAGTGTTTGGGTTAATGCCAAGAAGGAAAATCTAAGGCTAAACAAGGTAGTTGGTATCGGGAAACAAGTAAGATTAGACACGGACCGGGGCAAGTGACTGTTCTAATAGAGAATTGGGTGGTCAATTGCTTAAGGGGGTTTGGAGACTACCTGTGCTCATATATCGAGAGTTCCTGCATTTATAAGAGCAGAGATAGTTGTCTCTGGAGTTCAGCAAATAAGATAGGTGTGTAGAGAATGTAACAACAGGCTTGTATCGTACATACGAACATGGACTGTGATGTAACCAGCGTAACTATATGCATCCTTCTTTCAGTTTTAAGAACCGGGTAGGATAGGTAGATGATGTGGTAAACTGGGTAACAGAGTACAGGCAAGTATCAACCTATAGTTGCTTTGAGTGTCCAGTTAGGAACAATGACAAGAAGGAGTTGCATGTACCCTTGTGCAGATCCGGTGTCCACCCGTACGTATCAGTCCGTGTCTTATAGATGAGGTTATACATTAGTTCAGGAGTGCAAGAGGGATATTGGGTATTGACATATCGGAGAATAGACTGTAGTTGCCTGCAGATATAGAGCATACCACAAGTGGAATTGCATGTGTGTCTCTTCAAGAGACATGCCATATGATCCAAGATAGGAAGTAATGCCCAGATGTTGGTTGCCATAATTTAATTTCAGATTGGTCGGGATAGGGTTAATGTGGTACAATAGAAGAATAAATAGGATGTCATAGGGAGGGACTGCATTTGGAGTTTAGAGTTTACTTTAGAGGTGAACTCAAAAATACAGAACAGTAGGGTTCAAGCTAAGGGAAAAATCAAATACCACCCCAGAGGCAAACCTATAGGGTATCAGTTAAGGAAGAACGGGGTGTACCTTCGATTTAGATTATAGGTGCCGGGTGTATCAGTTGGGTTTTGGGATAGAAATACCAAGCCTAGTGTATGCAGTTTTGAACTCAATAGCAGGATTTTGTATTACCCTCATTTAAGGCATCAGCCGACACATTTGGAGAGTATCATATAGGGAAGGTCATCGATTCCAAGTTTACAATAGTAGCAGTAAACCATGGGGAGGGGGGTTGGTACCCATGCCAAATCCTATAAGGATTTATTAGCAGATTGCATGTAACAATCTTTGTATTATATATGGCAGTAGCCAAGTTGCATAACCATTCTGAAATACCAGAAAGAATTACCAAGGGTTCAGTCTCAGTTTTGGGGAAAGCAGTCCAGGTTTGGAATGTGTGGTATCAGAGAAACCTAAGAATCAACCTATACAGCGATATGTTAGATTTCTTTGTATCAAACCTTGTGGAAAGTGCAATAAGTACTCTGTTACATAGACACATAGGCGGGTGGAGTAGATAGATACTATGAGTGGGTTGAATCCTATTATATCACCACCTGTAGCATGTACCCGAATCCTTGTTTCAGAAAACTGGGTATCAGACTTGAGCCAGGTGAGTATTAGAGGCTATGGAGCATCCTTCATCTCTATAGCCTACCCTATTTGTTGATTGGAAAAGGCTTGGATGATGATGATGGTCTTCTAAGGGTGCAACTTGGATAACCATACTGCATCTGTGCCTCATTTTTGAAATCCTTCTTACCCCAAACGTCTTTAATGTATGTCCCTTTTATTCATATTCATGAAGCATAGAAGAAGTATAATTTGGCAGAACTGCAAGATGATGCAAGATGATACGAAGGAGAAGTCGTATTGATAACAAAGATATGTCTAAGAGCGATCTTTTGTTAATTGGGAATCTGGGATCTTATAAAAAGGATGAGAGAAGCTACACTTTGTGTTCCAGAATGTTAACTAGAGTGGTAGCAGAACCTAGAAATGAATGTATCCAGTACAGGAACATAGGGTTAGATGGGCATTAGTAGAGGAGAGAGTTTACTCCTTTTTTATGTAGTGCACTATAGAGAAATGGAAGGGAGGCAACACTATCCTACCTATTCTAGTTACAGGACCAACAGGACATGTTGTGCCTGTAGTACAAATGTAACTATAAGACTAAAATAGAAATGTATAGATTTATACACTAGCAAGTTGGTATCAGTGGTAGCAAAACATGTAGGATAGCACTTGGGGGTGTCAAGTGAGCAAGGCTATAGATGGCAAAAGAAAACAAGGAACAATTAAGGAATAGTGTGTCGTAAAGGAACAGATGTGTTGGGAGTTATTGGTCATATGACATTCAAGTATAGTTGCAATAAATAGAGTAATAAAATACAAAACAAAACTTGGGTAAGTAAATGAATGTGGTGATAGTCGTAAGTAACAAATAGAGACAGGTAGTTGACATGTAAAATGACCAATCCTAGTTAAGGAAACAAATTAGTTTAGAATTGGCTTCAAGACCCAAAGCCCAAGTAGTTAGAATAGCCTTATTTTAATATCAATCATTGACATCGTAATTCTATCAAACAGGTTACTTGGACCTTGATACAGACTCTGACTCGTATCCACAGCTCAGGAACCCAGGCAAGTATATCTTGTCTTTCGTTATAGCTTTATTTACATGCTTCTCTGCTTTCATTATTCAGTTGACAGCTGACATGTGCTTTACCATTGCTCACAGTTAGCCTTGTAGCTTTATTGGATCTGCTTTTCACTTGTACTGGTTGAGTTGTATCGTAGGACGATCACGTTATAGATTGAACTGCTATTTTTTTTTATTTTATTTGTTTCCAACCTGCGAGTCCACACACGGGGCGAGGGTTGCCCATTGAACCTGCGACTCCACAAACGGGGCGAGGGTTATCCATTGCACCTGCGAGTCCACACACGGGGCGAGGGTGACTTGTCTCAAAACTAACCTGCGAGTCCATATTCGGGGCAAGGGTTGGTATTACCTTGATTTTCTTGTTTTACTTGTTTCCAGCAGTTTATTTATACGTAGTTGTTCTTACATTCATGTCTCGCGCTTTGTTTAGTTTTCCTGCTTATATCTTGGATTTCTTTCATGTATATTAAACTGTTAGAAAGGCTTGTATATTATGTATCTTGCTAGTCCTCTGAGGACCTGATGATCTCTTCAGGTTTAGCCGAGTATTGAGCCAGGTGTACGCGAGCAGGTTTGAGCCAGCATTGGACCACGGTACCACTGCAGATGAGGGTACTTTGATGATTAGCAGTTTTTGACTCATTTATCTTCCATTCCATGTATTATTTTACTCCGTCTACTGGTAGTGGATTTGTGTCCACCGAACGTAACAAAGTGGGTGTTTCAAAATAAGCTCAATGAAGATGGCTTCGTCACTCGTAACAAAGCCCGATTGGTTGCTCAAGGCTATAACCAAGAGAAAGGCATTGACTACGAAGAAACCTATGCTCCGGTTGCACTTCTTGAATCTATTCGAATGTTTTGCGCTTTTGCTTGTTTCAATGGTTTTAAGCTTTTTCAGATGGATGTCAAAAGTACATTTTTAAATAGTTTTATTAAAGAAGAAGTTTATGTTAAGCAACCTCTCGGCTTTGAGGATTTTCAATTTCCTGATCACGTCTTTAAATTACACAAAGTCCTTTATGGTCTCAAAGAAGCTCCTCGTGCTTGGTATGAGCGCATTAGTTCTTTTCTTATTTTCCACAAATTTTTGAAGGGTAAAGTTGACACAACACTTTTTATCAAGACTCTAAACGGCACGCTTCTGTTAGTCCAAATTTATGTTGATGATATTATTTTTGGTTCCACTAACAATACACTATGTGTAGAATTTGCCAAAGTTATGCATGATGAATTTGAAATGAGCATGATGGGAGAATTATCATTTTTTTCTCGGTGTACAAATCAAGCAAGGACCTCAAGGCACCTTCATCAATTAAGCTAAATATACAAAGGATCTTCTTAAGCGCTTTGAACTAGACTTATCCAAAACAATGAGGACTCTCATGGCTATAACGACCAAACTTGATCAAGATGAGGATGACATCTCAGTGGACATTCGTAAGTATCGAGGTATGATCGATAGTCCACTCTACTTAACGGTTAGTCGTCCCACCATTATGTTTAGTGTTTGCATTTGTGCACGATACCAAGCTAACCCCAAGGAATCCCACTTGTGTGCCGTTAAACGCATTTTTCGATATCTCAAAGGTACCATTAACATGTGACTTTGGTATCCAAAATCCTCATCCTTTGAGCTTTTCGGCTACTCGGATGCGAATTTTGTCGGTTGCAAGATTGATCGAAAAAGTACTAGTGGCACATGTCAATTCTTAGGAAAATCCTTTGTATCTTGCTTTAGCAAGAAACAAAACTCTGTTACTCTTTTTACAACTGAAGTCGAATATATCACGGCCGGGTGTTGTTGTGCACAAATTCTTTGGATAACACATACAATAGTGGATTATGGTATTTCTTGTAATGGTATCTCTATCAAATGTGATAATACTAGCTCCATTAATCTTACTAAAAACCTGATTTGTCACTCTCGTACCAAACATATTGAGATTAGACACCACTTTTTACGGGACCATCAACTCAAGGGAGACATTCGTCTCGAGTTTATTAACACTAACCATCAACTTGCTGACATTTTCACTAAACCTTTTGCTGAAGATCATTTCACCTCCATTTGTCACAAAATTGGTTTCCTTGAAAAATCTTTTTAAACATTGCTTTTAAGTCATCCGGATTTTTCGACAGATTTTTGGGTAAATTCGACGGATTTTCCGATTAACTCCAGCAGATATTTGGAAACCCACACTGGATCTTCCACGGGATTTTTGGGTAAATCCGACAGATTTTCTGCATTTACTTTTCACGTCTGACTCCTCGTTTCTCTCACCCGACTTGACCTCTCACCTACCCCATTTATGACGATCTTATCAGCATCTGAATTTTTCTTCGGATTTTCGACTAAATCTGCCAGATTTTCCGTTTCCGCTGAACAGTTGCGAAAATCAAAACAGTTTTTCATCCCTCTCTCTTCCTCCATATCCATTCCTTCCATTATGAACGATTATGACTCCTCGACCACCCCTTCTTCTCTTTATAACTCCTCTACTTCTCTCTCTCTCCCCTCCTTACCACCTCTTTCTCATCTCCTCCTTCCTCTCATCTTTTATGGCTTCTCACGGCAAATGCTCCTGCCACGACGGCTCCTCCTCCTCCGCTCCACCACCATTCTCTGCCCTCTTATGTCCAGTTCCTACTCACGGCTTCAATTCTACCATTTTCAAATCCGCCCAGCACTCCCGCGATTGGTTCTCCTTCTACCACAAAGCGTCTATCTGACCCAAGAAGCCTCTTTCTTGGCTCAACTTCCCCTCTCATCGAGAATATTTTTGTTTCTCTGGAATTGACAAGCTTCTCGAACGGCAAATGGACTACTACCCAAATGTCGTCCGCATGTTCTACTGTAATCTTGTCCTCGTCAAGAACGGCCTGGAGTTTGAGACCAAGGTTGGTGGGGTCAAGATCACTCTCACTGCTACCTCCTTGGCCAGTATTCTCGGGCTCCAGGAGCGGGTTGGATATCATTCTCTTCCAAGCACCGTCGACCATATCAACATCTCTCCTGACCTCAGTTACGAGGAGTTCCTCTTCAACATCTGTGCTGGCTCTGTTGTTCAAAAATCGGAGGACAAGGATCTTAATCCCTTCTTCCATGATTTTAACTGCATCCTCTGCCATACTCTCACTCCCAAATCTGGCAACATGGATAGCCTAACTGCAGAAAAAATGATTGCCATGTACTACCTGGTCTCCAAACAAACCTTCTCTCTGGCCAAATTGATCATCTTTACCATGATCCTCATTCGCGAATCTCCTTATCGTTCTCTTCTTTTTGGCATATACATCACCATGATTCTCGAGGCCAACGGCATAAATCTGACTCATTGCCCTGTTGGTGAGCCCCGTCCTACCCCGCTTGCAAAATCCAAAGCTCGTGGTCATGCCACTCCGACTGCAGCTGCTGTCCCTACCTCTCCTCCTGCCTCGATTCTCACTCCAAATGTTCGTCGCTACATCGATCGAAAATTCGACCAACTCACCCTCTCCACTATGGAGCATATTCAGGCATCCATCATGGCTTCATGGATCAAACCTACTACTTTCAGCGCGTGTGTGAGGAGCACAACCCCTATGTTAATATCAACACTCCTCATCCTGATTACCCGGGACCTCGCTTCACTGATCCCAACGTCTACGGGTTTATGTACCCTGATGGCATTAATCCTTATGGTGCTTTTACCCCAGCCCCTGCTGATCATGAGGATCAGGAGGCAGGTCCATATGGTGCTCCTGACTGTTGACGGTTGTCGTCTCTAGTGGTGTTATCACTTTTGTTGTGTGTAGTCCTTCTGGGATTTTTTTATGTTCTGTAAAATGTGTTTTGTGTCGTCCTTCGCGGACTAGTAATATGTTGTCTGTTTTAGTACGGCCCTGTGCGACCTTCTTATTTGACTACTATCTTTTGTCTACTTTATGAAATCTACTTTTCGCTTTTTATGTCACTGCTATATTTTCATACATATCATTATGTTTGTTCCATCTTTGCAAAATGCCAAAGGGTAAGAAATCGTATTGAGGGGGAGATATCTATTTACGGGGGAGTCATCTCCTTAACCCGTACACTTTTGTCAATTATCAAAATAGGGGAGATTGTTGGCACATCAGTTTTGATAGATTGACTACTTTTAACCTCTGTACTGTTTTAGCTTTAATTATCTACAGGATTACTGACAAACAAGAAAGACAAGAATAGAAGCGTCTGGAAAAAGATCTTCGTCAAAAGACATATCGCAAACACTCAAAAGAAGATGATGACAAAGAATAATGGCAAACAAGATGATCAAAAGCTCATTTGTCTGTCATAGAGTCTGTAATCATCCAGGAGATCATGTACGTACTTTGATAAAGATGACAAACTAACTTGGTATAAAATTCAAATTAAGCTAATATGAAGAACCTGATAATCCGTCGGATTTTCGTAGAAATCCGACGAATCATCTGATCGAAAACAACAAGTTAGTGAGCAAAAGTTCAGATAATTTGCCGGACTTCGCAAAAATCCGATAGATAATCCGATCAATCACTGTAGCTTTTGTGAGCAAAAGTTCGAATAATCCGCCGAACTTTCGCAGAAATCCGACGGATAATCCGTCAACCACAACAGCCTATGTGAGCAAAAGCTTGGATAATTCGCGGGTCTTCCGCAGAAATTTGACGGATAATCCGCTTGTCCTTGCTGGCCTTATTTAAATTTCAAATCCAACAGAAACTATCAAGTGCATTAGATGTATCCAACGGCTCTACTTCTTGCCGTTGCTGTACAACGGATAATCCGGAGGACTTCCGTGGAAATCCGTCGGATAATCCGGTTGTCGGATGATAGTTCATTTTGACTTAAAATTTGTATAAATATGTTTCCTCTCTCTTCATAAAGGCATCCATTTGAGCTTTAAATTTTCAACTACCAAGAGAGCATTACCATTACTCTACAAAGCTTCCATTTGTCATCAAACCTAAAGTGCTAGAGTATTCAAGTGGTGAAGATCTTCAAGTGTTTAAGAAGATCAAAAGCCTTTTTCCTTTTCTCTTAAAAAGTTGAAGTTGACGAGCCTTCGGAAGAAAACTCGTGTGTAAGAAGTTGGCGAGCTCTTCCGATCCAAACTCTTACTGAAGTTGACGAGTTCTTCGGATCAAAACTCGTGTGTAACTATTTACTCAAATAGTGGATTAAAGCCGGAGAGAGTTTCGGGACTGGAGTGCCTCTTGGGAGGATACCAGAATATATCGAGTGTTTGATTCTCTTTCTCTCATCTATTATCCTTTAAATAGCTTTTAATTGTTGGTATTACACACCCCCTCTAGGGTTCTGCAGATATGTCACATCCACTTCTGGATGATATTTCAAGTTGCGACATCTTACACATGTACACTTAATTTTTGTACGGGCCATGTACCGAGGGAACGCCTTGGCGAACTGCAAGAACTGCTCTACCCCCTATATGAATTCATCCCGCACACCGCACATGTCATCAGTATGACGATTGTACATCCACGAACGATGTCGCGGATAGTACTTCATATCCATTTAAAGATAATTCTGAAAAGATAGATACACAATATTCGAGTATATTGTCCAAATTGATGCATAGATCCATGAATATTAAATGAGTGTCGTCACATGTTCAATGTCAGCCCTTTCCTTCAAAGAAAATTTACTTCTGCAAGCCTTTTGAGGTTGTTAGAGTAATACAAGATTTCAAAAAAAAAACTAGAAAAAGGCCAAATATTATAATTTTTCTTTTCTAGGATTTTTTCTTTCTTTGTTATTTTGTCGATTTTTTACTCCTTTCGTTCTTTAACTTTTCTCCTATTTTTCTGAAATCTGTAGAACTCTAACAGTCTCAAAAGGCTTCCAGATGTAAATTTACTTGTCAGAGAAGGGCTGACATGGACACTTGACTTCGGGCTGACCATGGTACACAATATCACATTGATACTCTCTTCTATCTTGATTCTAGAATACAGTTTCAAATACCCATGACGCTAACTATACACACTAACTATACACTCGTTCATCTTATATACTACTAGGATACAAACTTTGTACACTCTAGGTACTACGATATACTACTAGGATACTCACTCTATACTCACTTTGTACACTCTAACTATACACATACACACCTCTCACTTAGACACTCACATACACTTAACTGTATTCTGATCCTCTTTTAAAATCTTTCAAGTAGTAGTCTAACGATTTCTAGTCCAAGAGCTATTATACTAGGTTATTAATAGTGTAATTTCTGGGAAATTTCTGACGATACTAGGAATCTATACTTAATATGGTTCATCTAAATTTTCTAAAAATGTCAATTCTAAATTCCCTCTAAATGAATTCATATACCTAATTTCAATTCTAAATTTCCTAATCAAAGAATTCACACACGCACACACATTACATAACGTGTGTGTCGTATCAACGTCAGTGTTTTGTGTCGTATCCATGTCAGCGCCAGTGTGTGTCGTGTCTGTGTTAATGTGTGTGTCTATATCAGCGTATGTGTGTGTCGTGTCAGTGTGTGTCGCGTCTGTGTCGGCATGTGTGTGTGTCTGTGTTAGCATGTGTGTGTGTTGTGTCTGTATGTCTTTGTCAGTGTGTCTGTGTCGTGTCAGGAAAAATGAGAAAGGGTTAGGGTTACCTGCCTTAGTCGAGGTCGGGTCAGGGTCGCCGCGGCAGGGAGCGAGGGGGGTCGGCGGTGGAAGACTGGAGCAACATCGGTAAAAGGTCGGCGGTGGAGGACTGGAACAGCCTCGGAGGGGAGGCTGGTCGCCGGAGAAAGGGGGTCCCTGGGGGGAGGGGGTCGCCGGAGACGATAGGGGGAGGGGGAGAGAAGTTTTGGGGAAAGCGGGAAAATGAAAATTTTGGAAAAAAGTAATGAAAAGTCGATCGGCCAGCAACCCTATATGAAATAATTTAGTGACGTCCGCAAAAGACGTCGCTAAACGTCGTTGTCCACTAATATACTGCCTATATTCTAGTGGAGGAGTCGCTAAATGTCGTTGTCTAAACAAAATAGCGACATTCTTCGACTAAACCGCGACGTTTGCTTTCCAAACCAAAATGCATGTCGCGAATTGTCACTGAAAGTCGCTTATAATGACGTTCAGTGACGTCCTCTTTAGTGATCGCTAAATAAAACAAAGTTAGCGACGTTTTTAACCAGCGTCGCTAATCTCGTCGTCAATATAACTTATTTTGGTAATGCTAGACGTTATTGTACCTTGTCTAGATGGTATCTGATTAGACTCTATATTTGTCTATGTATGCTTGGAAATGCTCCGATATTCCAAGATAATACTTTATCTTTTATTTTTATTAGCACTGTGATTGTTTGCTGAGTTGATATATTTCAAACTCTTATTAGTATGCATTTACTATTTACGGTGTGTATTGTTCTCTCTTTTATTCTTAGTATGCACTTCTCATTTTTATGCATAGCTTTACTTATCTTATGCTTCCTTCATAGGACTGCCTGTGAAAAATATGTTATTTATATATTTTCTGTAATTCTTTAACGTTTGTTTCTTAAGCATGAATTGCGGGGAGCTTTTCTCTTTGCAATTATTTTACTAAGTGACAACGGGAAAGAAAATGGATCTAACATCTTTTGTAGGATATAAGCAGGATACAAGAAGAATTTTTTAAGAGGAGACAGTACCATTACAGTACCTTACAAATTTTAATATTTTTGTTAAATCAAGATCAAGATGTTATATCGGTCAATGTTTGTCAACTGTCAAAATGGGAAAGATTGTTGGTCCATTGGTCATGATCAAACCTGATTTTAATAATTGATCTAACTCTGTCTCGATATAGGGCTACTTGAACGACTGTTAAGAATTGCTACTGCTACCATTCAAGACATGAAGCTGTTTTGCCATTGAGTCTGTATTTCCATTTTTAGTGTAAGTTTTTATAATTTATTGAGTCTAGGAATAGGATGTACACCGAGTCGTACTGGCAAATAGGCTACCCTAAAATATTTTTAGAATATCCTTTGTTTTGAAAATAAACTCATTTACAAAAGCTCCTAAGTGCTTGACTTTTCAAAAAGTCCAAAATCTGATTTGCAAAACCCTAACAAAATAAACTCTGGACAAATAGAATTCGGCTCGAGTTTGGCCCGAATTTGCCCCGAGTTCGGTTATTAAAGTCTCACTTTGTGCATCTTCTTTCTCCATAGCTTGTATGATCCTTGTATACTCTTCTTTGTACATTCGGGAATCATTGAAATAAGCTTCAACCCCATGGAAGGGATTTATATCAGCAATTTCTTTTTGTACTCTTCCATTGCTATCAATGTATTTAAAACATTGATGAAGAGTAGAGGGCACCACATTATTTTCATGAAGAAAGGGCCTCCCCAGAAGAAGATTATAGGATCCCGCGATCTCGATCACATAGAAAGTGACTTTAGATCTAAAATCACCTATCTGAAGCTTCAGATGAATCTTTCCCAAAGGCTCACTTCGGCTTTGATTGAATCCCAAGATAGTAGTAACCGTCTTGGAGAGCTTGTGAAGAGGGATTTTTAGTTCATCCAACAAACTCTTTGGCATTATGCTTATAGCAGACCCTGGGTCAATGAGAATACGATCTATCTTCATCGTATCAATATAACCAGTGTAGTAGAGAGGTCGGTCATGTCGATTATCCTCCAGTAACATGTCGTCTTGTGTAAAGGTGATATTTGGGATAATCTCCAGTACACTGTTGTAATGTAAGCAAGTGGTAGGTTCCGCATCCGGCTTCTTCAATTGTGCAAGACAAGCGTCAGCTTGTAGAAGTGCTTCACTTAACGTCTCCCGAGTCTCTTTGGAAAGACGTAGAAGTTCAAAAAGGGACATTCTAGCGGGAGTATTAGCAAGCTGAGCCAAAATGTCAAAGTTGTAAGGCTTCTGAAGTCCAAGAGGAGAAGACTTCTTGATTGGCTTATCAAACCGAGCCTGTTGTTTGCCTTTCTCCAGAGCCGTAGGCTTGGGAGGAACAGGTTCAGTAGATGGTTCTTCTTCGGGAGGAACATTAGGAGCATCTTTAGCATCTGAAGGGATATCAGTAGGATCTTCAGGATTTTTAGAATAATCCTTTAGGTAAGGTTTCCCCGTTCGAGTAGCACTAACAAGTGCTTCTTCTTTGTCTTTTGGCTCTGTGTCAGAGGTAGACCCAAGAGAAGTCATATGACATGACTTGATCTTTCCAGCCCTCTTGGATTTTTGAGAAGAAATCTTTTGAGGAAAAGGCGATTCAAAATCTGCCACTAGATCAGGATGGATCCACATGATTTCCCCTGTTTCCAAAGTGATTGGCACTAATCCTTCAGACTGTGGAGGAGAAAGATTCACTATGTCAAGAGTTGCCTTGGGAATAGGAACAATTCCACTTTCAAGGAGTTGAGGAGGAAAATTTCTAAATTGCATAGAGACGACGTTGGAGGTGACGGTCTTCTCTTTTGGAGTAAGAGAGATAGCTCCAGATTTAATCATTTCTTGGATCTTTCCTTTCAATACATAACATGTACGAATTGTATGACCCAGCATTCTGTGATATGGACAGTATTTAGGATGATCTGTCTTACCAGCTTCATCAGGTTTCTTGATCTCTGGTAATTGTATTTTATTACCTTTCAGCAGACATTCAAAGATACCAAGGACATCGTCGTCATCAAAAGAATATTCTTCTCTGGGGCGAGGTGTTCTTGATTGTTGAGTTGTAGAGGCAGGAGTTTGAACATTTGATGCATCTTTGCCCTGAAGATTAACTTCAAGAGTTTCTTTTCCTTTGCGAGCATTATTTTTATTGTTAGCACCTTGTCCTGTTTCTTTAGGAGTCATCTGCACTCCTAAACCTTTGAAGGTTTCAGCACTGATTTCTGCAGCTTTAGCACTGACTATGAAGGAAGGCCAATCTTGAAATTGAGTGGACCCTGTCCACATACTGATGATTGGCAGCAAGTTTGATTTGCACGTGTCAATGGTGACAGCATCAGGAGTTCCAAGAGGCATCTTCAGAGCTTCTCTTCGAAACCGTTCAATGTATTCCTCTGTAGATTCATTATTTTTCTGCTTGATTCTAATAAGAGCAGACATAGTCATGTCATTAAGCCCTTCATAGAACCTTTTAAGAAACATCTGTTTGAAACCAGCAAATGAGGTAATACTCCCATCTGGGAGACTTCTATACCATTCATAAGCCGTTCCCTTGAGACATCCAATAAATACCCGAGTAAGGAGGGTATCACTTGGTTGTAGTTGATCAGTCATCACTTCAAAGTGATTGATAAACTGACTTGGAGAAGTGGTTCCATCATAGAATGAGATAGTAGGAGGCTTGTATTTAGGAGGATATGATACTTGCTTCCATTCTATCGGATAAGGCTGCTTGATGCCTAACCTTTGTAAACCATCCTTCTGTTTGAATACTTCGAATTGAGTTTGAGATTTTTCAATTCTTCAGAGACAACTCCCGAAGATTGTGGAGTTGTGGCTTGTAGAGAATAGTTGGGAGGAGGAACAGCATTGTAAGCACTACCCCCAGCTCCAGAGAGACTAGGATTTGGTTGAGCAGGTCCAGGAGTATTGGATTGTACTGCTGGAGGAACTTGTACTGGACTTATATCAGTATCAACTGGTATGGCATCTGATACAGTCTGTCAATTTTGCAACTGAGCTGTCATGAGTTCATACATTGACTTCATTGTGTCAGTCATAGACTTCATTTGCTGTTCCAAAGAAGCAATTCTTTGATCTTGAGGAGTCAGGGAAGAAGAAGGTTCATCAGTATTCCCATCAACCATGTAAGTCGTGACTGTATGAGGGATTATTGATGAACTAGTAGATGTTGTATGCCCTGAATCATTGCTTCGTGTATCAAAGTCAACTATAGGAGAATTACCCCCAGTAGGAAGAGGTAGGAAGTTAGATTCTCCAAGAAATTCAGAATCAATTTCAGGGATCAAATTTCTTTGACTAGAAGCCAGGACTCTTGCTCTGGTGTTTCTATATACTCCATCTGGACTATCAACTCTATCTCCGGTGTCCCGAGAAGTCATGTTGACAGAGGCAAACAAAGGCTCATCTTCATCAGGCATAGGTTCATACTGAATCCTATTAAAGATAGACTGTCGTTTATTTTGACATCTGTATTGCATTGTGACTCTTGGCTGGAAGTCACATTCATGATCACCATGGTCTTGAACTGTTGATTCACATCTGCACTGAATTATGACTCTTGGATAGAAGTCACATTCAGCATGTTCCTTTGATATAGAATTACTCCTTCTCTTCTGTTGAAGATATTCTCGTAAATCTGTTTGTGAAGATTGAGGAATATACTTCCTGTTCTTGGGTCTTGATGGCTCTTGATTATACAAAGAGTGAATAATGTGAGCCACATAATTTCTTGCATACTCTGCATCTGGATCTTTTATCTTCATATCCAATTGGTATGGTTTCTTAACACCAGAAGTGCTGAATTTTGTTCTTAAATCAGTGGAAGGTAACATATTAATTTTAGAAACATGGAGTTTTCCTTCCATTGATCTGGATATTTGCAGAGAAGGAAGAGTTAAACCACTCCCTTGATTAGGAGTTGGTAACAGACCCTCTTTAATGGACAGATTCTGTGCCCAATCAAAGAAGAAGACATTAAGGAATGTTTCTTCTTAGACTCATTCAGATGTTGAGACATAGAATGTCCGGAAGGAAGAGTAGTCAAAAGACCATCTCCTTTTCTTTGACTAACAAAAGTATCAGTCAAAGCTGTTCCTGGAGTAAAAACTACAGGAGCAGAAGAAACAACTAAAGAGTTATTCCTTTTCGAAGGGACTTTGTGTGGAAGACCACCCCCAGTTCTAGTAGAACTCGGTGAAGAAGAAGAGATAACTAAGGAGTTATTCTTCTCTGATGAAATACACGCTAAAACAGACTTGGTTAAAGAACTAGAGCTGTTAGCGTGACTTTTGATTTTAGAATTACACGCTAGAACAGATTTGGCTAAGGAGCCAGTACTGTCAGCGTGACTTTTGAATGTGGGATTGCACACTGGAATAGATTTGGCTAAGGAGCCAGTACTATCAACGTGACTTTTAGAGTTAAATTTACACACTGGAACAGATTTGGCTAAGGAGCCAGTACTGTCAACGTGACTTTTAGAGTTGAATTTGCACGCTGGAACAGATTCGGCTAAGAAGCCAGTACTGTCAACGTGACTTTTAGAATTGAATTTGCACGCTGGAACAGATTCGGCTAAGGAGCCAGTACTGTCAACGTGACTTTTAGTTACTGTCATCTTCGAGCGCACAAGAGTGTGCGTGCTTACAATGGAGTTCTTGCCAGTGTTAGGAGTAGACACTGTGGCAGAGACTTCACCATTGACTGCCAACTGATTCTTAGGGACATAGACAGAGTGTCCCTTCGACTTGGCAGTGATGATGGAGGCTGGAATGGGCTTGCCACCCTTAGCCCGCTGCATTTCTTCATAGACGAGTTGATCGAATTTGATCGTCATCACCTTCTTCGTCGAGCCGATTGACGAAGTGTCGCATTGAGTTGTTACCATCTCAGAAGAGGAGATAGTTTTCTCCAGCAGAGTCGCCAATTTGTTTTCCATTAAGAAATTCTCTTTATTTGTTGTGTTTCTGGGAAAATTACAACTGTAGGAATCCGATCTAGAAGACGATCGCTTTATCCCTTGGACTATACGAAGAAGAAAAGCTCTCAAAATTTTGACAGTAGATATCAATGTATCTGTACCATGAATAAAAAAAAGAACTCTATTTATAGAGTCAAAACAGTAACTGAAAAGATAACTACCTCACCACTGGTGCATTTGAAAAGTTACGCAGACTCTAAATACACGCAGGGTTAGTGAGTAGTTACTGGACGTGGCCCGTAACTGTTGGACACATGGCATTAGTGCATGGGTCGTGTGCAAGTTACTGGGCACGCGAGAGAGAGATCGGTGGCATGGCTGCCACGTACTCCAGTTGAAATGAAATCCACGCTGTCTTGCTGAAGGCAAAAATCCACGCAGTTTCGTTGACGCAGACTCGTTGAAGGCGAAATCCACGCAAGCTTTGAAGAAGAATACTTCAGAATTCACGCAGGCTTTGAGAAGAATAACTCAAAAATCCACGCAAACTTGAGGAAGGAAAAGGTTCAGAATCCACGCAAACCGCCAGCTTTCTTGATTTGGCACGCTTCGTCTGACACAAAATCTTTGATATTGATTATATTGTCAGCCGCATTAAATGAAGATAAGACCCAAAGTCACGCCAACTTGGTGAAGAGTGAGTCTTGCTAAGGAAGATTTCGAAAATCACGCAAAAGACGGCGATGATCTCTCGAGTTCTGTGCATACGTGGCATACGAGGAGACGTTTTTCGACTGCTGTGTCGTCAGTTATTATGATTCTGACGTATGGCTGAGCTGTCTCTGCGTGATTTCTAAAGGAGATGGACAGGCAGAACTTTAGCGTATCTTTTGTGCTGCTTCTCGGATCACTCTGCGTGACTTGTTCTGATCAACTCAGCGTGACTTCATTTTTGAGGCCTACAAAACCCCCTTCAAAGTTTTCGAAAAAATGATAAAATATTTTCGAAATACTTTGAAAATAAAGATGATGAAATGAGTTAAAGTCACGCTGAGATGGCTCCAAAATTTTTCGGAAGTCAAAAAGACTTCGAAGTTCTTTGAAAACATACAAATGAACTTATTAAATGTCATAATGACTCTTCGTTCTTCGAGACTGATTGCGTCCAATTTATGGTGGAATATGAACTGTCGACGAGATCTGTTATATAAACAGGAAGAGATTCTCAGCTTTGACATTCATCTCTCGAAAATATGACCCCAAAGGAAGCAGCCGAAGAGGAAGCACGCAAGTTGGGCTTTTGTTCCCATGGTGACCCCACTTTTGGGGGCAAAGAACCCGAACCTGTCGTCATCGAGCTCAAGGACGACTCCACGCAGTTAGCCAAGAATCTCTTGAGCTACTTTGGATTGGATGGCTCGTCTTCTTCTGATGGGCGGAGCCTTATGGAGAAGCGTGAAATGCTCGAGACTCTATTGCATCGCCTGGGAGTTAAGAGCGTAGAGGAGTTAGGCATCAAACTTAGCCGCTCTGGAAAATAGGGCGTAACTTTCTACGCTTTTGTTGCACTTTTTTATCTTTTTGTAAGGCCATCAGTGCCTGTTTAAAGAATGAAGTACAACTTTTGTGTTTGATCTGCGTGCCTTTTAATGAAGAATATTAATTAGCACTCTTTGACTGTTTCCAATGTTGCACGGTCTCCCGAAGTACACGTGACACTCATTCTACAATTTACGAGCGCTATTTATGCGGATCTTTTCCAAGAATAGACCTGCACTTGACCCTTTAAATAGATGGATGAACTCCACGCAAACTCATCTTCCCATTCTTCTTCCTCTCTTCTGAGAATGAATTTTCTATGAGAAGAAAATAGGAAAGCCATGTTGTCTGATGTCAAATCTCTGTGCACGCTACCAGACATGGATCTGTCAATCCTTAGCAGCAAACTCAGCGGTAAGTTCAATATACACGCATCGAATTTTTTGTTTGCTAAGGACAAATTCATCTTCCTGAAATGAACAGAATGCATCTATCTTTGCTTGGCCAGTTTCTGTTGACTGATTTTTTTTTACTGTTTCTTGCAGAATTTTGGCTGAAAACCTTCTTCAGAACTGGCATTGGTGATGTGGATGCTGTGGACAATGTTCTTCTGACATCCACATCAGGGAGCTCATACGCTTTTGACGCGGTAAATCAGACAACTCAGAACTCTTCGTGAGATAGAAGGGTCTTCCTTAGATGGTAGGAAGAGCCTTTATACACGAGAGTTGGATGGTGGAGTCAACTCTACTACCGAGAGATTGGGTAGTAGAGTTCCTTTCAAGGCAGAACCAGGAATTGTATCCCAAGGTTTGGATACATTCCTGTCTTCCTTGAGAGGTTACCCCCATCCACCAGTTGTATTGGCAGCAACACGTTTTCGTGTTGCCCTACTCTGTGGTTCTCCTCTCGTCTGAGAGATAAGACCAGAGTTTGATTCCTGCTGGACACCCAGGAATTGCCACAAACAACGAGATTGCCAGAGAAGATCCAAGAAGAAATAGATCTCAGTTGTACATAGAATGAAAATCCAAGATTTGTAATAGATTTCCATTATGATTTGTAGGAAAGTCTAAGAAAATGTAATAGACTTTTTGTGGTGAAATGGGAATGGAAATGACAATTCTTCTATGCTCAATGATTTGTATTTGTGGATGAATTATGGACATGATAGATAATAAAATCATCTTTTCTGTTTTAGAGTATATGATATTATCAGAGGTATTATGGACATGATAATATATAGGAACTCGAAAGAAAATAGATTAATTTCTATGTAGAGGTCAAAACATGACAAATGAGTAAGCAGATTCGGAATTGATTCAGAGGTTATGAAAACATGATAAATAACGAATCCCCACTTAATGAACTGATAGAAGATTATGAACGGATGAACCGTTAAGAAATGATGAACAGATGAACTGTCGAGTGAATATAATAAATGAACGGACGAACCGTCAAGTATTAATGAACATGTGAAACGTCGGATGAATGTGAGAAATAAATGGATGAACTGAATATCGGGAAAGAATACGTCCCTTCGATCCTTGTAACCATATGCCTATAAATAGAGCATATATTTGAATAGAAGGATCGCATTTTATCCACAATGTCTTTTGAAGAGAACATAAAGAAGGCTGAAGTCGCCCTTGAAGCTACTGAAGGTGTTAAAGAACATCCACCTCCGCAGAAGAAGGAAATGGGCAAAAGCTCGTCTACTCCCAAGCCGCCAAAAGATATCCTGGACTTCCTGGTCGAACCAGGAGAAACCAAAGAAGAAGAAGCAATGAGGCTGGCTGCCTGTCAATTCTTGGTGCGGTCAGGAAAAGATGTATTCAATTCTTTTGCTGATTATGTATGTGGTCCTCGTCCCAAATATGAAAGGGATTACAGTGATCTTCCATGATGATGTACTCTTTTTCTTGAAGAATTTGTCTCAAATAAACTCCGTTTAAAGAAACTTTGTTTACGATATATCCTTCCCACTTTATATTTTTGCCTTTATTCATTGATCTTTTGATTCAGAAATCAGAAAGACTAAATATCATTTTCATAAATATGATATTGAGATAGAAAATTCAGAGGTAATGTGGACATGATTTTCTGGATATCAAATTTGTTGAGAAAACGATACAAAGTAGAATACCTATCTCCACTGGGGATAATAGATATCAGAATGATTCTTCGGAAAGAACAATGAAACAGCTGGAGAGTGATGGGAGGACAATCTTGATAGAAATATCAGACATAGTACTTCTTCAAGAATTTGCCGTTGATGGGCATCATAGTGGCTTTACCATCTAGAGTAGTGAGTTGATAAGCCCCATTAGAAAAGATCTTATTGACAATGAATGGACCTTCCCATTTTGCATCAAACTTGCCCTTACTCATGTGTGTCATAGTCATCGGGCGTCTGACAGTAAGCACAAGTTCTCCTTTCTGAAATGTTCGAATTCTGACTTTCTTGTTAAAAGCCCTTGAAATTCTAGCTTGATAGAATTCAATATTCTGTTGAGCAGATAACCATTTTTCATCCAGAGCCTCCAATTCTTGAAGTCGAAGACGATCATTATTTTCAGCAGTAAGTTCATTAGCGATTGCTGTCCTTAAAGAAGGAATTTGAATCTCTAATGGGAGAACAGCCTCAGATCCGTACACCAGAGAGAAAGGTGTACACTTAGTAGCATTACGGACTGTAGTGCGATAAGCCCACAAGCATTCCCCGAGCTTGTCACTCCAATTACGTTTGTTAGTGGAGACAAACTTCTTTAGGAGTTTGATGATAGTCTTGTTGAAAGCTTCTGCCAATCCGTTAGCTGCTGGATTATATGCGGTAGAAGCAACATTATTGATCCGGTGATCGTCACAGAATCGAGTAAATTTCTGGCTGACGAACTGTGGTCCGTTATTATAAACAATGCGTCGAGGAACACCAAATCTGTAGATGACGTGGTGCTTAATAAAGCTGATGACATTAGACGTCTTAACTTCAGATAAAGGAATAGCTTCGGCCCATTTGGAGAAGTAATCGGTTATTGCGAGAATGAACTGATGACCTTTAGATGACGGTGGATTGATCGGGCCGACAATGTCCATGCCCCAAGCTTCGAAGGGCCATGATGCTGCCGTCGGATGTAGAAATTTCGAAGGTTGATGTATAAAATCCGCATGGATTTGGCAAGCTTTGTATTTCCTTGCATATTCAATGGCATCTGATACCATAGTTGGCCAATAATAACCCATCCGTCGAATACGGTCTTAAAGTTTTGGCCCAGGTTGATGCGCTCCACAAATTCCATCATGTGCTTCACGAATAACTTGTTGGGCTTCATCACCGGCAATGCACCGAAGGAGTAAACCATCATAAGCTCGACGATATAAGGTCTTTGTTGTATGATTATAATAGAATCTGAGTGATCGTCGTCTGATAGATGCTGCCTCACTCGGATCATCCGGAAGAATATCATACAATACAAGATCTAAGAAAGGAAGTCTCCAATCTTTATCCGTATTCTGATTCTCAGTCGAGTTACTGAAGATGAATTCCATGCTGGAATCGGATGAAGATGATATCGATTTACGACTAAATCCAAATCCTCTTGTTGTGTTGACGTCATGAGATGTTGATTCTTTAATGTCAACTGGAAGTCCTAGAGTCAGGTTATTTTCAAGATGAAATAATTCTCGACTACGAACAACAATCATTTGTTGCCGTTGATTGGGATAGCCAGCACCGCTGCAAGATTAGCAAGGGCATCAGCTTCTGTGTTACATGCTCGTCTAACATGTTCAATGAAGAATTCCTTAAATGATGAGGCCATAGATATGGCCACTCTATGATAAGGAACCAGATCTTGATGGCGAACTTCATAAGTACCCCTGATCTGATTGATAATAAGTTTAGAGTCTCCATACGCCTCCAAATGTTGAATATTCAGATGTTTAGCGAGTTGAAGACCAATAAGCAATGCGTTGTACTCAGCTACATTGTTTGAACACGGCTGATCGAGAGAATAAGATCTTTGGATGGCAAGACCTTCTGGCGATACAAGAACAATTCCAACTCCAGCAACAATATCGCCATTAGGACCAATTCTTGATGCTCCATCAAAGAATAGACGCCAAGTAGGATCTTCTTCAGCAATTTGATTTGAATCTAGGACTTCATCTGGGATTTCATCATAGAGTTTTGAATTTTCTGGAATTGAGTGAGCAGCCAGAAAATCAGCTAAAGCTTGTCCCTTGACTGATTTCTGAGGAATATAGTACATATCATACTGAGCAAGTAGGATTCCCTAGTTAGCCAATCGAGAATTCAAAACACTGGGTTTCTTCATCATGATCCATATAGGATTGATCCTGGAGATGACATGAATAGTCTGGCCAATGATATAATGACGTGTCTTTTGGACAGCAAACATCAAGGCTAGACATTCTTTTTCAACCGGTGAATATCGAGGTTCAGCTCCGGTCATAGTGCGGCTGAGATAATAAATGGCATGTTCATGGCCATTTTGATTCTTTTGAGCGAGTAATGCACCCAATGAATGACTCATTGCTCGAGTATAGAGGAGGAACGGTATTCCTGAGACGGGAGGTACCAATACTGGAGGGCTCATCAGATATTGTTTTATATCATCGAATGCTTTCTGACATTCATCTTTCCAGACAAAAGAGACACCTTTCTTCATAAGTTTGTTGAATGGTCTACAGCGTCCTGATAAATTAGAGATAAATCTCCTGATATAAGCGATTCTTCCTTGAAATCCTCGTAGCTCTTTTAAGGTGCGTGGAGGACGCATCTCTTGGATGGCTTTGATCTTCTCGGGATCCACGTGTATACCCTTAGAGGTAATGACAAAGTCGAGAAATTTACCACTAGAGACGCCTAAGAAGGACTTAGTAGGGTTCATCTTTAATTGATGCTTACGCATTAGATCAAATATAGTCTTCAAATCTTGGATATGATCCTCCTTTTGTCGACTTTTGACTGCAATATCATCAACATAGCATTCGACAGTTTTCCGCAAATGTTTACGGAATATAGTGCTCATAGCTCGTTGATAAGTTGCTCCTGCATTCTTGAGACCGAATGGCATAACTGTATAACAGTATGTACCAATCGGCGTTCTGAAAGATGTGTGCTTCTCGTCTTCTGGAAACATTTTGATCTGATTATACCCAGAATACCCGTCCATGAATGACATTCGTTCAAATCCACAGGTATTATCAACCATGACATCAGTGATTGGTAGAGGGAATTCGTCTTTAGGACATGCCGCATTGAGATCGCGAAAGTCTATGCATACTCTGATCTTGCCAGTCTTTTTAAGAACAGGAACAATATTAGCCACCCAATCGGGATGTTGTTCCTCTCTAATAAACCCCGAGGTAATGAGTTTATTGACTTCAGCTTCAATTGCATCCATGATGTCCGGACGAAATCGTCGCTGTTGTTGTTTGATCGGTTTAGCATTCGGCAAGATATTGAGCTTGTGAGTTGCAATTTGAGGATCAAGCCCTGGCATATCTTCATAACTCCAAGCAAAGACATCGATGTAATCACGAATGAGTTTGATCATATCTTTCTTATCAGTTTCTGAAAGGCTTTCACTGATGAATATTGGTTTGGGAGACCCCTCTTCACCAACATCTATTTGAACAAGTTTATCTTCAGTCAGAGGTTCTTTTTGCTCGAAACGGAACTCCCATTGATTATCTAATCTTTGGGCCCACTGTTCTGACTCAGGTGAGATTTCAAACTCTTCTTCGTCTTCATCACTTTCTTCAGAATGGTCAATAGAAACCATGTTAGAAGACAGAAGGTTGCAATAGAAGTCACCGATACTCGTATCGGAATCCCAAGAAGTGGTACTAGAAGAATCAGATCTCTTATCTTCGTCAGACTCAAGATCTTTATGGATAATGTTGATGAAAGGAGTAGGAGCAGTATAACCCAATCCGCATTTCGTCCTTCCATATTTCAAAGGAAGAATCCGGACAGGCATTTTTCTTCCTTTTCCATTATTAAGGCCAGTCCTGAAGTCATAGCCCATATTTTTGATGATGTCTCGAGATTGCTGACGATAACGACGTAGTTGTAATCTTCCAGTATCATCATTTTTGTCATCATCTTCAAGATCAGAAGGATTTTGAGGCCCTTTGTAGAAGAATATTGGAATGTCTCCTGGCTTTCTGCTGGAAACTAGAAAGTATGAAGATTGTACAGGTTCTAGAGATACATCTGTATGAACAGTCTGTACAACTCCTATGGTTATTGTGTTCAAGTCATCTAACAGATGTAAATAACTATGAACATATTTACACACATCAACGTACTGCAAAGGTGGAGACTTTTTATTAAATGTAAAAGCAGCAATATTTACATTGGGAGAAGGCTGAGCCTTAGAGATTTTAGCCAAGTCAATGACTAAAGGGGGAGAAGAAGAAGAAGCTTTGTTTCGATTAAGATCGATAACAAATGGCTCAGAAGAGGTGAGCTCCCTTGAAGTTTGAGTAGGAAGAGTAGTCCGCCCTCCACCTAGAATTAGCAGAGTATCTTGTGAAGGTACAGGAACTGTAGTACGCCCACTGACAAGAATGATCAGTATATTCTGAGTAGATGACTGAGGTAACGGAGAGATCCGTCCACTCACTGGAATGATGAAAGAATCTTCTCCAGAGGGTTTAGGAGATTGTTGCTGAGTAGTTCGACATTTAACAGGGATTATTAAAGTCTCACTTTGTGCATTTTCTTTCTCCATAGCTTGTATGATCCTTGTATACTCTTCTTTGTACATTCGGGAATCATTGAAATAAGCTTCAACCCCATGAAAGGGATTTATATCAGCAACTTCTTTTTGTACTCTTCCATTGCTATCAATGTATTTAAAACATTGATGAAGAGTAGAGGGCACCACATTATTTTCATGAAGAAAGGGCCTCCCCAGAAGAAGATTATAGGATCCCGCGATCTCGATCACATAGAAAGTGACTTTAGATCTGAAATCGCCTATCTGAAGCTTCAGATGAATCTTTCCCAAAGGCTCACTTCGACTTTGATTGAATCCCAAGATAGTAGTAACCGTCTTGGAGAGCTTGTAAAGAGGGATTTTTAGTTCATCCAACAAACTCTTTGGCATTATAATTATAGCAGACCCTGGGTCAATGAGAATACGATCTATCTTCATCGTATCAATATAACCAGTGTAGTAGAGAGGTCGATCATGTCGATTATCCTCCAGTAACATGTTGTCTTGTGTAAAGGTGATATTTGGGATAATCTCCAGTACACTGTTGCAATGTAAGCAAGTGGCAGGTTCCGCATCCGGCTTCTTCAATTGTACAAGACAAGAGTCAGCTTGTAGAAGTGCTTCACTTAACGTCTCCCGAGTCTCTTTGGAAAGACATAGAAGTTCAAAAAGGGACATTCTAGCGGGAGTATTAGCAAGCTGAGCCAAAATGTCGAAGTTGTAAGGCTTCTGAAGTCCAAGAGGAGAAGACTTCTTGATTGGCTTATCAAACCGAGCCTGTTGTTTGCCTTTCTCCAGAGCCATAGGCTTGGGAGGAACAGGTTCAGTAGATGGTTCTTCTTCGGGAGGAACATTAGGAGCATCTTTAGCATCTGAAGGGATATCAGTAGGATCTTCAGGATTTTTAGAATAATCCTTTAGGTAAGGTTTCCCCGTTCGAGTAGCACTAACAAGTGCTTCTTCTTTGTCTTTTGGCTCTGTGTCAGAGGTAGACCCAAGAGAAGTCATATGACATGACTTGATCTTTCCAGCCCTCTTGGATTTTTGAGAAGAAATCTTTTGAGGAGAAGGCGATTCAAAATCTGCCACTAGATCAGGATGGATCCACATGATTTCCCCTGTTTCCAAAGTGATTGGCACTAATCCTTCAGACTGTGGAGGAGGAAGATTCACTATGTCAAGAGTTGCCTTGGGAATAGGAATAATCCCACTTTCAAGGAGTTGAGGAGGGAAATTTCCAAATTGCATAGAGACGACGTTGGAGGTGACGGTCTTCTCTTTTGGAGTAAGAGAGATAGCTCCAGATTTAATCATTTCTTGGATCTTTTCTTTCAATACATAACATGTACGAATTGTATGACCCAGCATTCTGTGATATGGACAGCATTTAGGATGATCTGTCTTACCAGCTTCATCAGGTTTCTTGATCTCTGGTAATTGTATTTTATTACCTTTCAGCAGACATTCAAAGATACCAAGGACATCGTCGTCATCAAAAGAATATTCTTCTCTGGGGCGAGGTGTTCTTGATTGTTGAGTTGTAGAGGCAGGAGTTTGAACATTTGATGCATCTTTGCCCTGAAGATTAACTTCAAGAGTTTCTTTTCCTTTACGAGCATTATTTTTATTGTTAGCACATTATCCTGTTTCTTTAGGAGTCATCTGCACTCCTAAACCTTTGAAGGTTTCAGCACTGATTTCTGCAGCTTTAGCACTGACTATGAAGGAAGGCCAATCTTGAAATTGAGTGGACCCTGTCCACATACTGATGATTGGCAACAAGTTTGATTTGCACGTGTCAATGGTGACAGCATCAGGAGTTCCAAGAGGCATCTTCAGAGCTTCTCTTCAAAATCGTTCAATGTATTCCTCTGTAGATTCATTATTTTTCTGCTTGATTCTAATAAGAGCAGACATAGTCATGTCATTAAGCCCTTCATAGAACCTTTCAAGAAACATCTGTTTGAAACCAGCAAATGAGGTAATACTCCCATCTGGGAGACTTCTATACCATTCATAAGCCGTTCCCTTGAGACATCCAATAAATACCCGAGTAAGGAGGGCATCACTTGGTTGTAGTTGATCAGTCATCACTTCAAAGTGATTGATAAACTGACTTGGAGAAGTGGTTCCATCATAGAATGAGATAGTAGGAGGCTTGTATTTAGGAGGATATGATACTTGCTTCCATTCTATCGGATAAGGCTGCTTGATGCCTAACCTTTGTAAACCATCCTTCTGTTTGAATGCTTCGAATTGAGTTTTGAGATTTTTCAATTCTTCAGAGACAACTCCCGAAGATTGTGGAGTTGTGGCTTGTAGAGAATAGTTGGGAGGAGGAACAGCATTGTAAGCACTACCCCCAGCTCCAGAGAGACTAGGATTTGGTTGAGCAGGTCCAGGAGTATTGGATTGTACTGCTGGAGGAACTTGTACTGGACTTATATCAGTATCAACTGGTATGGCATCTGATACAGTCTGTCGATTTTGCAACTGAGCTGTCATGAGTTCATACATTGACTTCATTGTGTCAGTCATAGACTTCATTTGCTGTTCCAAAGAAGCAATTCTTTGATCTTGAGGAGTCAGGGAAGAAGAAGGTTCATCAGTATTCCCATCAACCATGTAAGTCATGACTGTATGAGGGATTATTGATGAACTAGTAGATGTTGTATGCTCTGAATCATTGCTTCGTGTATCAAAGTCAACTATAGGAGAATTACCCCCAGTAGGAAGAGGTGGGAAGTTAGATTCTCCAAGAAATTCAGAATCAATTTCAGGGATCAAATTTCTTTGACTAGAAGCCAGGACTCTTGCTCTGGTGTTTCTATATACTCCATCTGGACTATCAACTCTACCCCCGGTGTCCCGAGAAGTCATGTTGACAGAGGCAAACAAAGGCTCATCTTCATCAGGCATAGGTTCATACTGAATCCTATTAAAGACAGACTGTCGTTTATTTTGACATCTGCATTGCATTGTGACTCTTGGCTGGAAGTCACATTCATGATCACCATGGTCTTGAACTGTTGATTCACATCTGCACTGAATTATGACTCTTGGATAGAAGTCACATTCAGCATGTTCCTTTGATATAGAATTACTCCTTCTCTTCTGTTGAAGATATTCCCGTAAATCTGTTTGTGAAGATTGAGGAATATACTTCCTATTCTTGGGTCTTGATGGCTCTTGATTATACAAAGAGTGATTAATATGAGCCACATAATTTCTTGTATACTCTGCATCTGGATCTTTTATCTTCATATCCAATTGGTATGGTTTCTTAACACCAGAAGTGCTGAATTTTGTTCTTAAATCAGTGGAAGGTAACATATTAATTTTGGAAACATGGAGTTTTCCTTCCATTGATCTGGATATTTGCAGAGAAGGAAGAGTTAAACCACTCCCTTGATTAGGAGTTGGTAACAGACCCTCTTTAATGGACAGATTCTGTGCCCAATCAAAGAAGAAGATATTAAGGAATGTTTCTTCATAGACTCATTCAGATGTTGAGACATAGAATGTCCGGAAGGAAGAGTAGTCAAAAGACCATCTCCTTTCCTTTGACTAACAAAAGTATCAGTCAAAGCTGTTCCTGGAGTAAAAACTACAGAAGCAGAAGAAACAACTAAAGAGTTATTCCTTTTCGAAGGGACTTTGTGTGGAAGACCACCCCCAGTTCTAGTAGAACTCGGTGAAGAAGAAGAGATAACTAAGGAGTTATTCTTCTCTGATGAAATACACGCTGAAACAGACTTGGTTAAAGAACCAGAGCTGTTAGCGTGACTTTTGATTTTAGAATTACACGCTGGAACAGATTTGGCTAAGGAGCCAGTACTGTCAGCGTGACTTTTGAATGTGGGATTGCACACTGGAATAGATTTGGCTAAGGAGCCAGTACTATCAACGTGACTTTTAGAGTTGAATTTGCACACTGGAACAGATTTGGCTAAGGAGCCAGTACTGTCAACGTGACTTTTAGAGTTGAATTTGCACGCTGGAACAGATTCGGCTAAGGAGCCAGTACTGTCAACGTGACTTTTAGAATTGAATTTGCACGCTGGAACAGATTCGGCTAAGGAGCCAGTACTGTCAACGTGACTTTTAGTTACTGTCATCTTCGAGCGCACAAGAGTGTGCGTGCTTGCAATGGAGTTCTTGCCAGTGTTAGGAGTAGACACTGTGGCAGAGACTTCACCATTGACTGCCAACTGATTCTTAGGGACATAGACAGAGTGTTCCTTCGACTTGGCAGTGATGATGGAGGCTGGAATGGGCTTGCCACCCTTAGCCCGCTGCATTTCTTCATAGGCGAGTTGATCGAATTTGATCGTCATCACCTTCTTCGTCGAGCCGATTGACGAAGTGTCGCATTGAGTTGTTACCATCTCAGAAGAGGAGATGGTTTTCCCCAGCAGAGTCGCCAATTTGTTTTCCATAAAGAAATTCTCTTTATTTGTTGTGTTTCTGGGAAAATTACAACTGTAGGAATCCGATCTAGAAGATGATCGCTTTATCCCTTGGACTATGCGAAGAAGAAAAGCTCTCAAAATTTTGACAGTAGATATCAATGTATCTGTACCATGAATAAAAAAAGAACTCTATTTATAGAGTCAAAACAGTAACTGAAAAGATAACTACCTCACCACTGGTGCATTTGAAAAGTCACGCAGACTCTAAATACACGCAGGGTTAGTGAGTAGTTACTGGACGTGGCCCGTAACTGTTGGACACATGGCATTAGTGCATGGGTCGTGTGCAAGTTACTGGGCACGCGAGAGAGAGATCGGTGGCATGGCTGCCACGTACTCCAGTTGAAATGAAATCCACGCTGTCTTGCTGAAGGCAAAAATCCACGCAGTTTCGTTGACGCAGACTCGTTGAAGGCGAAATCCATGCAAGCTTTGAAGAAGAATACTTCAGAATTCACGCAGGCTTTGAGAAGAATAACTCAAAAATCCACGCAAACTTGAGGAAGGAAAAGGTTCAGAATCCACGCAAACCGCCAGCTGTCTTGATTTGGCACGCTTCGTCTGACACAAAATCTCTGACATTGATTATATTGTCAGCCGCATTAAATGAAGATAAGACCCAAAGTCACGCCAACTTGGTGAAGAGTGAGTCTTGCTAAGGAAGATTTCGAAAATCACGCAAAAGACGGCGATGATCTCTCGAGTTCTGTGCATACGTGGCATACGAGGAGATGTTTCTCGACTGCTGTGTGGTCAGTTATTATGATTCTGACGTATGGCTGAGCTGTCTCTGCGTGATTTCTAAAGGAGATGGACAGGCAGAACTTTAGCGTATCTTTTGTGCTGCTTCTCGGATCACTCTGCGTGACTTGTTCTGATCAACTCAGCGTGACTTCATTTTTGAGGCCTACACGCATAAGAATGCTTATACATCCATACGTGTCAGCCAACCATATCCTACCAAATTCGGGTCTTAGCCACCGACACAGCCACACACACAGCAGCGTGTCTCACGTCGACAACACCGCCCACGCCTCTCATGCCATCAGCTGACAGAGCCATGTGCGCCTCCCATGCCACACGTTGACAATGCCAAAATCAACCAAGCGTACGCGTCTAACGTTTAGATGCATAGCAACAGACGCATAGCTCCAAACGCATAGCGTCTAACGCTTGCGCCTTAGCATGCAACTCGCACATGAGCGCTATGCGATGATACTGTCGTGCTAAGTGAAAAATGTGTCATCAAAGCACCACTTTGCATCCTTCGACCTTCGTCCGAGTCGCTAAGCCCATACGGCTTCATGGAGCCCAAAGGTGGTGACAAAATAAAGGTTTATTCTTTGTGATTTACACTTAACCCTCTAGGAAAATCAACCCACATGGGCTACCACACTCCATGTCCATACTCCAACACAAGCATAGCTATGAGGTATACAGTTTGGTGGTCAGTACCGGACTTTATAATTTTGATGCCTGAGACGAACTCTAAAAGTGGTGCCCTCAAAACTTAATGTTCATATTAATAAATAAAAATTCACCAAATTGTTTTCTTGTTAGAGGCATGTTTGCTTCTCTAGAAAATAAATGAATAAGAGATTAGAGAGGCTGAATCGGTTTTAGACTTTTTATAATAATAAGCACATATGCCAACTGTTTTGACAAATTCAAGTTCTTGTTTTCGAAAAACCGAATAATATTAAAATAAAATCATATATTTAATACGTTTAGACATAATTTTATATATTATTTGTTATTTTTATTATTTTTGAAATAAAAATTTATTTTCATTGTTGTTACTGCATAGAAAAAAAAATGAAACTTATTATAACAATATATCACATGACATTTCAATTTGATAATACGGAAATGAATACTATGCAATCAACTGACATTATCATAATTTTTTCAATAAATGATAATAATTAATGATAATGAAACAATCAACAATAATTATAAAAATATTTTCTTTCTCAGTTTCTCTAATACTTCTGTAGAAATGAATAATTGATAATTTTTATTGATGGGCTACTGCCGCTACTTATAGAGGGTCCAACCCCTCTTCATAATATATCTTCCGATGTGGGACTAAAGTCCCTTATTGGTTCTCAACACTCCCCCTCAAGATGGGCGATAGATATTAATCATCCCCATCTTGTTACATAGCTTTGACAGACTCAATGAACTAAGACCTTTAGTCAGACAGTCTGTAACTTGTTCTTCTGAGCGAACATGGTCAATCTTCAGTATCCCTTGTTCCAGCTTCTCCTTGATGAAGAATCGATCGATCTCGATGTGCTTCGTTCTGTCGTGCTGAACTGGATTGTTAGCTATACTTATTGCAGCTTGACTATCGCTCAGAAGATGTAACGGTGCTTCCTTGTCCAGCTTCAACTCTGTCAGCAGTGCTCTCACCCACAACAACTCTGACACTCCCAGAGCTATTGCTCTGTATTCTGCTTCAGCTGACGACCGTGCTACCACTGACTGTTTCTTGCTTCTCCATGAGACCAGATTTCCTCCTACAAAAATACAGTACCTCGTGGTAGACCTTCTGTCGTCTATACAGCTCGTCCAGTCTGCATCACAGTATCCCTCAACTTCTATGCGTCCACTCTTCTTGAAGCATAGTCCTTTTTTCCGACGTCCCTTTTAGATATCTCAAGATCTGAAATACTGCTTCCATATGACCCGTTCTTGGATCATGCATGTAGCAACTCACTACACTCACCGCAAATGAGATATCAGGGCGAGTGTGCCCCGGATAAATCAATCTCCCTACAAGTCTTTGATACCTTTCACGATCAACAGGCTCTCCTGCTTCTGCCCCTAACTTGCACTTCTGGTCAATTGGAGTGACTGCTTCTTTGCATCCCAGCATCCATATTTCCTTTAGCAGATCTAGTACATATTTTCTTTGTGAGAGAACAATTCCTTGTTCTCCGTCACACACCTCGATACCCAGAAAGTACCTCATCGCTCCTAAATCCTTCACCTCAAACTCCTTCGCGAGTTTTGACTTTAGCTTAGTGATCTCGACTTCATCATCACCTGTGATTACTATATCATCCACGTATACAGCAAGTATAGTGATGTGGCCTCTTGTATGCTGAAGAAAGACCGTATGATCTGCATTTGTTTGATGGTATCCCATGTGTCACGATCCGCTACCCAAATTGTTGGGCCGGGCTGAGTCATGTCTAGCCTACGCTTGAGATAAAGCGTAGTAAGCTGTTCTAAAGATAACAAGATAAGACTAAACTGTGCTAACAGTTCTATATGTAATAAAGAGTCATAAATGTTCCAAACACAAAAGTCATCTCGTATAATAGTAAGTTCTAAGTACAAGTCCAAAATGTAAAGCTGGATACAGGTCCAGTCACAAAATACATAGTCCAACAATATGACTACTCTCGGAACCCCGAGTAACTACGCAAACTAGACGAGTTTCCCCGCAGGTACATCCTCGTAAGATAAAGTCTGGTCCTCGGCAGCAACTCCATAATAGGAATCGCAGAGCAACTCCTCCTTATTAAGTATACCTACAACGTTATCCTGTCAGGACGGAAGCAAGTACTGATTCTAAAAAACTAAATATACGAAACATGAACAGAAGTGTAATAAACTGGAATCATGGCATATTATGGTTTAATTGGTTCTTTTTAGAAATGGCAACATATATTTGTTTAAAAGTTTAAAACCGTAGCATGTACGTGATCTGTCAATAGGTAGATAGGATGTACAGCGGTACATATCAAGTTTTTCTGGAATGTACATACGTGCACTAACGGTATCGGTATATATCCATACAAATGCGTGATCAGAACATACGGCAAAGTTATATATAGAATGTTACTGTGCGCGGTAAATACATACGGAGAAAGGGGTCATGATCACGTACACGACTAACAGTTTCCCCTTAACCCGTTATTAAACATGTAAGAGATATGAAAACTGTCCTAAACATGGTAGAGACTGAAAGTAATACAACATGTGAAGTTTTTAACTTGCTATCCCAAGGATCAGCATTTAACATGGTTGAAATCACAGTTTATTGTTATATCATATGTAAAGTTTGTAGAATACTTGCCTTTAGCAAAGCAAAGCAGTGATAGAATGCTATAGATGCCTGGTGACTCGTCACTGTAGAAATAACACATAAACTTAGTTTTATACTAAGTTAAACACTAACACACTAGTTGTGTGATACGACTTTCTGACTGACACCTAGCCAATGATGACTTTAGCATAGGAGACTAATGTGGGGTGACACAATACCCTAACTAACTTTCTAGGGCCTTTACACTAGTGCGGGGTGAGTCCAATACTATAATAACTCAAAACGACACAATCATTGCACGTCGTAACTATTCAATAAATAAATTAACTGTACACTGTGTTCCAACAATTTTTGAGA